>CM063510.1:80119494-80121994 GCA_032207245.1 Pardosa pseudoannulata | reverse complement strand
TGATCTAACACATTACAAATACTGAGAAATAAGCATGATTTCAGACATTAGAAATAGATAATTTTAGTATTTTTGCAACCATGAAAGTCCATGAAGTTGGACTTCATGAAAAGTACCTTGTTTTTGTAAATAAGGTACGAGTTCAAAATAGTTTGATCTAACACATTATAAATAATTTGGTACTGCCATCTAACTAGTGTATAGACTGAGAAATAAGCCTGATTTCGGGCATTAAAAATAGACTGTTTTGGTATTTTTGCAACCATGAAAGTCCTTGAAGTTAGACTTCATGCAAAGCACCTTGTTTTTGTAAATAAGGTACGAGTTCAAAATAGTTTGATCTAACACATTACAAATAGTTTGGTACTGCCATCTAATTTGTATATAGATTGAGATATAAGCATAATTTCTGGCATAAGAAATAGATTGTTGTAGTATTTTTGGCAAGTTACTGTTGAAAACTTCATCCCAGAATTATCATGGGCCTCGAGAAATAGAGGACGAAACTTTTCCGTCATTTTGATGGTACCGAGAAGGAAAGGTTTAAAACTTTTACTTTGATTATAGTTAATAATATATATCGTTGTAAAACAAATATAATTATCACCAATAATCATATTAACTCATTAAATACTGTCAAGTTATCAAATCCCTTAGTATTACTCTGAGAATCAGCAAATTCACTTCTGTAAGCATCTTTTTAAAATGAAAATAAATGACGTTATACTGAAATTTACGCCCCTACCCTAACCCGTCAGGTAGCTTGACAAGATCCTGTACAGATTTAGGGAGAATCCGGGGAGATAAACATCTCTGATTCTAGGTAATTCTGGAACAGCAAAAAAGTTAAAACAAAAAGAAAGTCCATTTGAATAATAATTGGTATTTAATTGATACACGTCCGTATGCCACAGACAAATCTAAAACGCCCCCAGACGTTGCATTGCCCCAACTGTGCATTTCTCCCATTTCCAACAATAAATCTCTTCCACGACTTTTTGAAATAGCCGCAAACTGAGTTTTAGCTGTTTTCTGGAGAAAGATCTGATAAGCCCCTTTCATGTTGCCAAATTTTTTTTCAATCCTATAATGATCATTAATCTGTTTACATGATCCTAGCTTCTGTAAACAAAGTTTGTTATTTTTTTAACGTTACTTATATTTCGCTTTTAAACAGTTACTCAAACAGAATAGCATGCAGATTTCATGCGAAATAAGAAAAAAAAATGTTGAAAAACTTGCTACTATGCCAACGATGAAAACAATAACATTTTAATGCGTGTAATAATATATGGAAATATATTCAAGATTTAGGGGGATTTTTTTGTTTTTATTTTTTTTTTTGTTTCTAAGATTTGTCCTCTGCCATTCATTAAATCACGAAAGCGACCTGTTGCCAAAGTGATATTAATTTAAAATAATAGAAAATGACTGTGGGCTTAAAACCAGACGGGCGACATTAAAACTTTCATGGTGATCGTAATTGATTCGAATAATATAGAGTCTACTATTATACCTTGATTCAATTTTTCAGTTTTATTGCACTTTATTTCCGTTTAGCAAAGAAAAAATTATCTAATGCAGAACTTTGACACTTCAAGTTATTAGTGTGAGCATCTAGTTTAATTACAGAAATTTTGTATATTTAACCTATATGTTATACATATTTGAAAGTTGAATTTCAAGGTACCTGTGCAAAGTATTTGCCAGGGCAGCGTATGTTCAGGATTTATTTTTTCTCTGTTAGGAGAATGCATATAAAATTTCTTTCAACTAAGAGCCGGTCTCACTTTAACAGCTAATAGCGATTAATCTCTGTTTAAACGGAGAATTTCGCCCCACCATTGGTTGGCACCATGGATTAATTGCGGTTAGCCGTTAAACGACTTTGTTAGACTAGCCCTTAATGTTTTTGGCATATGCTTCTATTACATGATTAATGGCCTTCCTTATCAAAGTCGTTTAACGGCTAACCGCTATTAACCTATAGAGCCAATCAATGGTGGGATGCAATTCTCCGTTTAAACAGAGATTAATCGCGGTTAGCCTTTAAACAACCTTGGTGAGACCGGCCCAGGTATTCAGGATTCTTTCCACAGTGTCCTCTACCGTATCAACTCTATCCATTCGACCATCTTAAGATAGATAATATGTCTAAGAAGGAATGATCTCACTGAACTAGTGTCATAGTCTAGCATGTTATGGATGGCTATTTAGAGAAATAGACAGCGTAGAGTAGGGAAAAAAGGGATTATCAGTATCAACAGTTAACATTCACCTTCAAGAAATTTTAGTTGCTACAGGAATTAGAAATGAAAGCTTTGTTGAAGAGGCAATGATCGGAAAAACTTTCATTCTTTTAGTGAATTATTATGTGAACGGCACTTATATAGGATAATTTAAACGATGAAATTTCCTTCTTTGTAGGTCAGTGTGCGGCTTACTAATTGGCTTGTTTCTTTTTTAGTAATTATTATGTTTATAATGAATTTAAAAATTT
>CM063510.1:80099494-80111994 GCA_032207245.1 Pardosa pseudoannulata | reverse complement strand
TGTCTCTCCCGTTTGGAAATTTAGTTCGTACCGCTAATAGAGAGTAATAGAGGTGGTAACTGCATTATGGACTATTTGTTTTGCACTTCATAGCGCTCCTGGTTTTACGCTACAGAGCAGTCTCTAAGGGCAAATGGATAGATTTCTAACGTTAATGAAAGATGTTACGCATGTAAGAAATTATTGACCGATTTAAAATTTTAGTAAAATTAAAAATGCGGCAGGTTTATTCTTACTAACAGAAGACTATGACTTACGGAAAGAAAACTGTCATTTTGACGGGTGACAGTAAAATAAAAAAATATTTAATGCATTTTTATATAAAAAAATTAGTTAAATATATAAATCTTAGAACTGTGTCTTAAATTATTTTCGTATTTCTTGAAAAGTTATTTTTTGATTTATCATTCTTAGTTTCTTAAATGCAGCCCCGGAATAAATTTTGAATAATCCTGTATATAGAGAAATAATTGACCGATTTAAAATTTTTATTAAAATTAAAACGACGGCTGGCTTATTCTTACTAACAGAAGACGATGACTTACGGAAAGAAGACTGTCATTTTGACGGGAGGCAATGAAATAAAATAAATATTTAATGCATTTTATTAAAAAAAATAGTTGAACATATTAATCTTAACTGTCTTAAATTATTTTCGTATTTGTTGAGAAGTTATATTTTGACGTATCGTTCTAAGTTTCTTAATTGTAGCCTCGGAATGAATTATGAATAGCCTTGTATGTAGAGAAATTATTGACCGATTTAAAATTTTTATTAAGCTTAAAAAGACGACAGATTTATTCTTACTAACAGAAGACTATGACTTACGAAAAGAACACTGTCGTTTTGACAGGTGACAATAAAATAAATATTTAATGCATTTTTATAAAAAAGAAATATTTTAATATATAAATATCAGAACTATCTTAAATTATTTTCGTATTTGTTGGAAAGGTATATTTTGATCTATCGTTCTAAGTTTCTTAATTGTAGGCCCGAAATGAATTATTAATAACCCTGTGTATAGAGAAATTATTGACCTATTTAAAATTTTTATTAAAATTAAAAAGACGGCAGATTTATTTTTACTAGCATAATACGATGACTTACGAAAAGAACACTCATTTTGAAGGGTGACAATAAAATAAAATAAATATTAAATACATTTTTATATAAAAAAATTAAACATATAAATCTTGTAACTATGTCTTAAATTATTTTCGTATTTGTTGAAAAATTATTTTTTGATGTAGCCCCGGAATAAATTTTGAATAGCCCGGTATATAGACAAAATATTGACTGATTTAAAATTTTTATTAAGATTAAAAAGACGGTTTGTTTATTCTTACTAACAGAAGAGGATGGCTTGCGGAAAGACAGTTAAGACTGTCATTTTGACGGGTGACAAAATAAAATAAATATTTAATGTTTTTTTATAAAAAAAATAGTTAAATGTATAAATCTTAGAACTGTGTCTTAAATACTTTTCGTATTTGTTGGAAAGCTATATTTTGATGTCTCCCTCTTAGTTTCTTAAATATAGCCTCGGAATGAATTTTGAATAGCCCTGTATATAGAGAAATTATTGACCGATTTAAAATTTTTATTAAAATTAAAAAGACGGCAGGTTTCTTCTTACTAACAGAAGACGATGACTTCCGGAAAGAAGACTGTCATTTTGACGGGTGACAATAAAATAAAATAAATATTTAATGCATTTTTATATAGAAAATTAAATATATAAGTCTTAGAACTGTCTTAAATTATTTTTGTATTTGTTGAAAAATTATATTTTGATGTATCCCTCTTAGTTTCTTAAATGTCGCCCCGGAAAGAATTTTAAATAGCTCTGTATATAGAGAAAATATTGACCGATTTAAAATTTTTATTAAAATTAAGAATACGACAGGTTTATTCTTATGAAAAGAAGACGATAACTTACGAAAAAAACTGCCATTTTGGCTGCGGACGATAAAATAAAATAAATATTTAATGCATTTTATAAAAAAAAAATTAGTTAAACATATAAATCTTAGAACTGTGTCTTAAATTCTTTTCGTATTTGTTGGAAAGTTATATTTTGATGTATCGTTCTTAGTTTCTTAAATGTTTATCCTTTTTGTTGATGTAGATGTTAACAAAAAATATAGATTAGAATTTAATGCAAAATCACTAGGTTTAGCCTGTATCGCTAATGTGTATCGTAAACAAATACATCGTCGGCTTTCAAAAAAAAAAAGTCACTTTAAGAGTATGTTTTGTAGGATTTATGTTTTGTAAAGGCTGATAAGACTTTTGGTGTTTGTAAGTTTTTCTTGAACGCCAATGATATACTCCCTATTCTTTGAAAAATTGGTGAGAAAATAGTTTTCTTTATCCTTTTTGGTGTATATATTAACAAAAAATAGAGATTAGTATTTAATGCAAAATCACTAGGTTTAGTCTGTATCGCTAATGTGTATCGTAAACAAATACATCGTCGGCTTTCAAAAAAAAAAGTCACTTTAAGAGTATGTTTTGTAGGATTTATGTTTTGTAAAGGCTGATAAGACTTTTGGTGTTTGTAAGTTTTTCTTGAACGCCAATGATATACTCCCTATTCTTTGAAAAATTGGTGAGAAAATAGTTTTCTTTATCCTTTTTGGTGTATATATTAACAAAAAATAGAGATTAGAATTTAATGCAAAATCACTAGGTTTAGTCTGTATCGCTAATGTGTATCGTAAACAAATGCATCTTCGGCTTTCAAATAAAAGTCACTATAAAAGTATGTTTTAAGCACCGATTTATGCCTTGTAAAGGCTGTTAAGAATTAATTAGAAATATCCAAAAGTATATTTACCTTTCCATAATCTCTAAATCATTTTGGGGTGTTTGTCAGTTTTTCTTGAACGTCGACGATATACTCTCTATTCTTTATTAACATAATAATACATAGTAAGGATTTAAACATGTTAGTTCATTAGATTAAAAAATTGGTGACAAAATAGTTTTATCCTTTTTGATGTATATGTTAACAAAAATTAGAGAAAATAATTTAATGCAAAATCAATAATTTTAGTTTGTATGACTAATGTGTATCGTAAACAACTGCATCGTCGGCTTTCAAGTAAAAGTCCCTATAAGACTATGTTTTAAGCACCGATTTATGCCTTGTAAAGGCTGTTAAGAATTAAATAGAAATATCAAAAGTATATTTACCTTTCCATAATCTCTAAATCATTTTGTGGTGTTTGTAAGTTTTTCTTGAACGTCGACAATATACTCTCTATTCTTTATTAACATAATAATACATAGTACGGATTTAAACATGTTAGTTCGTTAGATTAAAAAATTGGTGACAAAATAGTTTTATCCTTTTTGATGTATATGTTAACAAAAATTAGAGATAATAATTTAATGCAAAATCAATAATTTTAGTCTGTATCACTAATGTGTATCGGAAACAAATACCTGGCTTTCCAATTTTGGCTTTCAAACAAAAGTCACTTTGTCCTAAGTTTATATACAGCCAACTACAACTTATGTAACGTTGGAAATAGTAGTAAATGTATTATTTTATAGATGTTCAACTGTAACAGTGTATTTTAAAAACTTTATTATGCCATGAAATGAGTGTCAAACATCAATTAGAGATAACAAAATATTTATTTCTCTTTTAATCATTGCGAAATCAGTTTTTAAAGTTAGTGAGTTTTGCTTGAAGTTAATGAATATACTCTCCATTAGCTTTATTAATATCATTAATGGGTAACATGAATATACCAATATAATTATTCATTAAATTAAAGGACGGGGATAAAGATATTTTATTCCTTATCTATTGTGATGAATATGAGTCAATAAAAATAAATATTATAATATAAAGTAAGGAAATAAAAATCATAAGTAAAATGGTAAATAAGTGGTAAATATGAAGTAGTAATTGTCAAGAAAGTACCCATAAATGAAAAACCAGAAATTTTTAGATTGATTTTAAGGCAGTTATTACTAAGAAAATAAGCTTCAATCAGAGAAAATTTTCTGCCTTTTTTTAAGTTCTAAAACCCATATTAAGGATATAATAAGGTTTAAAAATAGCTTAGATAAACAGAAGCTTATAATTGTCAGAAAAAATTTTAGTTCTTAACATCATAATCCAGCAGTAAACCATTATTTTATGTATAGTATAATTATATAGTTATACAGGATATTAACTTTATCGTATTTTAATAGTTTATATTTTATTGTTCACCCTAGTGATTTGGCCGCTAATCCAAACCCCGTATACACACACACACACACACACACACACATATATATATATATATATATGTATGTATATGTGTATGTATATACATATATATGTATATATGTATGTATGCATTTATATGTATATGTATATATGTATATATATATATATATATATATATATATATATATATATATATATATATATATGTATGTATATGTGTATGTATATACATATATATGTATATATGTATGTATGCATTTATATGTATATGTATATATGTATATATATATATATGTATGTATGTATATGTATATGTATGTATATGTATATGTATATATATGTATGTATATATGTATATATATGTATGTATGTATGTATATGTGTATGTATATACATATATATATATGTATATATGCATGTATGTATTTATATGTATATGTATATATGTATATATATTTATATATATGTATGTATGTATATGAATTTATATATATATATATATATATATATATGATTTTTATCCTATTGTTTTATAAATATAATTTAAAACTGGCGTTTTAATTTCGATATTAATTTCCGTAATTCACCCAAATTAAATACCTTTCACCTTTTATTTTTGTCCTGAATGCGTGGGACAGGAATTTATTATGCATTCATGAAACTATTCAGGAAAACGAATTGAAGATAGAATTATGACATAATCTTTTTTAAAATAATTTGGCAGTAGTTTCTGGCATAATATATTATTCTGTATCCATAGAGACTGTAATAATATTATTCAGAGGATCCCAACTGATATTCAGAAATCTGTTTAGAAGAAGGTGGTGACCATTATAATACTATTGGAAAAAAATTTGATGTGGACACCGTATGACGTTCTTGTACGTTGATTATATCATATTTCTTTTATTTTTTGTATTGCAGAGTATGTCATCACAAATATTATTTGTACTTTATATCTTAAAACTCAAGGTAGGTTCCGTTTTTTTAAGGTAACTGTGTTGAGTGAGAAGTGCTTAAGTATTGTATTCTAGTGAAAACCTGCAGTTAAGAGAATGCTGAGCATGGGTCACGTGAAATCACTTCCGTCTGCGATAGAATGACATATTATTCGAAAGTCAGAACGATGCCGATCTATGGAGCTAGTCAGTGTCAGTACATATCGTGCAAGTTGTACGATGCTGTTTATTGATTAACCATTTTAATTTAATGTTTTGGTGTTTTCATGTATCACAATATTATTAAGCCATATTTACGTCTTTAAAGTACTCTGCTAAGAGAGTTCTTTAATTTAGAACAGGGACTAAGCAGAGAATGCTTGTTCTTTCCAGAGGTATGGTTAGAGAACTTAAGCTATAATGAGTACCTCTAGGGTTAAAGAATAACTCTGCTCAAGAGGATTCTCGTATTTTAGAAGCAATGACTAAGCAGAAGACATGTAGACTTGGCCTTCTTCCCTCCACAGGTATTGTTAGAGAACTTAAGCCATAATGAGTACCTCTGGGTTAAAGAATAACTCTGCTCAATTCTCGAATTTAGAATGACTGCAGAAGACATAGACTTGACTTCTTCCCTCGAGTATTGTTAGAGAACTTAAGCCATAATGAGTACGTCTAGGGTTAAAGAGTGACTCTGTTCAAGAGAGTTCTCATAATTTAGAAGCAGGGACTAAGCAGAAGACCCATAGACTTGGCCTTCTTCCCTCCAGAGGTATGGTTAGAGAA
This sequence comes from Pardosa pseudoannulata, assembly GCA_032207245.1. Classification (NCBI taxonomy): domain Eukaryota; kingdom Metazoa; phylum Arthropoda; class Arachnida; order Araneae; family Lycosidae; genus Pardosa; species Pardosa pseudoannulata. The sequence goes on along the minus strand of CM063510.1, from coordinate 80,106,036 downwards.
CTTAAGCCATAATGAGTACCTCTAGGGTTAAAGAATAACTCTGCTCAAGAGGATTCTCGTATTTTAGAAGCAATGACTAAGCAGAAGACATGTAGACTTGGCCTTCTTCCCTCCACAGGTATTGTTAGAGAACTTAAGCCATAATGAGTACCTCTGGGTTAAAGAATAACTCTGCTCAAGAGGGTTCTCGTAATTTAGAAGCAGTGACTAAGCAGAAGACCCATAGACTTGGCCTTCTTCCCTCCAGAGGTATTGTTAGAGAACTTAAGCCATAATGAGTACCTCTAGGGTTAAAGAATAACTCTGCTCAAGAGGGTTATCGTAATTTAGAAGCAGTGACTAAGCAGAAGACCCATAAACTTGGCCTTCTTCCCTCCAGAGGTATTGTTGGAGAACTTAAGCCATAATGAGTACCTCTAGGGTTAAAGAATAACTCTGCTCAAGAGGGTTCTCGTATTTTAGAAGCAGGGACTAAGCAGAAGACCCATAGACTTGGCCTTCTTCCCTCCAGAGGTATTGTTAAAGAACTTAATTCATAATGAGTACCTCTAGGGTTAAAGAATGTCTCTGCTCAAGAGGGTTCTCGTAATTTAGAAGTAGTGACTAAGCAGAAGATCCACAGACTTGGCTTTCCTCCCTTCAGAGGTATTGTTAGAGATTTTGGAGGACATTGTGATAATGAACATATTTTACGTGCCCCAGTCACCTTTAACAAAAACGGTAGATAGACCGGCTCGATCTCCGAACCTTTCCACTTACAATATCCTTGCCTTTGCCGAATGAGCTACCGAGGATCATTTAATGACTAGCATATAGCCCGTCATATGACGGGATCAGTAAAGTTTTTAATTTTCCGGAATATGAAGTACCCTATAAAGCAGGTAAAAAATGGTTTGTTTTTTGCCTGAGAATGATCTGGTACACGCTCCATAATTTTTTTTATCTTTACTGACCGCATGTTAGATGCCAACTTTAATTTTTCTTGTCATATTACGGGATAGGATGGACAGCAGAGGTTTTAATATTGACATTGATTATTTCGTGGTATTTATTAATTTAAATTTAAATTATCTAAAATTTCGCGAATCGATTGCAAACCGTGTGGTTATGTATAAAAAAGGAACACAAACGAACAACCTTCTGAATTTTCTAAGATATATACCTTAAACGCTAGATATTTATTCGTCCGTGAAATAGACTTCTAGAATTTTATGAAAAGAATTTGCTGTTACTACCGGTGATAAAATTTTCTTTGCGACAAAAAATAATCAATGATTAAATTTCAAATTATCACATATGCACCTAATCTATTACTTAAGCCAAATATAAAAGAAAATTATCTACGTAATATATAACTTCAGTGATAAAACGTATGAAAATAATGCAGACGATATTTAAATAATTTAAAATAAGAAATGATTAAATGAGATAGTTAAAGGAATGACGTCACAGAAAAAAATGTCTACTTATAATGTGATTAATTGATAAATTTAATCGTCTTAACTTGTGAAAATACTTGAAAATATGACATTAAAAACTCGAAAAAAATGAAATAACTTTAAAGACGACAGTATTGTTCGCTGTGATATGAAGCATATTTATAAACTTATAATCGGTGGATATTAATGATAAACTTTACTCGATTTGAATTTTGCTAAACCTAACTCATCAAGAAAATATGGATGCTTATTCAAGATATTAAATTCGAGAACAGACGGACAAATAACTTAGACTATTATTATATAGGAAATGGTCATTCACTTACTTCAATAAGACAACCAATCTCTGATAATTTTACAACTTTGCAGAATAAAAAGACAGATATTTATAAATAAACTTCTACAAATTACATTGTTTCTTTCAACTTTTGAAAATCGATGTCGGCGCTTGTAAATTCATGAGAACTGTATACGAACTCTCAGAAATTTTACTTGGAATGAATCGGTGAAATAGTTCTCTTAATGAACAGAATAATAATCTAAACTTTACAGTATTTGACAACAACCTTTATTAACTACAAAATCATTGACATAACTCGAAATTCAGCATCAGGACAATAAACTAGCATAAATTTTTAAGATAAGTCTGAGTAATTTTTGGAATGACTTTGATAGAAAATATCGATTTTTCCAAACAGGCCCGATATAGAAAACTAATTTCAGCTACTGGATAGTGTGATTTGATGCCTAATTGCAGTGTTGAATATACTTTACGATGTTCTCATTAAATCTATCGGGATTTTCAGAAAATTCAGAAATTAATTTTTTTTAAATTTGAGTTAGTTTAAGAGTTTTAAGAAGTTTTAAAAGTTATCGGAAGATATACATTAATCCACCACAGGAGATATGGAACGAGATAAAATTAGAATTATCTTTAGAAATTGCTAATATTGCTGACATTGAAAATTATTATTATTATATTTTTTCAAATTCCCGTATAATACAAGATCTAATTACACAATTAAAATATCCACCGTTTCAGTTGTAATATTAAAGATAATAATTAACAAAAAAAGGGTAAATAGTAAATAATGATTAATAGTGTAATTAGTAGTGAAGGCTTGCTCAGTAAATGGTGCCATGAGAAGGAACATAGACAAGTAAATGAATTTAATCTTGACCACTCCAGTTTATTCACTGTAGAGAATTTAAACTATTAAAGAGGAAGGATGTTGGCTTGTTTATTGATCATTTGAAATGATTGACGTCTTAAGTGAGAGACTGCCCGCCATTGTTTGTTTGATTAAGAAATTTTAACGGCTCATACTCTTGAACCCATAGGATTTCCTATGGTTCTTAATTTCAGTAATATCTCCTAGATATTCCTATGAGTAGTCTCCTGATCTCTGCTTTTTCTAGGTATTGTTATCTTTATAAATTGCTAATATTGCTGACATTGCAAATTATTATTTCTTTTTTCAAATTCGTGTATAATACAAGATCTAATTACAGAATTAAAATATCCACCGTTTCAGTTGTAATAACGATTATTAAAGATAATAATTAACAAAAAACGGTAAATAGTAAATAATGATTAATAATGTAATTAGTAGTGAAGGCTTGCTCAGTAAATGGTGCCATGAGAAGGAACATAGACAAGTAAATGAATTTAATCTTGACCACTCCAGTTTATTCACTGTAGAGAGTTTAAACTTTTAAAGAGAAAGGCTGTTGGCGTGTTTACTGATCATTTGAAATGATTGACGTCTTAAGTGAGAGACTGCCCGCCATTGTTTGTTTGATTAAGAAATTTTAACGGCTCATACTCTTGAACCCATAGGATTTCCTATGGGTCCCCTTCAATTTCAGCCTAATAATCTCCTAGATATTCCTATGAGTAGTCTCCTGATCTCTGCTTTTTCTAGGTATTGTTATCTTTATAAATTGTTAATATTGTTGACATTAGAAATTTTTTTTTCAAATTCGATTATAATACAAGATCTAATTACAAAATTAAAATATTCTCCGCTTCAGTTGTAATAACGATTATTAAAGATAATAATTAAGAAAAACGATGAAAAGCTAGTAATTAAGAATTAATACTGTAATTAGTAGAGCATGCTTGCTTGGTAAATGGTGCCTTGAGGAGGGTCATAGACAAGCAAATGAATTTAGTCTTGACCACAGCAGTTTATTCACTGTAGATAATTTAAAGTTTTAAAGAGAAAGGATGTTAGCGTGTTTAGTGATCATTTGAAATGATTGACGTCTTAAGTGAGAGACTGCTCGTCATTATTTGATTGAGAAATTTTAACGTCTCATAAGCTTGAACAAATTGGTCGCCTTCTATTTCGGCCTAAATATCTCCTAGATATTCCTATGAGTAGTCTCTTCTGTTTTTTCTCTAGGTACTTTTGGGGTAAGTATTGTTATCTTTAGATGTTGCTAATATCTCTGACATTGAAAATTATTATTATTATATTTTTTACAAATTCACGTATAATACAAGATTTAATTACAAAATTAAAATATCTACCGCTTCAGTTGTAATAACGATTCTTAAAGATAATAATTAAGGAAAACGATGAATAGTTAATAAATAATGATTAATACTGTAATTAGTAGTACATGCTTTCTAGGTAAATGGTGCGTTGAGAGGTTCATAGACAAGCAAATGAGTTAATCTTATCACTCCAGTTTATTCACTGTAGAGAATTTAAAGTTTAAAGAGGAAGGATGTTGGCGTGTTTTTACTGATCATTTGAAATGATTGACGTTTAAGTGAGAGATTGCTTCGCCATTGTTTGTTTGATTGAGAAATTTTAATGGCTCATAGGCTTGAACAAATAGGTCGCCTTCTATTTCAGCCTAAATATCTCCTAGATATTCTTATGAGTAGTCTCCTGATCTCTGCTTTTTCTAGGTGCTTAGGAGTAGTGTTTTCTTGGATTTCGTTGCAATAAATTTCGGATCGCTAGATTAATCTCGTAAGAACTGTCAAAGAACTGACTTAGACCTGGTACGTTATCTTAGGTACTGTTATTTTTATAAATTGCTAATATCTCTGACATTGAAAATTATTATTATTATATTTTTTACAAATTCACGTATAATACAAGATTTAATTACACAATTAAAATATCTACCGCTTCAGTTGTAATAACGATTCTTAAAGATAATAATAAACAAAAAACGATAAATAGTAAATAATGATTAATAGTGTAATTAGTAGTGAAGGTTTGCTCAGTAAGTGGTGCCGTGAGTAGGGTCATAGACAAGCAAATGAATTTAATCTTGACCACTCCAGTTTATACACTGTAGAGAATTTAAAGTTTTAAAGAGAAAGGATGTTGGCGTGTTTACTGATCATTTGAAATGATTGACGTCTTAACTGAGAGACTGCTCGCCATTGTTTGATTGAGAAATTTTAACGTCTCATAGGTTTGAACAAATAGGTCGCCTCCTAATTTCAGTCTAAATATCTCCTAGATATTATTATGAGTAGTCTCCTGATCTCTGTTTTTTCTATGTTCTTTTAGGGTAGGTATTGTTATCTTTATAAATTGCTACTATTGCTGACATTAGAAATTATCATTTTTTTTCAAACTCGATTATAATACAAAGTCTAATTACAAAATTAAAGTATCAACAGCTTCAGTTGTAATAACGATTATTAAAGATCATAATTAAGGAAAACGATGAATAGTTAATAAATAATGATTAATACTGTAATTAGTAGTGCATGCTTGCTCAGTAAATGGTACCATGAGAAGTGACATAGACAAGCAAATGGATTTAATCTTGACCACTCCAGTTTATTCACTGTAGAGAATTTAAAGTTTTAAAGAGGAAGGATGTTGGCGTGTTTACTGATCTTTTGAAATGATTGATCTTTTGAAATGCTCGCCATTGTTTGATTGAGAAATTTTAACGTCTCATAGGTTTGAACAAAGAGGTCGCCTTCAATTTCAGCCTAAATATCTCCTAGATATTCTTATGAGTAGTCTCCTGATCTCTGCTTTTTCTAGGTGCTTTTGGGGTAGGTGTTGCTATCTTTATAAATTACTAATATTTTCTGACATTGGAAATTATTATTCTTGTCTTGTGTCAATTTCAAGTCTTGTGACATTCGTATTCGTTACACAATTTTCTTTATACAGTCTAAAAATGAAATATTCCCAAATATATGTAAAGAAAAGTTGTACTAAATCTGTAAACAAGTGTAAAGATTTTGCATAAAACCCCGAAGACTGACCCTTAAGAACATAATGTCAGAATAAGTCCTGTAGCTAGATATATTAATAGCCACCTGCCAAACCCCCAGTATACTCTGTTTTAAGACTTATCTTTATATGTATAGTTATTTAAATTCATTCTTTACCTATTTAATTTGTGCATGTCTTTCAGTCAATATATATATATATATATATATATATATATATATATATATATATATATATATATATATATATATATATATATATATATATATATATATATATATATATATATATATATATATATATATATATATATATATATATGTATATATATGTATATATATGTATATATGTATATATGTATATATATGTATATATATGTATATATGTATATATATGTATATATATGTATATATATATATGTATATATATATGTATATATATATATGTATATATATGTATATATATATATATATATATATATGTATATATATGTATATATATGTATATATATATATATATATATATATATATATATATATGTATATATATGTATATATATGTATATATATATAAATATATATATATATGTATATATATGTATATATATGTATATATATATATATATATATATATATATATATATATATATATATATATCAATATCAAATCAATATCAACACAAACATAGTATAAAAAATGGACGAGTTGAATTAAAATCCTGAAAAAAAAAACTTCCCACGAAGAGATGTTTCTTTGTTATAGCCGACGCAAGAGGGAGAGGATAATAAGAAAAGGGGAAAAATTCTCCCTTCTATTAATCATTTCGGCGGATGATGGTCACGATTAACAGTATCATTTGAGTGGCCCATTAATAAAGTGG
>CM063510.1:80076994-80089494 GCA_032207245.1 Pardosa pseudoannulata | reverse complement strand
GTAAAATTAAAAATTGTTTTATTCTGTCATATGACGGGCTATATGCTAGTTCTATATACTGGCCATTCAAATTACGCATTTTTATCACAATTTTTTAATTTATGAAATTTTAGATTTATACCATAATTAAAATCAAAAGGATAATTGATGTAAAATTATAATATCTATACGTTATGGAAAGCTGAAAATAGAAAATGGTTTTATATTTTCACTGTAATTATAGTAAAAAACATACTTTTTCTAAAAACATAAATCTTTCAAAGTACAGAAATTTTGCTTGTTATAGAAGACTAAAAATAGAAAGGACATTATATTTTAATCTTGAATAAAATAAAAAATATCATCATTCTAAAAATATGGTTTTTAATGTTCTAGAAATATGAAAATTTACTGGCTATATACTAGTTCTATATACTGGCCATTCAAAATTATGCATTTCTATCAGAATTTTTTTACTTATGAAATTTTAGATTTATACCATAATTAAAATCAAAAGTATAACTGACGTAAAAGTATAATATTTATCTCTTATAGACAGCTGAAAATAGAAAATGGTTTTATATTTTCACTGTAATTATAGTAAAAAACATAATTTTTCTAAAAACATTAATCCCTTAAATTACATAAATTTTGCTTGTTGTAGAACATTAAAAATAGAAATGATATTATATTTTAATCCTAAATAAAATAAAAAATATCATCATTCTAAAAATATGGTTTTTAATGTTCTAGAAATATGAAAATTTACTGGCTATATACTAGTTCTATATACTGGCCATTCAAAATTATGCATTTCTATTTTTTCACCTGTGAAATCTCAGATTTATACAAAGTAATAAAAAATAAAAAGTATAATTGTTGTAAAAGTATAATATTTATATGTTATAGAAAGTTGAAAACAGAAAATGGTTTTATATTTTCACTGTAATTATAGTAAAAAACATACTTTTTCTAAAAACATAAATCTTTCAAAGTACATAAATTTTGCTTGTTGTAGAACATTAAAAATAGAAATGATATTATATTTTAATCCTAAATAAAATAAAAAAATAAAATATTTCTAAAAATATAGTTTTTAATGTTCTAGAAATATGAAAATGTAACAAATATCCATGTTTTAACTACCATTGAATATCTTTATCGAAAAATTGAATGAAAATTCGAAAACCTGTGAAATTGCAGTTTTTGAAATTGTCTTTTTTGGCATATATTTTAACGGTAGCTAAAATTAGCAATATTTCTTTTTCTAGAAATAAAATCCTTGTATGTTATAGATTGTTAGAAAACATTCTGTTGTTGATAACGTTTTAACACTACATTTACGGATGTTGATCATTACCTATTTTTTCTGAAGTCAGCCAATTTGACTCATACAATAAAATGGAAGTTTTTTGCAAAGAAAATAGTTCCAAATTAATTTAAATGAATTGTTTATTATAAAAAAATTCATGGAAAACATTTTTTACATATAAAATCTGTTTTTGAAACACATTTTCTGCAAACATTTCTATTACATTTAGCACAATGGTTTCTACATCTGTTTCTTTTGCATGATTCTTGAACTTGACAATTCTTCCGTGCTTCAGTAGCATGAATTTCTGTCATTGGAATGGAAGTGTTCTCGACTTCTTCTCTATATTTACTTCTTAGCTCTTCAGCCAATTGGAAAATAAAATCTTGACTGTTGCCCAGGCCTGATAGGACCAATAAATTTCATGTTATGCGATTAACTGTTAAACCATTCTATGAGTCAAATTGGCTCACAACCGTGAAAATAGGTATACCACATTTGATAATGCGAAATGAAGGGGTCTGCGGGGAAGAGGAATGAAAGGTTACATGTATTTTATTACTTAACTAAAAACCAACGTATGTTTTTGAAAAGTTTATATATATATATATATATATATATATATATATATATATATATATATATATATATATATATATATATATATATATATATATATATATATATATATATATATATATATATATATATATATATATATATATATATATATATATATATATATATATACATATATATATACATATATATATACATATATATACATATATATATACATATATATATACATATATATATATATATATATATATATATATATATATATATATATATATATGTATATGTATATAATGATCAAATTTTTAATGAGTCAAATTGGCTTGGTCCGTAAATCTAGTGTTAATGAATTTTATTAAAATCAGAAAACTTTTATGAAATTTGACTTCTTGTAATTGTCTTTATTTATTTACATTTTATCTCTAACTAAAATCAATAATTTCGCTCTTCGAAACGCTTAAATTTTGTATGTTAAACAAGGCTGAAAACAGAAATTGGTTATAATTTTCTAAATATATAATTTTTAATGTCATAAAAAGTTGAAAATAAGGCTAATTTAGTTGAAATTAAGTGATAGATTACTTGCATAGATGACTAAAATTTCTTAAATTTTTTAAAATTCATTTGCTTTCTTTCCTTTTAAAAGTGTATTAGATTGCAAGATATAAGTAAATAGCGAAAGAAACAGAAGCGTTACTTTCTTTTGTTGTATCCACTCATTTAGTACGTTTTCTCCTGGATAGATGGCGCGTCAATACCACTCCGCATGCTGCACTCAATCCTAAAGAGGGGAACAGAAAGATGAAAGATCTTTTCTCGTATCCACGGCAACCAGCTCTTGCTCTTCCCGTTGCTATGGTGACAGCGTGTGTGTGCGTCTGTGTGTACAGACGAGTTCGAGACGTTGCTTGATGCTTCCAAAACACTGGGAAGGAGAGTCCAAGAGCACAATATCGAGGGGCGTTTCGTAGTTTACAAAGCGATTTTGTTTTTGATCAACACAAATTTATCAGGAAAGCGAATGTATATTTATTAATAAATAAATAATCTCATCTTATTTTTAAAAATTATATTGCAAGGCTACTGATAGAAAAATTCTTAAAATTGTACTTTAGCTTTTATTATTTTAGGTATTTTTCTGCTTTCCTGAATTAAAAAAGACCTCAGAAAATACACTTTGTTTCTAAACGGCTTGATAAGTGTTGCTAAAATTAAAATGAATTTGCAATCTTTGAATTTAATAGGCTATATATATTAAGTATATAATAATAATAATAATAATAATGAATTTTCACTTACGTAGCAGGAAATTATATAAACTGATTGTAATAATACCATCATAAAAATTTTTAACACATTTCTTATCAAATTATGTAAGAATGCGAACACAAATTTATTAATAGATAAACAGTTCTACTTTATTTTTAAAAAAATAAATTGTAAAATACCTGTTAGAATTTTTTTAACTACTCATAAGATGTAATTCTTTGTAGTAATTTTCTGATTTTAAGAGTGTTAGAAATCTGCAGCAAATATATTTTACTTTAATGTTAATGTTATTAAAAAGTAAACATATTTACTTTTTTTGAACGAATTGTGTAAATATATCATGCATCATAGTAAATATACGCAATAGAAAATTATACCAACCACTTGATATAATACTAGCCATTATTAAATTTTAAACACATTTTTTATTAAAATTAGGTAGAAAAGAAAACTGAAATTTATTAATAAATAAACTATTAATTACTTTTAAAAATTATATAGCAAGGCACATGACAGAAAAAATTTTAAAAATTGTAATTTAGTTTTTATTAATTTAGGTGTTTATCTGTTGTCACGAATTAAAAAAGAGCACGGAAAATATATTTCTCGTTTTTAAACAGCCTGTTTAGTATTACTAAAATATAAAGGATTTTGCATTCTCTGAATTTAATAGGCTGTATGAATAAAAGTAAATAATAGTAATAACAATATTAATGGGTTATAAATTAAGTTTCAGAAAATTATATAAACTTGTAATAATATAATAGTGAACTTTTTTAACGCATTTCTTATAAAATTAAGTAAGAATGCGAACACCAATTTATTAATAGATAAAGAGTTTTACTTTATTTTTAAAAGCTTAACTGCAAAATATCTGTCTGAATTTTTTAACTACCCATAAGCTGTTATTCTTTGTAGTAATTTTCTGATTTTAAGAGTGTTAGAAATCTACAGCAAATATATTTTACTTTAAATGTTAATGTTATTAAAAAGTAAACATATTTACTTTTTTGAACGATGAAAAATAATAATAACATATAATATACGCAATAAAAAAATTATACCAACCGTTTGATAGAATACTAAAAAATTATTAAACTTTAAACACATTTTTATTAAGATTAAGTAGCAAAGCGAACAGAAATTTATTAATAAATAAACTATTTCTTACTTTTGAAAATTATATTGCAAGGCGCAGAAAAAATTCTTAAAATTGTACTTTACCTTTTATTAACTTACGTGTTTTTTCTGTTTTCATGAATTAAAAAAGTCCACATAAAATATATTTCTCGTTTTTAAAAAGCTTGATTAGTATTACTAAAATCAAAATGATTTTGCATTCTCTAAATTTAATAGGCTATATGAATAAAAGTAAATAATAGTAATAACAATATTAATGGGTTATAAATTAAGTTTCAGAAAATTATATAAACTTGTAATAATATAATAGTGAACTTTTTTAACGCATTTCTTATAAAATTAAGTAAATATGTGAACACAAATTTATTAATAAATAAACAGTTCTACTTTATTTTTAAAACTAAATTGCAAAATACCTGTTAGAATTACCCATAAGCTGTTATTATTTGTAGTAATTTACTGATTTTAAGAGTTTTAAAAATCTACAGAAAATATATTTTACTTTAAAATAATGTTAATATTATTAAAAACTAAACATATTTACTTTATTTCAACGAATTGTGTAAATATATCAAAAATAATAATAACATGTAATATACGCAATAGAAAATTATATCGACAGCTTGATATAAACTAGCAACTATTAAATTTTAAACATATTTCTTATTAATAATAAGTAGAAAAGTGAACAGAAATTTATTAATAAATAAACTATTTCTTACTTTTAAAAATAATATTGCAAGGCATCTGACAGAAAAATTCTTTAAAATTTACTTTAGATTTTATTGATTTAGGTGTTTTTCTGTTTTCATGAATTAAAAAAGAGCTCAGAAAATATATTTCTCGTTTTTAAACAGCTTGATTAGTATTACTAAAATCAAAATGATTTAGAATTCTCTGAATTTAATAGGCTGTATAAATAAAAGTAAATAATAATAATTACACTATTAAAGGCCTATAACTTAAGCTGCAGAAAATTATATAAGCTTGTAATAATACCATCGTAAAATTTGTTTTAAAACGCATTTCTTATAAAATTAAGTAAGAATGCAAACACAAATTTATTAATAGATAAACGGTTCTATTTTATTTTGAAGAACTAAATTGCAAATTACCTGTTAAAATTACTCATAAGCTGTTATTCTTTGTAGTTATTTACTGATTTTAAGAGTTTTAAAAATCTACAGCAAATATATTTTATTTTAAAATAATATTATTATTATTAAAACCTGAACAAATTTACTTTTTTTGAACGAATTGTGTGAAAACCTATCAAAAAGAATAATAACATGTAATATACACAATAGAAAATTATACTAACCGCTTGATATAATACTATCAATTTTTAAATTTTAAACACATTTTTTTTATTATTAAGTAGAAAAGTGAACAGAAATTTATTAATAAATAAACTATTTCTTACTTTTAAAAATAATATTGCAATGCACCTGACTGAAAAATTCTTAAAAAATTGTACTTTAGCTTTTATTAATTTAGGAGTTTTTTTCTGATTTCATGGATTAAAAAATGACCGCAAAAATATATTTTCTTTCTAAACCGCTTGATTAGCATTGCAAGCATCAAAATGATTTTGCATTCTCTGAATTTAATAGGCTGTATGAATAAAAGTAAATAATAGTAATAACAATATTAAAGGATTATAACATAAGCTTCAGAAAAGTATATAAACTTGTAATAATACAATCGTGAAATTTTTAACACATTTCTTATAAAATTAAGTAAAAATGTGAACACAAATTTATTAATAAATAAACAGTTCTATTTTATTTTTAAAAACTAAATTGCAAAATATCTGTCAATTTAAACTACCTATGAGCTGTTAATCTTTGTAGTATTTTTTCTGGTTTCAAGAAGTTTAAAAATCTACAGCCAATATATTTTACTTTAAAATAATGTTAATATTATTAAAAATTGAACATATTTACTTTTTTGAACAAACTGTGTAAATATATCAGAGATCATAATAACATGTAATATACGCAATAGAAAATTATATCGACAGCTTGATATAAACTAGCAACTATTAAATTTTAAACACATTTTATTAAGTAGAAAAGCGAACAAAAATTTATTAATATATATATTCATTCTTACTTTTAAAAATTATATTGCAAGGTACCTGCCAAAGAAATTCTTAAATCTGCATTTAAGCACTTATTTTTTATTGTATTTTTATAATTTTAAAAGTACATAGAAAATATTTTTTCATTTTAAATGAGGATAAATCATTAATCAATGAAAGAATGAATTTACATTCTTTGCAAGAAAATAATGAGTATATATGAAATCAAATAATAATTGTACATTACATTTAATACAGTAAAAATTTGCACTTATTGTAATTTTAACTATCGTAAATTTATAACATAAATTTGTAAACATTAAGTAGGAAAATATTTTTATACGGGAAGCTGTTGTAATTTGTATTGTTTTGAAGTTTTATTGCATTTTTCACCAATTTAAAATGAAAATAAAATCTTATGCATTAGTTGGATGTTATAGGTTGTTAGTTGATGTAATTTTATTAAAATTTTTATTCCGATAACCAACTTACTATTGTGCAATTTATCAATGTGATGAGTATTTTCGAGACATTAAAATGGGGTCTTATTATTTATTAAGCAGCATAAGTGTAATTAAATTTACACTATTCACAACTCAGCTCATTGATAAAGGTACAAGTGCACCATCTGTATCAATGATACAATATCTGATGAATTATTTTGTTCTAAAGGTTGTTAGTACATATTACTTTCTTATAATTTTTGTGTAACCTAATTTTATATTGCTGAGTATTTAAGAATTAAAATTTATTTATGTCCAAGTTCCAATGCCATAGAGTACCTTGATTCTACTGATTTCTTCTGTAATTTTTATTCTTACATATTCATCTTTAACAGTAAACTAGGATGCCTAAAAATGGGATTTAGTTATAAAATAATTTAACCACCAATTTTATTGCAATACATTTTTTAAAAATTGAATTATATGATTATGAAATGTTTGACAGTTTTACTTCCGTAGGCCACTGAGAATTTTTTATGAAATGGGAAAATTAAAGAGTTACTAGATATACTTTTCCTATTGTTTCCACGAACAGCTGATTAGTCTTTAACGAAAGAAAAGGTTTAACAAGAAAGCTGTTTTATTTTTGTACCTAAGCTATGGTAACAGAAAATACCTTGATTCTATAGACTTCTAATGAAAATTTTACTCGTTTTTATCTCTAACAGTATATTAAGATACCTAAAAGTTATAAAATAATCTAATTGCCAATTTCATTGCAATAAATTTTTAAAATATCATTAAAAAAATATGAAATGTTTGACAGTTTTATGCTTGTTGTACGCTGCTGATTTTTATCAAAGTTGAGCATTAGAAAGAAATACTAGTTATAAACTTTAAATTTTTTTCTCGAACAGCTGATTAGTCTTTTAGCGAAAGAAAAGGTTTAGCATGAAAGCTGTTGTATTTTTGGACCTAAACTATGGTTGAAGAAAGTACGTTTATGAACCGACATCTAATATACTCTTTTACTCATACTTATCTCTAACAGTAAATTAGGATACTTAAAATGTCAGAACTTTTTATAAAATAATTTAACTACCAATTTTATTGTAATACATTTAAAAAAAATACTTTAAAAGATTATAAAATTTTTGACAATTTTGAACCCATTGCACGATGATGATTCTTATCAAATTAGAATAATAAAAAGAAACACTAGTTATAAACTTTCAGTTGTTTCCACGAACGGCTGATTAGTATTTAAACGAAAGAAAAGGTTTAGTATGAAAGCTGTTGCATTTTTGGACCTAAGCTATGGTAAAAAAAGTACCTTGATTAACTGACTTCTAATGTAATTTTTACTCGTACATACTTATCTATAACAGTAAGTTAGGATACCTAAAAAATGAAATTTAGTTATAAAATAATTTAACTACCAATTTTTGTTGCAATGCATTTTAAAAAATACATCGGAAATTTATGAATTGTTTGACAGTTTTACGCCTATTGCATGATGATAATTTTATCAATTTTGAACAATAAAAAAAAATACTAGTTATAAACTTTCAATTGTTACCATGAACAGCTGATTAGTCTTTTAACAAAAAATGTTTAACATGAAAGCTGTTGTATTTTTAGATCTAAGCTATGTTAGCAAAATAACATTGATTTACTGATTTCTAATGCAATTTTTACCCGTAGATACTTATCTCTAACAGTAAATTAGAATACTTAAAAAATGAGAATTATTTATGAAAGAATTTAACCATCAATTTTATTGCAATGCATTTTTAAAAAATGAATTAAATGATTATGAAATGTTTGACAGTTTTACTTCCGTGGCCCACTGAGAATTTTTATCAAATGGGAAAATTAAAAAGAGTTACTAGATATAATTTTTCTATTGTTTCCACGAACAGCTGATTAGTCTTTAACATAAGAAAAGGTTTACCATGAAAGCTGTTGTATTTTTTGACCTAAGCTATGGTAATAGAAAGTACCATGATTCTATAGACTTCTAATGTAAATTTTACTTGTACTTATCTCTAACAGTAAATTAGGATACCTAAAAAATGAGATTTAGTTATAAAATAATTTAACAATCAATTTTTATTGCAATACATTTTTTTAAAAATACATTAAAAAATTATGAAATTTTTGACAGTTTTACTCCCATAGCAAGCTGATGATTTTTATCAAATTTGAACAATAAAAAGAGATACTAGTTATAAAATTTCAGTTGTTTCTCCGAACAGCTGATTAGTCTTTTAACGAAAAAAAAAATGTTTAACATGAAAGCTGTTGTATTTTTGGACCTAAGCTATGATAGTGGAAAGTACCTTGATTCTACCGACTTCTAATGTAATTTTTACTCATAGATACTTATCTCTAAGAGTAAACTAGGATACTTAAAATATGAGAATCATTTATAAAATAATTTAACTATCAATTTTATCGCAATACATTTTTTAAAAATACATTAAAAGATTATGAAATATTTGACAGTTTTACACCCAAACACGCGGTTGATTTTTATCAAATTTAAACTTTAAAAATAAATACTAGTTATAAACTTTTAATTGTTCCCACGAATAGCTGATTAGTATTTTATCGAAAAAAAGTTTAACATGAAAGCTGTTGTATTTTTTAACTTAATCTATGGTAAAAGAAGTACCTTGATTAACCGACTTCTAATGTAATTTTTACTCACAGATACTTATCTCTAACAGTAAATTAGAATAACTAAAAAATAAGATTTACATTATAAAATAATTTAACTACCAATGTTTATTACAATACATTTTTTAAAATACATTAAAAGATTATGAAATGTTTGATAGTTTTGTGCCCATTCCACGCTGATGATTTTTATGAAATTTGAACAATAAAAAGAAATACTAGTTATAAACTTTCAATTGTTTCCACAAAGAGTTGATTAGTCTTTTAATGAAAAAAAAAAGCTTACCATGAAAGCTGTTGTATTTGACTGTCCAAATATCTGTTATTTATGTTTATCTGGAGTATAAATAACAAATGACCATGCAATACGAATTACGATGTAGAGACAATACATTATTTAAATAATATAATTTTTGATAAAAATAATTGGCTGTTAAAATACGTTTTATTTTATTCAAGAAAAAGGGAAAATTAAAAGTATATTCTTTAGGAGACGCAGTTTATTTAGGATCAGTATTTACTCATATAGAACACTTTATTTGTTACGTATTCACACACTTACTAGAGTATCAAGTATGTATATAAAATTTAAGTATCCAAAGAAAATTAACAGATAGCATTGAAAACATCGCTGGACAAAGTTACAATTAATCGAAAGTACAACAGCTTCCTTTATCGATAGTATATTTGTGTCTTTATTTAATAGTAAAAGTAAATGATTTTAGGAACTGTACAACATTTTTTTTTTAATTTTGATATTTTAATTGAAATAGTTTATTTCCCGAGTAAATCATTTCTTACTAACTGTCGTAAATATTTTAAGCTTAAAAATATATTTTCACCCCTTGCGTGTGGAATATATTTGAGAAAAACGTGCCAAAATTTTTCCCTTTAATTTTATCCCTTATTACCATTAAAATGTTAAAAATAAATTATTTTTTAAAAAATACAAAATTTTAAACGAAATAATTATTATATTCGATATATTCATTTATATATGTGGGAAATGTAAATGGATAATTAACATTCCTGATAACATAACAGTAAATTTTGCTCGAATTATAGCAAAATAAATTAATTTACAAAATTTTCAAAATAATATAATAGACTATTACAGCACTATTATTACTATTATGTTGTAGTTGTTGTCTTATGCCACTCGGTGAAATCAAGTAGTATAGAGCCGAAGGCTACATCGTATTAGGGCAAATGGGTGCGTCTTTCGTTTTGACAAGCACCTCAAGGGTGAAAGTACGACTTATGCTCAAGTAGGTCCTCGTAATTTTGAAGCAGGGACCAAGAAGAAGACCCATAGACTTGGCCTGCCACCCCCAGAGGTATTGATTGAGAACTTGGAGGACATTGTGACCACGAACATATTTTACGTGCTCCAGTCACCTTTAACGAACACGGTGGATCTTAGGCAGGCTCGAGTTCCGATCCCGCAGTTTTTAAGTTACGAGATCGTTGCCTTTACCGACTGAGGTACCGCGGCTCGAAGAAAATAGTTCATTCTCCAATGTCTAAATTAATGCATAAAGCTGACTAAGCTGTTGATATCATGGGAAAAAGTGATCACTAGCTGTTGGGTGAAATATGTAATAAAATTCTGTTTTTGATATCATTCGATGAAACGCTCTTATCCTGTAAAGAATTGTATTCTGTAATGAGAAATGACTAGATACTTGATGACCAGATACTATCAGAAAAAGACTCATAGGCTTGACCTGCCACCTCCAAAGCGATTGATTGAGAACTTGGAGGACATTGTGACCACGAAAGGTGCCCCAGTCACCTTTACCGAACACGGCGGGTCTTAGACCGGCTCGGACTCCGAAATATTATTAGGTATATTAGCTATTAAAAATTTCCATGTCCCTTAGATCCATTTGATTTTCACAAATCCTTTACAGTATCCGGCAAATGGTCACAAATGGCGCGAAACTGCCGAACTTTTATCGGGAAAGTATCTTATTTATTGTGAAAAGTGTACATTACATAATATGCATTGGAAGAACTGAGGTCTAACTTCATAGAATTGAAGCACCGATTTTTTAGTTGCCCGAACTAAGGTCGGAATTTCAATTTGTTTTGCATTTTCATTGTCCGAACTGAGTTCGGGTGTCACAGGCAAGGAGTTAGTAAAAGAAGCTGGATAATTTATTAATTTGTAGTTCTATGCATATGAGTGATATATGAGAATATTCATAATATTAAAAGGAAAAGGGTTTTCTCTAAAAATAGAGAAGTTTTTTTTTATTTAGACTAGAAATTTTAAGTAACACTGCTAACTTCTTTGGTTAAAAGATTTTTAATTTTTCCGCTGTTGCTAAAATATGGTTAATTGATTAACTAGTCAGGGTAAACCAGTACTTTGGAAAATAAATAATGTTGAACTATTCTCCTTTTGAAAGCTATAGTTATACAGGTGAAACATGTATATAATTTTAACTACTGTGACAGTTTTATGCAATATTTATTAAATATGCAGTGATTATTTAAAGTGATTAATTCTACAAAACCAAGAAATTAACCGTAATAAACTATATTTTTTGATGAATAGACAAGTACTGATATTATACTTATTTTTAAACCTATTATTATATAGGAAATACAAATACTTAATTTAACACTTTAAAAAACCTTCATGTAACGTATGTTAAGCAAAACGTAATTATAGTTTTCTAAATGACTAAAATATGATTTTTTTTACAATTTTGATTTTATCTATATAATCTGTGAAGTATAATTCCTTTGTTTCAGGGGACAATGAGCTTAAAAGTTAAATTATTAATATAATAAACTTTTAAATGTATTTTTATAAAAACATGAATATTTCTGTTAAATAAAACAAATAATAATAATAAATTTGATATGTAGGGGTTAGAGTGGAATAAATCTTAAAAACTGTTTTAAGTAGAAAAAGAAGCTGTAATTATTAATTTGGAGTTGTATGCATGTGATATATTTGAAAATAGTTATATTAAAAGGAAAAATGTCTGCTTGAGAGACA
>CM063510.1:79986994-80071994 GCA_032207245.1 Pardosa pseudoannulata | reverse complement strand
AAATTTTACAATACAAGTATATTTTATCAATATACTAGCAAGTGTGGCCGTGCTTCTCTACGGCAAACGTAATATATTATTTTTAAAGAAAGATTTTTTTTCGTGCCTAACTCTCTAAATTAGTCACAGTACAGGTCGAGTCACTGGCATATTTATATATTTCTATTATAACTGGATTATAACAATATTCAGATTTTATACTACTGTATTACTACTGTACGTTGATTAGCAACGCTAATAGATCTTGACATATTAAGTGGTAGAATAGGAAGCGGAGGTTTGACAACAACAGTTCTAATTTTGTTGTTATTAATAAATGTTATCCAAAATAAAGGAAATTTATGACAAACCACATGGTTTTGCATGAAACAGAAACACACATTCATATTGACAACTATATAAAATGATAGGTTTTTATTTGCCTATGAGAGTCACTGAAATTTGTACTTTTTGTTGTTAGAATATTGTTGATAAACATTTTATTGTAACTTAAAAATGAGCCAAGAATTAAATTTAAAATTAGTTCTTATATAAAAATGCTATAATTTGCGTCACATAGAAATGAAAGTTAATCACTTTATATCTCAATTTCGAGGTCAAATGGAATTGATACTATGCAGACGATGTTTAAATAATATAAAATAAGAAATGAATAAATCAGATATTTAAAGGAATGACGTCATAATGATTAAAAAAATATCATTTTCACCTTTAAGGCGATTTTACGCAGTAGGGCAAATTCTCAAATTATGACAATTCTGGCTTTAGTTTCAAACGGAAGGGCAGTTTATTGTTTGTCTATTGGCTGTTGTAAAAATAAAAATGAATGGGAAGGGCATTATAGTAGTTCGTGACGTTGTGACAAACTGCCTTATTTATTCTGTGATAAATTGAAAATTTTAATCTCCTGCTTTTAACCGAGAAAAACTGCTCTTAAATCAATTACATGGGATGACGTCACATTGCTAGGAATTATTGCTTCTTTCACTTAGTCATGATGCGACAAATTAAAAAGTTAATCGTTTGCATTTAACCGGGGAAAATAATGCTTGGAATAATGACATGAAATGCTCGAAAAAGGGGGAAGGAATGGATTTCGAACATTAAAAATTTTCAAAAACCTTCCCAGGGTTATACCTAATAATTTCCCAAATTTTCACGGCGATTGAATGCATTGTTTTTGAGTCTATAGAGTACATACATACAGACAGACAGGCACAAATTCATTTATATATATATATAGATAATAAAGAAATTTTGAAATATTCAAACTTCTGGCATCTTTGTCTCTTAATTTCAATGGCTTTTTCAATTTGTTGTTTTATTGAAACAATAAGCAATTTGAATTTCTTTTCAAATAGGTTATCCCTTTGGTTTTTTATAAGCATTTCAGGTAGATCTGCCTTTATGGAAAAAAAGCTTAAATTTTATTTAATTCGTAGTAAAAAAAATATTGCTATCATTAAAAGTTAAAATTGCTTGATAAAAAGGTTATTGCGTGTTACAGTCTGTGCAATCATGGTTGCCTATTCTACGGTGGTGTGTTTTGTATCTTGGCGAAACCTAAATACATTGGTTTGTCGGCGAAACGAGGTGTTGCTTTTTCCTAGGTCAACGGCGAATCTCCACCGTTGCTTAATTATCCAAACATCTTAAAGAATTTAGTTGCCCTTGGCAAATTTGGAGAAAATATTGGCGATATTTACTAAAACACAAAGGTAAGCCATCCAAACATTGTATTTCTTGCTTTTTCTGGCGAGTTTAATTAATACACAGCGCGCTATCATAATTGAAATATATACTCTTACTTAATTAAAGAAAACGACTTGAAAACCGGACATTTATATTTATGAACAATTAATCCCTTAACAGTTTACAAACACAACAGCTCCAAATTATTATAAATCAGCCTTAGTGAACCATTAACAGTTTGTTATATCTAATATTTTTAAGCATTACGCACTTTCACTATAAGAAAAGATTTACACAAAGAGAGTTGGATGCAAAATCATATAAATTATAATATAGATACAGATTATTTGGACACGGTGAGATCAGAAGAAAATGTTAGGCGACCATATTTAAACCATTATCGCCAAGTTGGCGGCGAAACACAGTTCTTTAGTCAAGCCATTTCATCTTATATATGCTTGAATAAGTATTCACAAACTTACATATAACTGTTATAGAGATATTTTAAAGTACAATATCAAGAGATATTCTTTACTACACGTGTATATCTTTATATATAAAATTGTTCTGTCCATGTGTTTGTAAAGGAATCCTCCACTGGATTGGACTGATTTTTATGAAATTTTGTGTATGTAATTAAGTTGATTCAAGAAGGGTTTAGATTCATAATTTGATCAAATCAAAAATGTTTTTAATTAAAAATCCAGATTTAAGGTCGGCGCGTATATTGAGATTATTATAATGCTACTTGAAAACCTTAACTGCCAGCGTATCTGTGGCGTTGAGGTCTTCGCAACGGTCTTCAATACAAGAAATCCCGAAATCG
Organism: Pardosa pseudoannulata; assembly: GCA_032207245.1. Lineage (NCBI taxonomy): Eukaryota > Metazoa > Arthropoda > Arachnida > Araneae > Lycosidae > Pardosa > Pardosa pseudoannulata. The sequence continues at coordinate 80,069,476 of CM063510.1, read as the reverse complement.
CATCCCCTTACAGGCGATGTGGGAGTTTTAATTTAATAATTACGTTTGTGATGACTGTACACGTGGTGAAGTCAAGTATTTTTCAAGTAATTTTTTCCTTATTTTTAAATCAAAACTGTCCAATTTATAATTTATATAAAAACATTTTACAATTTTTGTATTTTTGCTGCAGCGTTAAAACAAGACAACGTCAGTTAGGTCGTATGTATATATATATATATATATATATATATATATATATATAATATATATATATATATATATATATATATATATATATATATATATATATATATATATATATATACATATATATATATACATATATATAAATATATATATATATATATATATATATATATATATATATATATAAATTATATAATATATATATACATATATATATACATATATATATATATTATATATATACATATATTTATATATATTACATATATATATATATATATATATATATATATTATATATATATGTGTACATATATATATAAATACATATATGTATATATATACATATATATTTATACATATATGAATATATATATGTATATATATATATGTATATATATATGTATATATATACATATATATATATATTTAAACATATATATATATATATATATATATATATGTACATATATATATATACATATATGTATATATATATACATATATATATATATATATATATATATATATATATATATACATATATGTATATATATATATATATATACACATATATGTATATATATACATATATATACATATATATATACATATATGTATATATATATATATATATATATATATATATATATGTATATATATATACATATGTATATATATACATATATATATATATATATACATATATATATATATATATATATATATATAATATATATATATATATAAATATATATATATATATATATATATATATATATATATATATATATATATATATATATATATATATATATATATATATATATATATATATATATATATATATATATAAATTATTAATCCTAAAATCACTATCCAAAACGATCCTTTTTCCCTTCTTTTCAAAAACAATTTTTCCAGACGTAAAGTGCTAAATAAAGGAGTGCTCTCCGCCTTAAATTCTTTTTTACTTTTTTTTTAAAACTAACTCTGGAATAAAAGCTAATTTTCTGTCCACTGACTATATTTTTCTGCTGTAGCAGGAAAATGGTTTTGCTTGCTCGGTAACTAAATTGCAGAACTCTTGTTTTTTTTATCAACATTATATATCCAAGGTTCACTATTGCCTCCCATAAATCAAATTGGGATATAATTGGGATATTGGGATCAAATTGGGATATAATTTCTTGGGAACAAAATAACGGGATTCTCGCTCTGAGATGACACTGTAGATAATGTGTGTTATTATTGTAACATTTGATGTAAAGCAGTTGCCATGTAATGACTGTCGCTTAGATCTATTATTTTCAATCTTTAATACATGTAAAGTTATATAGTTATGGACTTGTGTTTCTAATAATATCACGGCTGCACTTTAATTAGGTTTTTTCTGCAAAGTAAGCCTCGGAAACTCAAATTGGGATTAATCTTGTTTTCTCTGCAGTTTAGGGTACCTCCGAATTTTGATCCTTTATCTATATTTATCATTGCCAATCATGCGATTTTTCTCATGTATGGTAACCCGAGGTTTACCAGAATAAAATTATGTATAAAATTTTTGTATACACTTTAAAGTCTTTGATTACACATATTTTATGCTTTTCGTTTCATGGTTTTCATGGTTTTTGTAAAGTATGTACCCGTATTTTATCTTAAATTTGCTTTCATGTACTTGCAAATTACAAAATTAAAAAAATTTGTATCATCAATTTTTAAATGAAGTAATCTGTATATACATTTAATCTGTACTGTGTTTTATACTATTTTGATATAGTGGATAATGTGATCAGTTTGGCCCACCATAATTTTGATAACAATAACCGATTGATAACAATAAACGATATGCAAAATGAGATAAATTTGTCTCCCCCCTTTAATTCACACTTACTAAATTTCAAATTAAAATGAAAAAACTCACCTTATATTTTTGTACTGTATATTATCCTCTAAAATATAAGAATTGTGTACATAACTAGAAAATTAATTAACCCTCTGACTGCTCAATTTGTAAACCGAGATCACTTTTAAAATTGCGTATTTTTTTGTTGCATAGTTCAAGTATATATATATATATATATATATATATATATATATATATATATATATATATATATATATATATATATATATATATATATATATATATATATATATATATATATATATATATATATTATATATATATATATATATATATATATATAATATATATATATATATTATATATATATATATATATATATATATATATATATATATACATATATATATATATATATATATATATATATATATATACATATATATATATACATATATATATATATATATATATATATATATATGTATATATATATATATATATATAATATATATATATATATATATATATATATATATATATATATATATATATATATATATATATATATATATTGGAGAATTGAAACACAGTTAACTTCTATTTATAACATACTATCTATAATTCTGTTATCTATTATAACTATAGTTCTAGTCATATAATTCTATTTATTACCAAATTAAATGTCTAATACTGTATATACTTTATTTGACTGGTTAAACGGTAAAAAGGCCGAATGTGCTTCTAAAGGAAGAAAACACATGCCCGTGGAAATCGCGGGATGAGCAGTCAGAGGGTTAATTGTTGGCTGTCTACAATTCTTTTCTATGCCGAACGCTGGCCGATTTGTTAGGACGCTGATCGTCGGTACCGGAGTTCGTGGGTTCTTATCCCACTATGTCATAGATGTTCGTAGCCGTTCGGAATCGGCTTTAAGCTGTAGGTCCCGATCTCATTAGCCCTCGTGTGCAAAACAGTAGACCGTAGCGCTCCAAACCAAACCAAACAATTTTTTCTATGAAGCTCATTGATAAATTGTTGGTAATCATAATGTTTTACAAAGTCATCGGAGCGGTGTTGTACTCCACGTTTCAACATTTTTAAGGCATTTCTCATTTCAGCACTTGTAGGAGGTGGCTCACGATTGAGAGATTTTTCATCTGACTCATCAGTTCCACCATTCGTCTGTTTTCATATGACAATCTGACAGACTTCAGATTCTGTTAATGGGGAATTATTTGGAATGTTTTGATCTACTTCCACCTATGACTCGAACTCTCCAGAGGTCCTATCCGAAGGATTATCTATCATTTCTTGTGGTTTCTGGTAATTTTTGTCACAAAATCAAGGCATAAAATGTGAATACTCGCCTTCTCAGCTCCGATAAGAATGTGTTGGCTTCTGCTTATTTAACAACCATTGACCCCCAGTCGGGTGTGCGTATTCCTTAAAAATTCCAGGAACGTGTAACCCCTCTCCTTTGTTCATTCCCCTTTTCCCTAAGTAGATGAGGAAGAATTCTAGGAAATTCAAACAACACCGAAAAGAAAGAAAAGAATGGGTTCCTTCTGAATATATTGGGAATATTCCTTTGCCAGTTAAAATGAGGTTCCAAAAATTGATAACATTAACTGATGTAACGATTACATAAAGCAATAATTTTAAGATACAAATGAATAGAAAAATTCGGGACCAAGTGATTTCAATAACATGAAGCGATTGATAACATTAACAGTGATCACATTAAGCTGATTCCACTGTACTTATCGTTTATAATTTATATTGCATTTGTATTGCTCTTATGGATGTTTAACGCTTGCCATCTAAAATGGTACGTTGGCATCATTGGCTCCAAAATATATCGTCAATAAAACAAGGGAAAACCTAAACAGCTTTTTCAAATTACTAATCTTCAGTTTAGTTGGTGAAAGGTATTTTCACTGATTACACATATATATCATATATAAGTACTTCTTGTGCAATTATGAAACTGTTTAATTTATGATTGCTTTGTACAGATAACATAAATTTTTATTTATATGTTCACGTATAAATTATACAGAAAGAGAAAAAGCGATGTATAAATTAGGGTCACCTAGAAATTGAGTTTTTTACATCACCTTGCGAAAGCTACGAAAGGCAATAGCACAAAGGGATTATAAGTGTTTAGATATGAGGCAGTTGCGAATTCCTGTTCACATACATTAACAGTTTTGTTGGGAAATAAGATGTCGGCTCTCATTTTCCCTCCCGCCGACAGTTTTTGAACTCTGAGACAGTAACGCCGATCGAAATTAATCGTCAGTTGAGTCCAGTGTATGTATCGGATGTGGTGAGCAAGTCTATGATTCGTGTTTGTTGTCGGGATTTTTCAGAAATATCCTGATGGGGGCCGGCCATTCGTCCTTGATGGTGATCTTCCAATCTATAGTCTCCATCTTGCTCCTATGACTTTCACCTGGTCTTTCACCTAAAGAAATCGAGGAAGGAATGCTGCCATTTACTTTGATTGAAATTTGCACCTACAGAACGTGAAAAAAATAATGAAAAAATATAACAATTAACACAAACCTTTATAATAAGAATATTAATAACATAGTTTTATAAAAGGATTTTTTGCGTTTATGGATTAATTTATTAACCTTAGCGGTCCGTTGGCTCCGCTACGGGGCCATCCGACATTTGTTCCGCCGCTCCGTAGGCTCCACTGTGGAGCCAAATGTTTTTAGCATAACTATGCTTAAAACACTGCCGTATCGTCGGCTTTGGCATTTGTTAACTGTAGTTAAAACGTGCTCAGTCTCTGTATTGTTACGATTAAACCCTTGTTGGACCATTTTTATGGTTACCAACATGGAGAAAAATAATTATGATGAGCATTTAGAGTTGAGTGGTAGTGAAAAACGTTTGATTTTCAAGAGTTAACTATATTTCCAAAGACAAATGTTGATTATAATTCTGATACTTCAAGTAGTGGTTCCGAAATCATACTAAGTAAACCCACGATGCATATGGGAGGTTGTTTCCAAGGATATCACACCATGATGAATTACAAAATTTAAAATTTATATTTCATTTGCCAGAAGACGTGTTTTCGTGTTCAACCTTCAATATGAATAACTAAAGTTTTTAAATGAATGGTCATACTTATTTGAAAATTTTAATTGATTTCTATATGTCAATTTAAAGGAATTCTATAAAAAATTCACTAAACTCAAGGAGTAAATCAAAATTAAATTCTTTACCTGTTTTATTCACAAAATACTTTAAATAGTATTGAAATATTTATAAATAAGCGATAATTTTACTGGATTAAAGACAAAATAACGGAATTCTTAAATTGAGTTTTTTTTATATTTATATACTTAATTTTGTTGTTAGACATTCAATACAATAAATTTCAATTTTTTAAAACATATAAACAGATCATTTATTTTTTTTTCTCAAACAAAAATATAATGTTATGCATTAAATATTTTTTCTTAGTAAAAATTTACGATTTGTAGAGTATTTCACATTATTTATTTTTGTTTTATCTAACCTTTTATATACTTTGTGTGCTGCATTTCTTTGGCGTTAGGAAAGGATTCTGATAAGAAGAGAAATTCTAAGGGATAAAAGTAGTTTATTCAAGCCCTGGACAGATAAATATATATATGGATATATATGCGTGTAAATATATCGTATACAATATTACGGTCCCTGAAAAAGCGTCGCAAAATGTCCATTAAAAATGACTCCAGGAACGAGGCAAATTTCTATCACGTTTTACCCAAAACAAACGATTAAGAATTCTAACGGCAGTTTACGTTTTGACTAAACAATGAAAATTGTGGGGAAAACCCTTTTTATATACGTCATTTACTCTCTTTTTACGCAGAAGCGAAAGAAATTGATGAGCATGGGGCTTCAGTATTGCGTGGCGACTAAATGTAACTCCCTCATCTTTTTTTATAAGGTTCTTATTTTTATAGGGGTTTCCCTAATGGCCGCGAGGGGAACAATATATTATTTTCTAACCGTAGATTGTCTGCGTTGCTTGTCTGGGAGCGAAATTATTTTGAAACATAGTGAATAAAGGAATACACATAATTAGAGGAATTAAAAAGAAATGTTTTCAATTATGAAGTAGTAAAATAATCAGCCCAGTAGCATTCGGATAGCGCTTCCACGCACAGGTCCGAGGTTCAATTCCTGGCTTGGCAAGGTTTACTCAACATTTCATCTTCATTGGGTACACAAACTGAGGGCCAAGTCTGCTTGGGAGCTAAACACCGGGGGTTCCGCGTAAGATTAACTACATATGTTTTGCCCCCCAAGCCCTTTGGCCGAACGATGGCCGAATGGTAGAGTGCTGCTCTTCGGAACCGGAGTTCGCGGGTTCGAATCCCGCTGCTGGCATGGATGTTCGTAGCCGTTCGGAATCGGCTTTAAACCGTAGGTCCCGGTCTCATTAGCCCTCGTGTGCAAAACAGTAGACCGTAGCGCTCCAAACCAAACCAAACCAAACCAAACCAAGCCCTTTGTCTCGGGAACGGAGATTGGTACTTAGGCTCTGGTCCTCTAGTTGTGAGCAAAGGGGTAGGGCCTGTTGCTCACTCCTATATATAATTGCAATCCGAACACTACATAACGAAATATCTCAATATCATTGGTCACAACAATAAGAAAAGAAGGACATCGACTTATTCATATGCAGTTGAAATAATGTTATAACAAGTCCATTATAGTTATATATAAGAATATAATAATGAAAAGACATATAACATAATAATAAGACAAAAAATATTAAAAACTGTAATAAGTAAATACTGTTAAAATAAAAAGTAATAATAGTAATAATAGTAAGTAATAGTTTAAAACTATTACTTGCTATTATTATTATACAATATTACTATTATTATTAATTATTACTGTTATTATTATATATTATTGCTATTGTTATTATTAATTATTAGTATTATTAGTATTATTACTATATATTATTGCTATTAAGTATTATTATTAATTAGATTTTACTATTATAATTATTTACTTACTATTTACTATAGTAATAATAGTAGCAGTACTAGTAATAATAGGAATATTATAATATTACAAGAAAAAACAATAAGAAAGCATAATAGACTATAACTATGAAAAAGCAATAAGTATAATATACTGTAAATGTGAAAAAGCAATAAGTATAATAGACTATAAATATGACAAAAGCAATAAGTATAATAGACTATAAATATGAAAAAGCAATAAGTATAATATAATATAAATATGACAAAAGCAATAAGTATAATAAACTATAAATATTAAAAAGCAATAAGTGTAATAGACTATAAATATGAAAAAGTAATAAGTATAATAGTCTATAAATATGAAAAAACAATAAGTATAATAGAGTATAAATATTAAAAAAATTCTAAGGACGTATCCTACATTTAAAATAAAACAATGTATGTAGTTTAAAGTAAGTAGAATAAATACATATGGTGTTTAAATCAGATGTTTCCTGAGTAGTATAGTGTTCCATTCATACAAGATGATCAGTTAATATAAGATTTCTACAAATTCATGTCTTCCTTCTCAATTTAAAACTAATATTAGCCAATTACACATTTACAACAGTGAACCCGACCTATAATTAAAATAATTTTCTATACGAAATACTTATGAAAATATTTATCTTTCACCTACGCTTAATTTATTCCAGAAACCTTTTTCTATATCTTTTAGCGATGATTTGCTACCATAAAAGAAAAAATAAATTATAGAAAAAATAAAAACAGGTATCAAATAAATCTGTTTTCGAATGAAGTTTAAAGGCAATTTTTTTTTCATTTGATTCAGCATCTAATCCATTTTCTTCACATTTCGTCTTCAGTTAAATCCCAATCACCTTTCTTTACAAAAATTTTTCATTTTACCAACAGGAGTTGTTTGTACACTCAGCTATTGTGGGCAACAAAAATTTTCTCTCTCGTGTTTATGAGAGAGTGAGAGAGGCTGCTTAATAATTTATTTGAGGTGTATTAAAATTTTGCCGTGTTCATAGTAATAACGCATGAAATTTAAACCATTCAGATGAGCATATACGAGGCGCATTTTTTTACTAAATATCAATTTGAAATTAAAAACACACAAGTGTACTTTTTACCAATGTTATTTTTACATGAAATCTTGAGTTTTAATCTGCTTTTAAAGATAATTCCCATCAACATCAGAACACTTGAAATATCGTTGTTGCTGTTTTTCTTGTCTTATGCCACTTGATCAAACCAAGCACTATTGAGCCATACGGTAATCGTATAGAGAAAGTGCATGTTTGTAAACAAATACGAGTGCTGACTACATATCAGCTTTTCGTTGGCAAAACATCACGTATATAACAAAAATACATTTTATTTAAGGGAAAGGAAAAGTAACATCAAAAACTGGCCAAGTAATTCAAAATAGATTGTTTTAGTACTTACAAAAGTGTATATTTAAAAAAAAATTAAGCACTTTACACAGTACTTTTAAGTCTCATCAAAGTATAACTACTTTGATTATGTTAACAGGCACAATAAACTATTACATAAATAAGAAACTAATAAAAATGTTCAAAACCTGATCATTTTAAGGGCAAATAATAATTACATTTATAGATTCAGCACTTCTCACAAAAGCATAGAAAATACATTTGAAATATGAAAAAAGAACTTAGTAATAATAAAAAAAATTTTAGAGCATAACAATTTTATATAATCTATTACATTACAGTAAGGTTAGCGTTTTATTACCATTCTGAACTGGGAGTCCAAAGCTTTTATCCAAAGTATTCACAATGTAGGATCTATAGGAAAGCAATGAAATCCAATATATTCGCTTTTTTTGAAACGCTTCTTACATTCATACGCATAACAGCTTGTTACCATTTTTAGATAATTGACAAAATTAAAAGTACAATAACAAACACAATCCGTAGGAAATTCAAATGTTTTGCCCACGAGGAAGTTGAGCTGCAATTTTTTCTGCACCTGACGTCATGCGCACATTCTCTATTAAGGCAATGGGGTGAATCTTTCGCTTTAACTAGCAACTCAAGGGTGAAAGTACGACTTATGCTCAAGTGGTCCTCGTAATTTAGAAGCAGGAACCAAGCAGAAGACCCATCGGTACTACCCCCAGAGGTATTGATTGAGATCTCGGAGAATATTGTGACTATGAACATATTTTAAGTGCCTCAGTCACCTCTAAAAAACAGGGCGGATCTTAGGCCAGTTTTGGGCCTAACCTGCAAGCCCTTTTTGTCAGTTAACCTACAACCCTCCAGTTACGAGAGAGTTGCCTTTGCCGACTATGCTACCGTGGCTCTGTAATATCACAGGACAGTAGAATCAATTTTTGATTTTTATTGCCTAAACATTTGGTTTAAATATATTTTTTTAAATTTGAGTCAACATTTTTTCATATATTTCTCATCCTGTCTCTATTTAAAACCTAATGATATTATTTTACAAAATTGGTAATTTTATTGACAACAGATGTTTTAATAGAACAATTTGTTTTCTCATTAGTGTTTTCTCTAATAGTGTATATGTATAAAAAATATAATAGAATCATAAGATTGTAGTCGGATTTCAAGCTATTAAATAATAAAAGAGAACATTACTATTTTCGAGAAAAGAATGATAATTCATACGCTTCCTAGAATACAGACAATGTTTATATATATTCAAGATCTTTTTGAATGAGTACTCACTCATCTTTGCCAACATGTAATTTCTGAATATATGTGATTTGATAATACAGCGTATAATATACAGTTTTACAAAATTGGTAATTTTATTGACAACAGATGTTTTAATAGAACAATTTGTTTTCCTATTAATGTTTTCTCTAGTAGTGTATGTATAAAAATATAACAGAATCATAAGATTGTATTTGGATTGCAACCTATTGAATAATAAAAATTACTATTTTTGCCAAAAGAATAATAATACATAGGCTTCCTAGAATATAAACAACGTTTATATTTTTAAAGATTCTTTTGAATGAGTACTCATTCATCTTTAATTTAAATATAATTTCTAAATATATGTGATTTGACGTATAATATACAGTCTTACAAAATTGGTAATTTTATTGACAAGAGATGTTTTAATAGAACAATATCTTTTCCCATTACTGTTTTTTCTAGTAGTATATGTATAAAAATACAATAGAATCATAAGATTGTAGTCGGACAGCTAGCTATTGAATAATAAACAAGAAAATTACTGTTTTCGCCAAAAGAATAATAATACATACGCTTCCTAGAATAAAGACGATGTTTATATTTTTCATGGTCCTTTTGAATGACTACTCATTCATCTTTCACAAAATGCAATTTCTGAATATATGGGATTTGGTAAGGCAGAGTATAATATACACTTTTAATTAAATAATTTTTTGCATCCGTTTTCCAACAGTCAGAAGTAAACATTAAGGTTTTAGCTGAACTTGAACTTGCCAAAATTCGATTAAAATTTTGATATCTCTGTCTTACTGAGTTATAACTAATATCAAATATCGAAAAGAAGATTTTAACGTCCATAATGGATAATAATTATTAACACCACAGGCAATTTAATTATTACTAATAACTACTTTGAATATTTTTCAAAATCAAATTGTTTTAGGTTTATAGCCATAGAAAACAATCGAAGTATATTTCTAACTGCCATCGAAATTTTGAATTGTCTACCATTTAGAGAATAAAGTAAAAGTTAGATAAAATTGAGGTTTATAAAACAACAAAAAAGTATCATTCGAAACTGAAAATAGACTACTACATTTTAAAAATCCCAAGAATTTATTTTTAAATTTATATGACAGATACATTTCTATGTTCCAAAATGCATAAAAAAACTCAAATTTTAATAACTAAAAAAAATATCAAATATAGTAATATTTTGGTATTATGAGCTGTTATAAATCAATATTAATCAAAACATCTTTTTTTCCGCTCATACACATGATATTAAACATATATTAGAGTTATAAATTTAAAAAAAAAATATTACGTATGTTACATTTAAGTTCACAATAGTAATAATGAAAAATTACAGAAAAATATGAATGTTTATATAATTTAAAAATTGGCTTTACTAAATAAATTATTAATTTCAAATTAAAAGTAACAAAACTAAAAATATAGGAAAATTTTGAATACTTCTTAGATATTTTGTCATTATTATTATCATGTCAAGTATAAAGTCTATCTGAAATATCGAAGAGAAATATTAGATGTAATTTGATACATTCTGCCCGCTTGGAATAGGTTCTTTGATATTATTTATTAATACATAAAAACATTATTTTATTACCTAACTATATATTAATTCCTAATGAATGTTGGCAGTTTAAGAATAAAGTGTCAATATTGTCTTACTTACTGCGAAAAGTCAAGTATATGACATTAACTATATCAGTATATTATTTATATAGTTAGTGTCATAAAATGAGTGGAAAACACTCAATTATAGTACTGTGTTGAAAGTTTAAAAGTTGTGTGTTTTCTTAAGAAAACTGAAAAAGATATTTTCTATGGGAAAAATTGATATTCTTTGTGTTATTATTTTTTTTTATTATTTTTTCACTGATCTCTACTTACTATAAAAAGTGTTATTCTAATATATAAGTTATTAAACATTAGAATCTTAAAGTTATTCTAAAAATAATAATTTAGTAACAGAGATGTATAGGGAGTTATCCATAAATCTACAATCTGAAATATTAATGTTAAATACTTTAAAATTATAAACATTTGAGCTTGAAATTGTTACCAGTTTTATATAATTATGTCACTAAAAACATTAAATTTTCAAGTAGGTTGGTTGACATAGAAATGGATTTAATTTGATAATACATTCTAGCCTTAAGTAAACGTCGACTTTCGTACCTATTGAATAAGTTGACTGTTAGACACTGTAACTGCTAAATATCGCTTTACCCCATAAAAGCAATTGAGCATAATTGGGTCCTGAAAAAAAAGAGAAAAATTAACAGCATTAAAAAGTTATATCTTAGCACAAAATAGGCCCAACAACAATATAAAGCGTTTAATAATAACTAAATAATTAAAAAAATAGTAAATTACTAAAAAAAATAACTAAAAAATATCGAATGTAGTAACATTCTGGTATTATGAGCGGTTATAAATCAATATTAATCAAAATATAGTTTTTGCCGCTTATGCGCATGATATTAAACATATATAGTATTTATAAATTTAAAAATTTATTACATATGTTAGACTTAAGTTCATAATAATAATGATGAAAAATATCAGAAAAATATGAATTTTTATATAATTTAAAACTTGGCTTTGCTAAATAAATTATTAATTTCAACCTAAAATTAACAAAACTAAAAATATAGGAAAAATTTGAATACTCCTTAGACATTTTGTCCTTATTATTAACATGTCATGTATAAAATCTGTCTGCAATATCGAAGAGAAATATTAGATGTAATTTGATAGATTCTGCACGCTTGTAATAGTTTCTTTGATATTATTTATTAATACATAAAAACATTATTTTATTACCTAATTATATATTAAGTCTTAATGAATGTTGGTAGTTTAAGAATAAAGTGTCAATATTGTCTTACTTACTGCAAAAAAGTCAAGTATATGACATTAACTATAATTATATATTATTTATATAGTTACTGTCATAAAAGGAGTTAGAAAACACTTAATTATTGTACTGTAGTTGAAAGTTTAAAAGTTGTGTGTTTCCTTAAGAAAACTGATAAAGATATCTTGTATGGAAAAAATTGATATTCTTTGTGCTATTATTTTTTTTCAATGAACTCTACTTACTATAAAAAGTTTTATTCCAATGTCTTAAAGTTATTCTAAAAATAGTAATTTAATAACAGAGATGTATAGTGATTTATTCATAAATCTACAATCTGAAATATTAATGTTAAATAACTTTAAAATTATAAACATTTGAGCTTGAAATTGTTACCAGTTTCATATCATCATCACTAAAAACATTAAATTTTCAAGTAGGTTGGTTGAAAAAAAAATGAATTTCATTTGATAGTCCTTTCTAGCCTTAAGTAGACATCGACCTGCTTACCTATCGGATAAGATGGCAGTTATAATACTGTAATTGCTAAATATCGTTTTACTTTATGAAAGTATCCCAGCATGATTGGGTCCTGAAAAAAAAAAAGAAATAAAAATTAATAGCATTAAAAAATTATATCTCAACACAAAACAGACACAACAACAATATAAAGCGTTTTGTCTGTATCACAGGACAGTAAAATAGTACAGGTTGTGAACGGAGCGTGTAAACACAATGTAATTAAAACGGGCGTTAGCGAAAGCCCTTAATGAAGGATTTATTTTATTCTTCAATATTTACTCGTCGAAAAACAAACAGAAGTTGCTACGAATAAAGCATTATCGTAAAAATAAATACAAAGTAATGGGATTTATAAATAATCATTAAAGAGATTATTTTTCACTGGGTGATTGGAGTACAACATATAACGCTTGCCTTATGCATAAAAAATCTGGATAGGTCATATTACCACCTTTCTTGGTAAAAACAGTTTAGATTCATATATATATATATATATATATATATATATATATATATATATAATATATATATATATATATATATATATATATATATATATATATGTATATGTATATATTATGTATACATATATATGTATGTACATATATGTATATATATGCATGCATATATATATATGTGTGTGTGTGTGTATACATATGTATATATATATATGCATGTATATATATATATATATATATATATATATATATATATATACATAGGCAAAGTACTCAAGGTATTGATCTATTGAGACGCTTTGTCCTTTACGACGATTGATTTTCCTGTAAAATACGGAAAAGGTCTTTTAAATGTAGGAAATTTTTAATACTTAAAGACCGTAAATGATTAGTTTATGTTATACAGGAAATCTTTAATTTAAAATCTGGTCAACTGCGACGTTGCTGTGAGAACTGAGGTCCCTTAACCTTTATATATGTGAAAAGTAAATTTCACACGTGATTTCGACCAAGAGATTGAATTTCAAATATGTCTCATATAAATATTTCAACGATCTATCTTACTCTCTGATAAACACCAGAAGGAGATTTTTTGTCGCAGGAAATAGCGAGTTTTGTGTAAACTTCTCCAGCAAAAGGACAAAATTTTCGTAAAAAAAAAAGATGATGGGGATTTAACCGAAGACGAGATGGGAGGTAAAAATGGATCAGATGCTGATTGAAATGGAAAATTTGCCTTTAAACTTCACGAAAAACGGATTTATCTGCTCATTTTGCTTTACTTTTTTCTATAATTTTTTATCGTCATAAGAGCAAGTCAAATCTGAATGAATTTGAAAAGATTGCTCAAACAAATTATATACAGGTGAATGTTGAATATTTTACAAGTAATATGAATTATGGTTTGGGTGAGAAACTATTTTATGTAATCTGCCTTACCGTTTGGGTAAGAAAGTATTTTTAGTAATCCGTATTACCGTTTAGGTGAGAAACCATTTTAAGTAATCAGTATTACCGTTTGGGTGAGAAACCATTTTAAGTAATCTGTATTATAGTTTAGGTGAGAAACCATTTGGGTGTATTAGAGTTTGGGCGTTTTTCAGTAATGTTTATTTTATAAGTAATATGAATTATCATTTGGGTGAGAAATCATTTTAAGTAATCTGTATTACCGTTTGGGTGAGAAAACATTTTAAGTAATCTGTATTACCGGTTAGGTGAGAAACCATTTTAAGTAATCTGTATTATAGTTTAGGTGAGAAACCATTTTAAGTAATCTGTATTACCATTTGGGTGAGAAACCATTTTAGGTAACCTGTATTATCGTTTAGGTGAGAAACCATTTTAAATACAGATAGGATTTATTGTTGTAAATTCAAAAAGATTTCTGATATTAGTTTTAATTAATTTCTCAGTGGTAAAATAAACTTATATTTCCTCAAAGCTTATAAAGAGATTTTCTTTTAATTTTCCGAAATTAATATTTATTTATAAAAAAACAGTTTATAACTTTAAAAGTGAAACAAAACTTGTAGTAAATGTTCACATTAATTAATTTTAATTTCAGAACTCACAATTATTTAATTTATATCTTGGATTTACTTACTTTAACAGTTTAAAAACAGAAATATCTAGAACAATACACAGATTTTTCATACTCTTTAAAAATTTTATTTGATTGTCAATGACAATAATTAATTGTTATCCTCGTGTCAATTGCTTTGCGTAGTATTTGCAGAAAAGTAACTTGTATGACAATTGTTAAAGACACGTTTTATGTAGGATATAGTTTTTCGACATTTTTTATTGTAAAATACAGGACTCTCGTTGCATAGTGTAATCATGGTTAATATTTAGATATGGCATGTATTTACATTGAAAAAAAAATTGGGGCTTGATTTACTGGATTCCTGTAGCAATTGCTTTACAATCTGTAAAGCAACTTGTATAACACGTTTTAGGTGCGTGTTACACGAGTTAACTATTATTTTTCTTAGAAGAAATCATGGTGCTCGTTACATACGAATAAATAGGTTTATTTTAAGAACTGTTATACCAGTTACGCTTTACAGAATTAATTCAAATACTTGGATAAATTTGATGAATCATGTTTGTGGTCTTTAATTATTATAATCTTTAATTGAATCCCACGTCAATGTATATAAAGTTGTAGCATTTATAATTCAAAGCAGTCTCGTTAAAGATATGAAAATCACTTATGCGGAAATATTCTGCAAATTATTAAAAACAAGAATTTTCTGTAAAAAAATATTTTTAAAATTTCTCATGTACAAAAGTTGTATATTTGTTCACCAAACAAAACATTAGAATTTTGTAAACTTACCAATTAATAATTATACTTTCTCTTATTTATGTTGGACGTGGGTATAACTATCTTTTAGTTATTTTTTCTCAGGAATAATTTGGAATTGTTACTAACAAACTATAAAATATAATTTTCATAATTTATATTTTTATATTTTAAAATTTTATTTGATTGTCAATGACAATATTTAATTGTTATCCTCCTGCCAATTGCTTTGCGTAGTATTTGCAGAAAAGCAACTTGTATCATAATTTTTAGATACACGTTATATGTAGGATATAGTCTTTTGACATATTTTATTGTAAAACACAGGACTCTCGTAGCATAGAGTAATCGTGATTAATTTTTAGGTCTGGCATGTATTTACACTGAAAGAGAATTGGAGGTTGATTTACTGGATTCTCGTACCAATTGCTTTACAGATTGTAAAGCAACTTGTATAACACGTTTTAGGTGCGTGTTACACGAGCTATAACTTTTATTTTTCTTAGAAAAAAAAACATGGTACTCGTTACACACGAATAAATAGGTTTATTTTAAGATCTGTCATTCTATCTACGTTTTACAGGATTAACTCAAGTACTTCGATAAATTTGATGAATCAGGTTTGTGATTTTTAATGATTATAATCTTTAATTGAATCTCACTTTAATGTATATAAAGTTATAACATTTGTAATTCAAAGCAGTCTCCTTCAAGATATGAAAATCACTTATGTGGAAGTATTCTGAGAATTATTAAAAACTAGAATTTTCTGTAAAAAAAATATTTCTAAAGTTTCTTGTGTGTACAAAAGTTGTATATTTGTTCCCCAAACAAAACATTAGAATTTTTTAAACTTACCAAGTAATAATTATACTTTATTTTATTTATATTGGGAGTAGTTATAACTATCTTTTAGTTATTATCTGTCAGGAATAATTTAGAATTATTACTAAGTACAAAAAACTAATTTTTATACTGATAATTACGTTTTATAGACTTTTCCCAAAAGTAATGTATATAATTTTAAGCAGTCTACTTTAAGTTTAAAAAAATTACTTGCCTCGAAGTGTTCTGTGAAATATTTAAAGCTATAATATAGACCTGAAAATTTTCCATGGAAAAATAAAGTATTTTTTATATATTTTACTTGTAGGAAAGTTGTATATTTGTTCATCAAATAAAACATTAGAATTTTTTAACTTACCAAGTATTAATTATACTTTCTTTAATTTATGTTGGGCGTAGATATAACTATAGTTTAATTATTATCTCCCACGAATAACTTAGAATTATTACTAGCAAACTAAAAAAAGTAATTTTTATACTGATAATTACTTTTTTATAGACTTTACACAAAAGTAATGTATATAATTTTTAGCAGTCTGTTTTAAGTTTAAAAAAATTACTTGCCTCGAAGTACTCTGTGAAATATTAAAAGACAAAATATAAGACCTGAAAATTTCCATGGAAAACGAAAGTATTTTTTGTATATTTTACTTGTAGGAAAGTTGCATATTTGTTCATCAAACAAAGCATAAGATTTTTTTTAATTTATCAAGCATTAATTATACTGCAAGTTACCTATGCGTAGGTGTAATTACTTTTTGGTTATTTTCTCTCAGCACTAATTTAGACTTTATTATAAAAAACTGTAAAAAATGTAATATTTATACTAATTCTTTTCAATGGATTTCACAAAATTGTATAATTTTTTGATGTTTTAAATTGAAAAAAATTTCTTGTAGAATATTCTGTGAAATATTAGCAAAAATTGCTCATATTTCCATAAGGATTAAAATTTTCGGAAATTTATTTATTATAAACACTAAGATAATTATAATAATATACCATGTTTATCAAATTATTTGTTATTTTCTCTCAATAAAATATAAAAAATTGTAAAAAAGATTTACTAAATTCTTTTAAGAGAATAAAAAACCAAATTGAATTTGAATTGTTATGATTGAAACAAACCGCATTTTCTAGTAGATATTAAAAGATTTGAATTATATTTAGTTCAATAAATTGCTCATATCTTGAAGGATTAAAATCGTCTCGGAAAATTATTAGCTACCTAAGATTTATAATATACCATTCATTCAAATATTTGTTAAATAAAATCATACGAATTGATAGAAGATTTACTAAATCCTCTTTTAAGAGAATAAAAAAACCAATAATTATTTCTAAGTTTACAATAAATTAAACCATTTAAACAGTAAATGCTTAATATTTATAATGAAAGAATAGTAAATATAATTTTTTTCTTCAACTTACAGGGAATAGAGAAATTTTAAATAATTATCTCCATTTATCTTACAATAAATTACTTTAAATGAGAGTTTAGTTTGTTTAATAAATAAAAATAATATACTTGTTATTTAATTATAGCTCAGAAAGAATGCTAATTTTTTGTGTTTACTTTCAGGAATAAAAACACATTTATTATCAATGAAAATTGAGAAATAAATCGTAAAATTACTAGTATGTTATTTTGTAGACCATAGGGAAAGTTTTATTATATCATAGGATTTTAAATTCTCAACTTCTAACTTTATTTTGTAAAGATTTCAATGGTTTGAAATCTTTGCACAAATTAAAATTAAATTGTTATGAAAGAATTAAACCGCATTTTCTTGTATCAATTAAAATTGAGGAATAAATTTTAAAATCCCTAGTATGTAATCTAGGACCATAAGGACAAATATCTTAGATTTTTAAAGTCTTAAATTCTAAATTTATTTTACAAAGATTTTTATGGGTTGAAATCTGTTCTCAAATTAAAATTAAATTGTTATGAAAGAAATAATCCACATTTTCTTTTATCAATGAAAATTGAGAAAAAAATGGTAAAACCACTAGCATGTAATTTTGTAGACCATACGAACAAGGTTTGTTAAATCTTATGTTTACAAGGTTTCAAAGGATTGAAACCATTGCACAAATTAAAATTATATTGTTGTGAAACGAATTAATCATATTTGTAGTAGATATTACAAGATTTGAACGATATTTTGTTCAATAAATTGTTCATAGTTTAAAAGATTAAAATCGTCATGAAAAATCATCACACACCTAAGATTTATAACATACTGTTCATTCAAGTAATTGTTAAATATAATCATATAAATTCGTCAAGGAACAACTAAACGGTCTTTTAAGTGAATAATAAAGTCTAAATTAATTATTTCTAAGTTTTATCTTGAAATTATCCAGTTATACAATTAACCAGTTTTTAACAGAAATATGTTTAGAATTTTTATCTTTTAAACAATAGAAAAGGATATTTTTCCTCTCCTGCCTTACAGGTAATAGGAGAAGCCTTCTTAAAGAAATGGTTAATCTCAATTTATCTTACAATAATTACTAGAAATGGGAGTTAAGTTTGTGTAATAAATAACATACTTGCTTTTTAATAGCTCAGGAAGAATGCTCATGTTTTTTGTTTACTTTCAGGAAAAAATACACATTTGTTATCAATGAAAATTGAGGAATAAATCGTAAAATCACTAGTATGTAATTTTGCTGACCATAAGGACAAGTTTTATTAAATATTAAGTTTTTAAATTCTCAACTTCTAACTTTATTTTTTACAGGTTTCAACGATTTGAAATCTTTGCTCAAATTAAAATTAAATTGTTATGAAAGAAATTATCCACATTTTCTTGTATCAAGGAAAGTTGAGGAAAAAATCGTAAAACCACTAGCATGTAATATTGTAGACCATAGAAACAAGGTTTATTAAATCTTAGGTTTCGAAGAATTCAAAGGGTTGAAACCATTGCACAAATTAAAATTAAATTGTTCTGAAACGAATAAATCACATTTTCTAGTAGATAATACAAGATTTAAACAATATTTAGTTCAATAAATTGTTCATAGTTTAAAAGATAAAAATCGTCATGAAATATCATCACACACCTGAGATTTACAACATAGTGTTAATTCAAGTAATTGTTAAATATAATCATATTCGTAAAAGAACAACTAAACGGTGTTTTAAGTGAATAATAAAATCAAAATTAATTATTTCTAAGTTTACATCTTGAAATTATCTAGTTATAAAATTAGCCAGTGTTTAACGGAAAGATGTTTAATATTTTGCTCTATCAAAGAATAGTAAATGATGTATTTTTCTCTCCTAAATTTCAGGGAATCTGAGAAACCTTCATTAAATAAATGGTTAATCTCCCTTTATCTTACAATAAATTACTTTAAATGAGAGTTTAGTTTGTTTAATAAATAAAAATAACATACTTGTTCCTTAATAGCTCAGAAAGAATGCTAATTTTTTTTGTATTTACTTTTAGGAAAAAATACACATTTGTTATCAATGAAAATTGAGAAATAAATCGTAAAATCACTAGTATGTAATTTTGTAGACCATAGGGACAAGGTTTTTTTAATTTTCAACTTTTAACCTTATTTTTTCAAAGATTTCAATGGGATGAAACCGTTGAACAAATTAAAATTAAACTGTTATGAATGAAATAAACCACATTTTCTAGTAGATATGACAAGATTTGAATTACATTTAGTTCAATAAATTGTTCATATCTTGAAGGATTAAAATCGTCTAGAAAACCTAGTTATAACATACCGTTCATTCAAATAATTGCTAAATAAAATCATACGAATTGATAGAAGATTTACTAAATCCTCTTTTAAGAGAATAAAAAACCAAGTTAATTATTTCTAAGTTTACAACGTGAAATTACCTAACCAGTGTTTAACAGTAAGATGCTTAATAGTGTGCTTAATGAAAGAATAGTAAATGATAATTTTTCTTCTTCTAGCTTACAGGGAATCAGAGAAACCTTCATTAAATAAATGGTTAATCTCCATTTATCTTACAATAAATAACTTTAAAAGAAAATTTAGTTTGTTTAATAAATAAAAGTAACATACTTGTTCATTAATAGCTCAGAAAGAATGCTATTTTTTTGTGTTTACTTTCAGGAATAAAAACCCATTTGTTATCATTGAAAATTGAGAAATAAATCGTAAAATCCCTAGTATGTAATTTTGTAGACCATAAGGACAAAAATCTTAGGTTTTTAAAGTCTCAACTACTAACTTTATTTCACAAAGATTTTAATGGGTTGAAATTTGTATTCATATTAAAATTAAATTGTTATGAAAGAAATTATTACATTTTCTTTTATCAATGAAAATTGAGGAAAAAATCATAAAACCACTAGCATGTAATTTTGTCGACCATACGAACAAGGTTTGTTAAATCTTAGGTTTCAAATAATACAAGATTTGAAGTTAGATAATACAAGATTTGAACAATATTTAGTTCAATAAATTGTTCATAGCTTAAAAGATTAAAATCGTCATGAAAAATCATTATACATCTAAGAATTACAACATACTGTTAATTCAAGTAATTGTTAAATATAATCATATTAATTCGTAAAAGAACAACTAAACGGTGTTTTAAGTGAATAATAAAATCTAAATTAATTATTACGAAATTTACATCTTGAAATTATCCAGTTATACAATTAACCAGTTTTAAACAGGAAGATGTTTAGTATTTTTATTTTTTAAACAATAGTAAAGGATATTTTTCCTCTCCTAGCTTAGAGGTAATAGTAGAAGCCTTCTTAAACAAATGGTTAATCTCAATTTATCTTACAATAATTACTAGAAATGAGAGTTTAGTTTGTTTAATAAATAAAAATAAGATACTTGTTTTTTAATAGGTTAGGAAGAATGCTCATGTTTTTTTATTACTTTCAGGAAAAAAATACACATTTGTTATCAATGAAAAATGAGGAATAAATCGTAAAATCACTAGTATGTAATTTTGTTTACCATAAGGACAAGTTTTATTAAATATTAAGTTTTTAAATTCTCAACTTCTAGCTTTATTTTATAAAATTAAATTGTTAACTTCTAACTTTATTAACTAAAATTAAATTGTTATGAAAAAAATTATCCACATTTTCTTGTATCAATGAATGTTGGGGAAAAAATCGCAAAACCACTGGCATGTAATTTTGTAGACCCTAAGGACAAGGTTTATTGAATCTTAGGTTTCAAAGGCTTGAAACCTTTGCGCATATTAAAATTAAATTGTTGTGAAACGAATAAATCACATTTTCTAGTAGTTTTTACAAGATTTGAACAATATTTAGTTCAATAAATTGTTCATAGTTTAAAAGATTAAAATCCTCTAGAAAATTATCCACCTAAGATTTACAAAATGCTATTAATTCAAGTAGTTGTTAAATATAATCATATTAATTCGTAAGAGAACAACTAAATGGTCTTTTAAGTGACTAATAAAATCTAAATTAATTATTTCTAAATTTACATGTTGGAATTTTCCAGTTATAAAATTAACCAGTGTTTAACATAAAGATGTTTAATATTTTGCTCTATCAAAGAACAGTAAATGATATTTTTTCCTCTCCTAGCTTTCAGTGAATCGGAGTAGACTTCATTAAATGATTAATCACTATTTATCTTACAATAATTACTGTAAAGGAGAGTTTAGTTTGTTTAATAAATAAAAATAACATACTTGTTCTTTTAATAGCTCAGGTAGAGTGCTCATGTTTTTTGTTTACTTTCAGGAAAAAATACACGTTTGTTATTAATGAAAATTGAGTAATAAATCGTAATATCACTAGTATGTAATTTTGTAGACCATAGAGACAATGATTATTATATCTTAGGTTTATTTAATCTTAGGTTTCACAGATCTCACCAAAGTCGTGTAACGGCTAACCCCGATTAACCTATAGCGCCAACCAATGGAGGGACAAAATTCTCAGTTTAAACAGAGATTAATGGTAGTTAGCCGTTAAACGACTTTGGGGAGACCGGCCCCTAGGTTTTCAAAGTCTCAACTGCTAACTTTATTTTACAAAGATTTCAACGGGTTGAAATTTTTACTTCAATTAAAATTAAATTGGTATAAATAAAATAAATCACATTTTCTAGTACCAATGAAAATTGAGAAATAAATCGTAAAATCACTAGCATGTAATTTTGTAGACCATAGGGACTCGGTTCATTAAATCTTAGGTTTATTTAATCTTAAGTTTCAAAGATTTCTACGGGTTGAAACCTTTGCACAAATTAAAATTAAATTTTTATGAAATGAATGAATCACATTTCGAGTAGATATTACAAGATTTGAACAATATTTAGTTCAATAAATTGTTCATAGTTTAAAAGATTAAAATCGTCATGAAATATGATAACACACCTAAGATTTACAACATACTGTTAAGTCAAGTAATTGTTAAATATAATCATATTAATTCGTAACTAAATAATCTTTTAAGTGAATAATAAAATCTAAATTAATTTTTTTTAAGTTTGCATCTTGAAATTACGCAGTTATAAAATTAAACCGGTGTTTAACAGAAGGATGTTTAATATTTTGCTCTATGAAAGAATAGTCAATGATATTTTTTCTTCTACTAGCTTACAGGGAATCAGAGAAACCTTCATTAAACAAATGGTTAATCTCCATTTATCTTACAATAATTACTATAAATGAGGGTTTAGTTTGTTTAATAAATAAAAATAACATATTTGTTCTTTTAATAGCTCAGGAAGAATTCTCATGTTTTTTTTGTTTTCTTTCAGAAAAAAATACACATTTGTTATCAATGAAAATTGAGAAATAAATAGTAAAATCACTAATATGTAATTTTGTAGACCATAGGGACAAAGATTTTTAATTTTCAACTTTTAACGTTGCTTTTTCAAAGATTTCAATGAGTTGAAACCTTTTCACAAATTAAAACTAATTTGTTATGAATGAAATAAACCGCATTTTCTAGTAGATATTACAAGATTTGAATTATATTTAGTTCAATAAACTGCTCATATCTTAAAGGATTAAAATCGTCTTGGAATACTATTTGTTACCTAAGATTTATAACATATCGTTCATTTATATAATTGCTAAATATAATCATACGAATTCTTAGAAGATTAACTCAATTGTCTTTTAAGAGAATAAAAAACCAAATTAATTATTTCTAAGTTTACAACATGAAATTACCTAACCAGTGTTTAACAATAAGATGTTTAACAGTGTGCTTAATGAAAGAATAGTAAATGATAATTTTTCTTATTCTAGGTTACAGGGAATCAGAAAAACCTTCATTAAATAAATGGACCGGCCCTTAATAATGTGATAAATCAAAGAATAGTAAATTATATTTTTCCTCTTCTACCTCACAGTTAATCGGTGATGTCTCTATTAAATAAAAGTTTAATCTTCATTTAGCTTATAATAAAAATAGGGAGTTTAGTTTGTTTAATAAATAAAAATTACGTACTTGTTCCTTTAATAGATCAGAAAGAATATTCATGTTTATATTTGATTTTTTGTTTACTTTCAAGAAAACATTTCACATTTGTTACCAATGAGAAATGAGGAATAAATCGTAAAATATCTAGTATGTAATTTTGTAGACCATAGAGAAAATGTTTATAAAATCTTAGGTTTATTTAATCTTAGGTTTCACAAAAGTCGTTTAACGGCTAACCGCGATTAAGCTATGGCGGCAACCGATGGCGGGACAAATTTCTCCATTTAAACAGAGATTAATCGTGGTTAGCAGTTAAACGACTTTGATGAGACCTGCCCCTAGGTTTTCATATTCTCAACTTCTAACTTTATTTTCCAAAGATTCAACGGGTTGAAATCTTTGCTCCAATCAAAGTTAAATCGTTATAAAAGAAATAAACTACATTTTCTAGTACCAATGAAAATTGAGGAATAAATCGTAAAATCACTAGAATGTAATTTTGTAGACCATAGGGACACGGTTTATTAAATCTTAAGTTTATTTAATCTTAAGTTTCAAGGATTTGAAACCTTTACACAAATTAAAATTAAATTGTTATAAATGAAATAAACCACATTTTATAGTAGATATTACAATATTTGAATAATGTTTAGTTCAATAAATTTTTCTTAGCTTAAAAGATTAAAATCAACACTGAAAATCATAACCCACCTAAGATTTAAACATACTATTCATTCAAGTAATTGTTAAATATAATCATAATTATTCGTAAGAGATAAACTAAATCGTCTTTTAAGTGAATAAAATAATCTAATAATTTCTAAGTTTATATCAGGAAATTATCTAACCAGTGTTTAACTTCAGGGTGTTTAATATTTTGATAAATCAAAGAAGAGTAAATGATAGTTTCCCTGTTCTACCTCACATGGTATCGGTGAAGACTCCATTAAATAAATAGTTAATCTCCATTCATCATATAATAAATAAGCTGGAGTTTAGGTAGTATAATAAATAAAAATTACGTATTTGTTACGTGTTTTTAAAAATACGTTTAATGGTTTTTAGTACACTTGGGACATTGTACCTTTCGAGGCTTAAAATCTTCATTGTAATAACCTTTTTTACTATTCATCAAAAAATGAAATGCTCTACTTCTTTAAAAATGATATTTTTTTCACTTTTTTAATAATAAGACATACATAACATTTAAATTCGTCATTTACTGTAATTTTGTCAAATAATACATTTGCACCACATCGTAAAAATAACCCGAATGAAAGTAAAACGAAAATCACATACCCGCAAGTACTTGCAAACATGTATATTAGAAACTAAATTCCTTCATCAATTAAAGCAACTAATCCACAGTTTTAGAGATACCTAACATTTTACATTACAAAAAAATAAAAAGTCTTAAGAAACTAAAATTAAAAAAAAATTATTACTCATTATGATGATATGAAATAAAATACTTTGCTTGCATTACTATAATTCAGGCTCAGAGATTAAAAATGACAATTATCTCTTGTTTGATGTAAACAAATTAAATTCTAATTTATAAATTTCAAAAGCAATTTACAAGATAAGTGGATTTCTATTTTTTCTCTTTACGTATTTCTTTTATTTTTTATAAATGTATAGCTTCTCATAACAAAATTGAATAATTTTTATCAAGTAAAACGTTTTATAAAGATGCAGGGAAAATATTATTTTAAACAGAGCAGAATTATTTATTTTATATTGTATCAAAAATAGTCAAGGGTAAGTGGAATTCTGTTTTTTCATTTTCTGTATATGGTTTATGTTTTGAAAAAATATATTTTGGATATAACAAATCTAATTTTCACTAAGTTTGACTCCTGTTAATGATGTAGATGCTTTAATGTAAATAAAGCAGAACTTTTTATTTTTTATTGCATCAAAAACAGTCAAGGGTAAGTGGAATTCTATTCTTTCATTTGTTGTATATGTTTTATGTTTTGGAAAAATATCTTTTGGATATAGCAAACCTAATTTTCATTAAGTTTGACCCCTGTTAATAATGCAGGAGAAATGTTTTTCTAAATAGAGCGGAACTTTTTGTTTATATTGTACCAAAATAGTCAAGGGTAAGTGGAATTCTGTTTTTCACTTGCTGTTTTATGTTTTGAAAAAATATCTTTTGCATATAGCAAACCTATTTTTTATTAAGTTTGATCCCTGTTAATAATGCAGAAGAGATTTTGTTCTAAATAGAGCAGAATTTTTTATTTTATATTGTATCAAAAATAGTCAAGGGAAAGTGGAATTCGGTTTTTCACTTGCTGTATATGTTTTATGTTTTGAAAAAATATCTTTTGGATATAGCAAACGTAATTTTTATTAAGTTTGACCCCTGTTAATAATGCAGGAAAGATTTTATTCTAAATAGAGCAGAATTTTTTTATTTTATATTGTATCAAAAATAGTCAAGGGTAAGTGGAATTCTGCTTTTTCATTTGCTGCATATGTGTTAGGTTTGAAAAAAATATCTTTTGGGTATAACAAATCTAATTTTCACTAAGTTTGACCCCTGTTAATGATGTAGAAGATACTTTATTCTAAATAAAAATGAACTGTTTATTTTATATTGCATAAAAAATAGTCAAACGTAAGATTTTTTCACTTGATGTATATATTTTACATTTAAAAAAAGAAAATATCGGTTAAAATACAAAAACCAACTAATTTTCATCAAGTTGGTCTCTTCTTAATGATGCTGGAAAATGTTTCTTCTAAATAGAGATAATTTTTTATTTTATATTGCATCAAAAATAGTCAAGGGTAAGTGGAATTCTTCTTTTTCATTTGCTGCATATGTTTTAGGTTTGGAAAAAATATCTTTTGGATGTAACACATCTAATTTTCACTAAGTTTGACCCCTGTTAATGATGTGGACGATACTTTATTCTAAATAAAGCAGAACTTTTTATTTTATATTGCATCAAAAATAGTCAAGGGTAAGTGGAATTCTGTTTTTTCACTTACTGTATATGTTTTATGTTTTGAAAAAATATCTTTTGGTTATAGCAAACCTAATTTTCATTAAGTTTGACCCTTGTTAATAATGCAAGAAAAATTTCCTCTAAATAGAGTAGATTTTTTTTTACTTTATATTCTATCCAAAATAGTCAGGGGTAAATAGAATTCTGCTTTTTCACTTGCTATATATGTTTTATGTTTTGAAAAAGTATCTTTGCGATATAACAAACCTAGTTTTCACTATGTTTGACCCCTGTTAATATTGCAGGAGAGATTTTCTTCTAAATAGAGCAGAATTTTTTAATTTTATATGGTATCAAAAATAATCAAGGGTAAGTAGAATTCTGCTTTTTCATTTCCTGTATATATTTTATGTTTGGAAAAAGTATCTTTGTGATATAACAAACCTAATTTTCATTAAGTGTGACTCCTGATAAAGATGTAGAAGAAATTTTATTCTAAGTACAGCAGAACTTTTTATTTATATTGTAACAAAAATAGTCAAGGGTGAGTGGAATTCTGTTTTTTTTACTTGCTATATATGATTTATGGTTTGAAAAAGAATCTTTGTGATATAATAAACCAAATTTTCATTGTGTTTCACACCTGTTAATAATGCAAGACAGATTTTATTCTAAATAGAGCAGAATTTTTTTTTATTTTCTATTATATCAAAAATAGTCAAGTTTAAGGGGAATTCTGTTTTTTCACTTGCTGTATATGTTTTATACTTGGAAAAAGTATCTTTGTGATATAACAAACCTAATTTTCATTAACCTGTGACCCTGTGAATGATATAAAAGAAATTTTATTCTGAGTACAGCAGATCTTTTTATTTATATTGTACCAAAAATAGTCAAGGGTATGTGGAATTCTGTTTTTTCACTTGCTGTATACGGTTTGGCTTTTGAGTGCTACGGTCTACTTTTTACAACACGAGGGCTAATGAGACCGGGACCTACTGCTTAAAGCCGAATCCGAACGGCTACAAACATCCATGCCATAGTGGGATTCGAACCCACGAACTCCGGTTCCGAAGGCCAACACCCTAACCATTCGGCCATCGTTCGGCCTTGCTGTATATGTGTTATGTTTTGAAAAAATATCTTCTGGATATAACAAATCTAATTTTAGTTAAGTTTGACTCTTGTTAATGATGTAGAAGAGATTTTATTCTAAATAAAGAACAACTTTTTATTTTATACTGTTCCTAAAATACTCAAACGTAAGTGAAATTCTTTTTTTTTCATTTGAAGTATACATTTTATGTTTTAAAAAACAAAATATTAGTTAAAATAAGAAAACCAACTAATTTCCATAAAGCTGGGCCCTTCTTAATGATGCTGGGAAATTTTTCTTCTAAATAGAGATAAGTTTTTTATTTTATATTGAATCAAAAATAGTTAAAGGTAAGTGAAATTCTATTTTTTTCACTTCGGGTATATATTTGTTTTGAAAAGATAACTTGTTGAATATAAAAAAAACTAATTTTCATTAAGTTAGACCTTTATTAATGATTTGAAAATAATTTTATTTTAAATAGATCAGAACTTTTTATTTTATATTGCATCATGAATAGAAAAAGGAAAGTGAAATTCAATATTTGTCATTTGGTGTATAAATTTTATGTTTCGAAAAAATAATTTTGTGAATATAACATAACTTTTTACTTTATATTGAATCATAAATTGACAAAATTTAGTGGAAATGAATTTTTGTTAGTGTATATATTTTGTTTCGGAAATATATTTTAATGAAAAAAGCATCTTTTTATTTTATATTGAATCATAAATAGACAAATGTAAGTGGAATGCAAGTTTTATCAGCTGGTGTATATATTTAGTGTTTTGAAAAACATTTTTGGCAAATATAACAAAACTAGCTTATTTTAATTAAACTGAATCTTAAACAATAATTCAGGAAAAATTTTACTATACACAAAGAATAGTTTTTTTTTATGTTATATTGAATTAAAAATAGACAAAGTGGGTTTTTTTCTATTTTTTTCTCAATTTGTTATATATATTTCATTTTCGAAATACAAACTCTTAGTTATTATAACAATACTAACCTATTTTTAATAAGTTAGAACTTTTTTAATGGTGAAAACATTTATTCGAAACAAAGCTGAATTTTTTATTTTATATTATATCGAAAATAAATTGTTTTAATGGAGATTTTTCTCCTCGAAAGTTACTATCTCCTTAAGATGCTTTTGCATATTCACAAAATCAACCATTTGTAAAGAAGTTGTTAAATATAATATAAGAAGTAGAAAAATTAGTGACAAATAGAGAGTTTAAATTTCCCCAAATCATAAAGTACTAAATTTTTTACTCATCGAAGATAGTTTTTTTTTAATTTTATATTGGATTAAAAATAGATAAAGTAGTTTTTTTAATTTTTTTTTCAATTTTTTTATATATACTTCATCTTCGAAAAACAAAATCTTAGTTATTATAAAAATATTAACCTATATTTATTAAGTTAGAACATTTTTAATAGTGAAAAAATTTATTGGAAACAAAGCTGAATTTTTTATTTTATATTATATCAAAATAAATTGTTTTATCGAAGACTTTTCTCCTCGAAATGTACTACCTCCTTAATGCTTTGCAAATTCACAAAATCAACCATTTGAAAATAAGTTGTTAAATATACTTTTCGAAGTAGAAAAATTAGTGACGAATAGAAAGTTTAAATTTCACCGAATCATAAAGCACTACGTTTTTTACTGATCGAAGATTAATTGATATGAGCAAATAACATTTTCAACTCTTGTTTTTATGCAATATGTTACATTTATTTTAACTCGTTCTTGAAAGCACTGTGTGTAGGTTACTTGCTCTAGTTTTTTTTATTTTTAATTCAATATAAAAATATAGAATTAAAAATAGGCAAAGTAAGTTTTTTTTTTCTATTTTTTCAATTTTATATATATATATTTCATCTTCTGAAACACAAAATCTTAGTTATTATAATAATACTAACCTATTTTTATTAAGTTAGAAGTTTTTCGAAAATCGTTATTCAAAAACAAGAGAGAAATCAGTTTCCATATTTCTCTACTGTCAATGAATTTTGAATACATTACTTTGATTTTTCAATTCATAATTATATTTATTGCTAAATATGACAAATAATTGTTATAATTAATTAAATACATTGTTATTAAATTATTCTTCAGAGATAAAAAATAATATTCATTTTTTTAAGTGAACTCGATGAAATTTTAAAAGTTGCCACAGTATACAGTTATATAAGAGTATAAAAATGTGTGTATACATATACATACATACACACATATATATGCATGTGTGTATATATATATACATGCATATATATACACATATATATATATATGTATATATATGTATATATATATGTGTATATATATATGTATATATATATGTATATATATATGTATATATATGTATATATATATATATATATATATATATATATATATATATATATATATATATATATATATATATATATATATATATATATATATATATATATATATATATATATGTCATGCAAAATTTAATACTTTAGTCTTAAACTAAAATTACTAACTCCTATATTAAAAAAACACCAAATCCGAATTTTCGTCATCTTCTTAGTAGCGTTACTCTTGACGTTAAACACTTTTGCCTTAGAAAAATCTCCTTCCGGTTGACGAAATTAACTAGCCATCCAATTTTGCTGATTAAGCACATTCCTTTTCTCA
This sequence comes from Pardosa pseudoannulata, assembly GCA_032207245.1. Classification (NCBI taxonomy): domain Eukaryota; kingdom Metazoa; phylum Arthropoda; class Arachnida; order Araneae; family Lycosidae; genus Pardosa; species Pardosa pseudoannulata. The sequence goes on along the minus strand of CM063510.1, from coordinate 80,038,514 downwards.
TGCCTGTGGCGTCCCCAAAGTAATAAAAGGCCGCACGACCAATTTTGAGAGATTTTGCTGTTGGACATTGCTAAATAGAGATGCTGCTAAAGTTCTCTTGATAATTATTTTCGCAGACTACTTTACCCCTTCGACCACGTTACATTCCTGAAGCATGACATGCTACGATATGTTTCATATATATATGTGTGTGAGCACAGTGTACATACTGGAAAGGTGAACAAAGAGTGATCTTCAAAAGCACTGATTTAAAGTATCATACTTATTCATGCATATTCATACTTATTCATATAGTTTATTCGGGCAAGTGATGACTTTCTATAAAAATAAGAAAAATATGAATTAGGATTCTTATTTCCTAAATATTAATTAATACTGAAGGATAACGTGGTGTGAGATCTTATCGAGGAGTGAGGCGATAAGATGGAGAGAGATAGAAAAGTCTTTCCATAGTATTTTTATGATATATTTCAAAACAAATTAGAAAACTAAGGATTTGAATACTCTTTCACTGGGTAGACGGGACAGATGGGTACATTGTTATTAAATTTTTTAAGGGTAAAATACATTGTTATTAAATTATTTTTCCGAGATAAAAAAATAACATTCATTCTTGTAAGTGAACTCGATGAAATTTTAGACGTTGCCACAGTATACAGTTATATAAGAATATAAAAATATGTGTGTACATATACATACACATACACACATACACACACACACATATATATATATAGTGTGTGTATATGTATATATATATATATATATATATATATATATATATATATATTGTATATATAATATATATATATGTATATATGTATATATATATATATATATATATATGTATATATATATATATATATGTGTGTGTGTGTGTGTGTGTAATGTAAAATTTAATACTTTATTCTTAAACTAAAATTACTAACTCCTATATTAAAAAACCATCAAATCCGCATTTTCGCCATCTTCTTAGTAGCCTCTTGGCATTAAACACTTTTGTCTTAGAAAAATCTCCTTCAGTTGGCGTAATCAGGAGAACAAACCCACCCTCCTGTCGATGATGAAAAATGAGGGAATTCTCTTGTGTTTGATGTAAAATTGTTTATGAATTGGTAATAGCGCTAAAATTCCATCTCTCCAGCAAGGAAGTCTTATTTCATAAAAACTATCGTTCATCGGTCTTATAAGATCTCCCGTGAAATTATTTTGGATTAAGTTTCTCTTCTGAAGCCAATCAGAGAATTGAGGGCTTGAATGTTCTCTCTCTGGAGGTCGGAAAGAAGCATAGTTAGGAACAAGCAATCCTTCCCCCTGTGATGGTTGAAAAATAAAGAAATTCTGTAACATTGCATCTCGAATGTTTCACAAACGAGGAAATATCAAAAAGTTATATAAAACTTTTCAGAAAGGTATGGTTTGGTTAGGTTTGGAGTGCTACGGTCTACTCTTTGCAACACGAGGGCTAATGAGACCGGGACGTACAGCTTAAAGCCGATTCCGAACGGCTACAAACATCCATGCCACTGTGGGATTCGAACCCACAAACTCCGGTACCGTAGGCCAGCACCCTAACCAATCGGCCATCGTTCGGCTCTCTTCAGAAAGGAAATATTTTCATTGGAATAATTGTTGTTCCACTGATCTTAAAAGTAATTTTGTATTATGAAGTAATTTTATATATTATATTTCTGTTTCGAAACAAATGAGAGAATTTTAGTCAAAATGCCCTCTCGAAAAGAGTTAGGGAAGAAGTCTAGATTCAGAAGCAAACAATCCTTCCTGCTGAGAAGGGTAAAATGAGATGATTCTCTAGTGTTGCATCTCGAAAGACTAGCAAGTGGGGAAAGTAACAAAAAATCGTCAAAAACTCTTCCGGAGAGAAATAGCTCTATAAGAATAGCTATTTTTCCATTGATCTTCAGAGATTTTCCTCGAAGTAATTTTATATTATGTGTATCGTACATCTTTACATCAATTTTTGCATTAATTAAGGCATGTGAAAGTAAGGATTCAATATCATTTTAAGGTTTCCATAAACCTACTAAAATGAGCGTTTCATTTAAACCAATAATACATTTAATATTGTTAATCTCCTGAAAAATTGTTAAAAAGTAGAGAAATAATAATATAAGAATAGCTATTTTCCACTTAAGAGATTCTCCTCGAACTCATTTTATATTATGTGTATGATACATTTTTACATCAATTTTTGCATTAAGACATGGGAAGGTAAAATAAGGATTCAATATCACTTGAAGTTTTTCATAAACCTACTAAAAAGTGCTCATTAAAAGTCATTATACATTTAATATTATTAATCTCCTGAAATGTCGCCAAAAAGTCTTCTGGAGAGAAATAGTACTATAGGAGTAACTACTTTTCCATTGTTATTCAGAGATTTTCCTCGAAGAGATTTTATATTATGTGTATCATACATCTTTACAGCAATTTGTGCAATCATTAAGACATGGAAAGGCAAGATAAGGATTCAATACGATTTGAGGGTTTTTATAAACCTACTCAAAAGAGTTTTCATTTAAACCCATTATTCTTTTAATATTGTTAATCTCCTGAAAAGTCACAAAAACTCTACCGGGGAGAAATAATTGAATAGGAGTAGCTATTTTTCCATTGATCTTCAAAGATTTCCCTCCAAGTGATTTTATATTATGTGTATCGTACATCTTTACATCAATTTTTGCAAGCATTAAGACATGGAAAGGTAAGACATGGATTCAATATCAATTGAAGGTTTTCATAAACCTACTAAAAAGAATGTTACTTTAAACTCATTATATATTTAATATGAGTAATCTCCTGAAAAGTCGTCAAAAACTCTTCTTGAGAGAAATAGTTATATAGGAGTAGCTATTTTTCGATTGCTTTCAGAGATTTTTCTCGAAGTAATTTTATATTATGTGTTTCGTACATCTTTACAACAACTTTTGCAATCATTAAGACGTGGAAAAGTAAGATAAAGATTCAATATTATTTTGAGGTTTTCATAAGAAAGTGTTCATTTAAACCCATTATACATGTAATATTATAAATCTCCTGAAAATTCGTCAAAAATTCTTCCGCAGAAAAAGAGTTGTATAAGAGTAACTCTTTTTCCATTGATCTTCAGAGATTTTCATGGAAGTGATTTTATATTATGTGTATCGTACATCTTTACATAATTTTTTTTGCATTAATTAAGGCATGTGAAGGTAAGGATACAATATGATTTGAAGGTTTTTATAAACCTACTAAGAGTTTTTATTTAAACCCATTATACATGTAATATTGTTAACCTCCTGAAAATTTTATATGAACTGTCCTATATATTAGGGTGTTAAATTATTTAAATATAAAAGTCATATCAATTACACATGTGTAGATTCAAATTATTTTGTAAAAATCTCTGATTTTACCAATTATTTAATATATTTGTATTTTTATAGGAGGGTATTGTTATTACTGTTGTTGATTACTTTTAAATGACACTGCATTCAGAGGCAAACCCTATATTTTGTAAATAATAAAATTAAGTTACGATTTTTGAACAAATTTTTATGTTTTCTTATATATGAGCCCAATAATCAAAGAAATTAGCCTAAATAATTAAGAACTGCTTCGCAAACATTTTTTTAAATACAAGCTATTTCAATTATTATTTTTTATTAGGTGATCTTCAACATTATATTTCCCTAAGCTTTGTTTCTAGTCCACTATTAGCCTTCGAAACAAAATTTTCGCTGAAATATATGACGTCTTTCATACTCTTTGTAATCTTGAAGATTCATGAGTGTTCTTTATGTATCTTTATATTTATTCGATAAATACATAAATTCAAAAGTGTCTGGCCATTTCTCATTACAAAATACAATTCTTTACAGGATAAGAGCTTTTCATCGAATGATATCAAAAACATTTTTATTACATATTTAAACTATATTATTACATATTTCATTAACACACAAATAACAACGCGTGATCACTCGGATTTTTACCATAATACCCACAACTTAGTTAGCGTTATGCATCCATTTACTCTGTAACGGCGTGATTTAGGGGTGTATCGTCATCAAAGAACTTTGATTTGAAAGGTTGACTTGTGTGAATACAAAAGGATTGTTTTCCAAGGCATCACGATATCTACATTGCTGTTCCCTATAGTAAAGGAACAATATGCCAGGCGACACGGCACCTTCACTGACAGTTGAAAAAATGATCGCGGGAACGACAAAGGATTTTCCGCTACTCAGATGTAGCCGCTAAGAATTCCAGGGACCCTGGCTTTGCGGCCGATGATTGTTTAACCCGGACTAATCCAGTTGGTCGAAAGTGAGGTCATCGCTAGGTGACCCAATAATGAAATTGTGGGTGAGGACCCTCTCTTAGAGGCCCCTCCCCTAAAAAGAGACGAAAGAAGATGTTTTTTTTTTTTTTTTTTTTTTTTTTTTTTTTTTTTTTTTTTTTTTTTTTTTTAAGAGAAGAGTTAGCTTGCAACCAGCTAATTCAGATGTCGCCTTGACCAGTCTCTCTACCGGAGAGTTTTTTTTTTGCTATAATCCCACCATGGGATCTTTTCTTTAAGGAGTAGCCCGCATCGGCTAAATCGGAGGTCGCCTCGACCAGTCTCGGAGAGTTTTATTTAGCGGAATCCCGTCTGGGGATATATCTCTTGCTGAGATTGAAGCGATACCCTGTGCATTGGGTGTCTTTCCTTTTCTAATATAATCCTCTTCAGGATTGTTTGCAGTTCTTCAGAACTAACTGCGTTCAGATCTCCTACCTATACTTCAGCGAACTTTTGAGAGAACTACGAATTGTTCGTCCGTCTAATCACCCATTTTTCGGCAGAGACTGAATTTAGTTTAGGTACCCGTCTCTACTCAAGCCTATGTGTACTAATCATTTACCTGTGATTAGAAATTGTTTTTATAGTGGTGAAATGATGTATATAGCAGAAGTGTAAATAAGTAAGATACACCTGATTCACCTGATTCAGGTAACACCTTGTGTCACCTGAAACAGGGACCGGATACGTTACAACTCATTGGAAGGATAAACTATTTTCTTAAGACAGCTGGAAAATGTGGAATGTAGACATAGAAGTAGCATTTATCCTAGTTTAAGTGTTGGGAGACGGGAAAAGGAATTTAAGTTGGTGAACGTTCCTTTAAATAAGACATAGGACATCATACGGCTGGGAAATTAGGTATGAAAGGATGAGGAGAAGGAAAGGAGAATTTTAGATAAATATATTAGGTGTAATAATTTTGATATATTACACACACACACACACACGCACATATATATATATATATATATATATATATATATATATATATATATATATATATATAGTCCAGCAAAATAATAACTGCCGGTCACTGTAAAATACTGTAGCTCCTATTGTTTTCATTTGCCTGGGCTACTTACTGGGCAAGGAGAAACCTTCACAGCTAGACTCATGAATAATGTTGCAGTCAAACCACATTGAAGAGAATATTCAAGAGACAATTTCAAGAGCAGCTTAAATCTTTATTGGGGAACTGCTAAAAACATCTTTACCAGTCAACGGCAGACAAGAAAGTGATACAAAAAGCACTTTGCTGGAACAGAAGTGTACTCCAGATCGAAACAGACATAATTTTCCCACGGGACAAGAAACTTAGTTAGGATTATTTATTTATCTTATAAGAGCTTTTGATGGAATATTAAATTAAAGGTAAAAAATTTATTTGAAACCTGTGACTATTTCACTTGCTAGAAGTAAGACCTACAAAATGTTAAAACATCAAGTAGGTTGTAAACTTACCGACGATACGATATCGTGCATTTGCAAAATTATTTCATTCTTTCCTTTGTAATATATTCTTTCTTTTCTATGTTTGACAAGGGAGACACGTTCTAATTTCTATGACGGTTGTCATAACAGCCGTCATACGGGGATACAACTACTACTAATAATAATAAAAAAAAATTCACTCGACCATATCCAAAACCGGATCTTGTATTTTCGAAAGTTATGGGCGAATACTAAATTTCGGGCTAGCCTAATCCGTAAATAATTTTGTATAGCTTTGGGCAGAGGCATTTGGCGAAAAAAAAAATAAACCGCAAAACAGCTGCATTTCATCATTCCTCTATATCATCAGCCGTTGCTGTAGACACGCGATTCTTTATTATTTTCATCTTTTTTTTTGGTTCTTTGTCACAACCGAATTTTCCACGACGTGAAAACAACGTAGGAATTATAAAAATGACAGAAATCCTCTTGCTATAGCCATCTGCAAAATGCCATATCCCATCTTCCAGGTGCCCTCTTTTCTCTATTTTATTTTTCCGTAAATTCTGTGGGCTTCACCTGAAAAGGGTAAATCCAGACAAAAGCACCCGCGTGGACATCGGTACTAGGCTATATATTTCTCTACGATTTTTTTTTCTTTCTTTCGTTTTTGAAAAGAAAAAATAATAATCTCGCCAAAGCCTGTGAATGCTGACGTAGTCCTGATTAAGCTTATTGAGTATGGGTTTTTGTCTTTCTTATTTTTTTATAATACCTGGGGCTCTCTTAATACTGTTAACCGTGTCGTCAGAGCATTGTGGGGCTTCACAAGCGACTCTGAAGCACTAGGGGTGCTGAATATAGAGGATTAACTCTGAACGATGAGAAAGTAGAACCGTCTGAAAAAATTATCACTGATAGCAATAAAGAAGAGTCCCAAAGGGTGCACCTATCAGATTGGCCGAGGCACGCAAGGAGTATAGAAAGGCAGGCAGTGTTGGGTGAACACTTTCTAAAAGGCCTAGTGTGAGGACAGGATGTTCTTGGGACATGCAGCTTGAGGTAAGGCTTATTAATGCAACATCATACCTTGTGAGAACCGAGTGATACTTTATGATGCAAATGTTATGGAAAAGTTTTGTTTATTCAGTGGTGTGTTCGCTTGTTATGTAATTCGGATAAGGTGTCATCTGCTTCACGTAAATAGGTTAAGGACGTGTATTATAAATGTCCTTAATGGAGATGTATCACTCTTGAAAATAATTCATCGGCGTAAAGGGATAGTAAGAAATAATATTTGAGATCGCTTCGCTTTATGCGATGGCCTGTGAATATATTATTTAAAAACTATGTTAAAGGAATTGTTAATATTCATATTTTGTTGTCGAATCAGATTGATGTATTAAACCAATAAGATTTTAGCTAAGCATACCCTTCTGAAATTCAGAATCTTTAAAAGGCAGCAGCTGAATTTTGTGACTATTTCCTGTTAATCTAGTAAATAAAATTAGTGAAATAAGATATTAAAAATATCATTTGCTATCTCTTCACTTTATGAGGCAGGGGTCAACTAATATCGCATTTTCTTAACACATTGTTGACCGGTCACGAGTTAACTCGTGTTTTTATGGCAGAACGTTGCTGACCGGCCAAGAGTAAACTCGTGATGCCTTTTTTTCCCCCATCGCTGTTGTTTTCTATGTTGGCGACAATACAGTGCAGTTGTTGGTCAGTATTACACAAGCTGTTTCTCTCGCTTATAACACCCGCCAAATCTTTTGTTGTAAAAAATATTTAATAATTAAAAAATTAAAAAAAAACGATGATGGAACGTAATGAAGAATCTTTCAATGAATTATGCGCGGATGTTTTATCTGATTGTCCGACTGATTATGAATCGAATTGTGCTAATAGCCGGTGATATGAGATACATTTTCAGTAAAATTCCCGGTCAACAAAGTGTTAATGCACTTTAAAAAATATATAATTCATACATCGTCGTTGAATGGGGTCATTCTTCTTTTAAATTAAATCAGACTTTATTTAAACATGCTTTGATCATGTTTAGAATATTTTAAGATTAATACCAAATTCCGTTAATCTAGTAATTTTTTTCCATTAATCTAGTAACTAAAATTAGTGTAAAAAATATAAGAAATTGTATTTGAGATCGTTTCCTGTATGTGTATAGATATGTATGATGTATACATATATATGGCACTTGTTTATTATGTTCCAAAAATTACTAATAATCATATTTTTTATCGAAGGAAAACGGTTTATGGTATCAGATCGTCTTTGATCATGTCGTTAGAGAGTTCCGAAACTTTATTTTAAAATTAAACGGTTATTAAGTTCTAAATAGCGCCCTTTTCCTGCAGATCTAGTAAATGAAATTGGTGGAAAAATATATTAAAAATAGTATTTGTAATTATTTCTCTTTATGAAACAGGGATATACATTTTATCTATTTTTCTGATTTTTCTTTATATCATTTATTACTGTTCATATTTTATAGTCAAATGAAATTTATGTCGTTTTAAATTAAATAAGATTTTATTTGAATATGCCCTTATCATATTCAAAAGTTTTCTTTTAAGATTCGCAGTAAGTAATCTCTTTTAGTGATTCGACGATTTCTTGCTAATGGATACCGAAAATTCACAAACTTTGGGTTAAAAGCGATATTTATGGAATATGCTTAATATTTTAGGAAATAAAGTATTGTTTCAGCATTTAAATTTATATATTTAGTGAGTTTCCTACAAGGCTAAGCCGAACTATAGCCGAATGGTAGAAGCTGCTCTTCGGTATAATTCATGGGTTTGAATCCCCCTTGTTAACTCCGAGCAGTCGCGCTGCCTCTATGTCTGGTAGTCCGTCACACCCTAGTCATTTTGGATACGACTTCGCATGGGTCTCGTATAAGGAGCAGGTATGGAGAAGAAAATAACCAGCCGTAGAGTATTAAACTTAACAACGGTTTGATTTATTTAAAATCAGAAAAAAAACGTTTAAGGAACAATAAACTCAAACGCTGATGCAACATATCGTCCAGAGAGGAGATTCTTATACATCAACCTGCTCTCTTAACAGTTCAGCTGGGAGTCCTCTCGCTTCTTTCTTGTCTAAGCAGGAAACCTCGGTTTTAGAGGAGATCGACCCCCCCTCTTTGACCCTTGTCCTTGGGGTAGCTGAAGCATCTCTAGCGCCTGGCCGACTCAATCAAAGCAAAATTCCACTTCTCTGTCGGTGCGTTGACAAAAATGGCACACTTGACACCTCCAAACGTCCGTGCGTCGAAAAGACCATTACTGATACCGTTTTCAATTGTTCAAATGAACAAAAGTTCGCCCGACCACCGATAGAGACGCATGAGACTCTTACACTGCTGGCATGAATGTTCGTAGCCATTCGGAATCGGTTTAAAAGCAATAGATCCCGCACGCATTAGCCCTCGTTAGTAGACCTTAAATCTTCCAACCAAAGTAAACCTATAAGGCTAAAATAATAGATATTGTTAGTTTCTATATGCCAAAAACAAAAAACATACATATAATATATTTTTTATAAGATACATATTATATAGCGATAAACCTTACTTATATTCTACATAATTAGCAATTAAATAGTAAATATTTGAAAAATAAATGTAGATTAATATCCTCCTGTTCACTTTGAAGTATTTATTATGAAGATTATGAATATTTAATAAATAGACTCTGGAATATGGTTAGAAATAGGAATATAAATAGAAATGAAATAAGATCATAAATAGAACAGGAAAATTTAATAAATACCAGTTGAGCATAGCATGCCGTGACATCCTTTTGCGTTGCCTGAAGAGATGTCAACCTGAAAATCGCTTAAAATTAATAAGTCAAAAAACAATTTTACAAATGAAAAAGCAATTTGAATTTGAAGAAACAGTACATCATAAGTTAATCGAATAATCATTACAGAGCTACTATAAAAGAACCCTACATCTCAATCCATGAAGTAGTTAGCGCTCACAGACAAGGAAAAATATTATTCTACATTTATTTATATAGATAAAATACACAATGCTAATAAAGGAAAGCGTTTAAATATGAATGATGTTATTTGAAAAATGTATGGTAAAATGTATTTTTCTAAAACAGTATAATTAAAACTTTTCTCTTTTCCTATAATAATGCTACCAAGTGCATGAATTTTTTATAGGCTAGCGCATAATAATAAATATTTTTAAAGGTAATGGATACTTAGTATTTATTCAGTGATACAAAGTATGTTCAGTATTCAAAATAAAAAAAATTAAAAATAAAACAAAACTAGAAAACATCCGGGATTTTTTTATTTTCTTTTATGGACATCTAAACAAAATAATGCAAACGTTTGGTTAGAAACCAGAGAATGAGGCTTGTTTAAAAAATTTTATTTTTGCTTAGTCAATGGTTTTGGTTTGGTTTGGAGTTTTACGGTCTACTTTTAGCAACACGAGGGCTAATGAGACTGGGACCTACAGCTTAAAGCGGATTCCGAACATCCATGTCCCAGTAGGATTCGAACCCATGAACACCTGTACCGAAAGCTAGCACCCTAACCAATCAGCCATCATTCAGCGTTTAGCAAATGGAAAAGCTCTTGTTAAAAACAATGGAATTTTGATATGAACAGGAGTAATGAAATTAGAATTTTTATATCACTTTCTCAAATTTTAAACTTCCTTTTGCCAAAAGTTTACTCTAGAACAATTGAATATGTAAAGTGATATACGGACTTTTTAAACGTATAAAATGTAGAGATTACTTTTTTAAAAATCCGTACATTTTTAAATGCAAATTATTTTAAAATTTGTTAAAGGTGAAGTGACACTGATTCATGCATATTTTTTCCTGATGTACATGTTTTATTAGTATAACTAGCCTAAACTATTCGGAACTACTGCTAAGACATTATAATCTATCTACACTAATTTTATTTAAGATTATATTTAAAAATTTGATGAAATAATAAATTTCATTTAAAACTAAATCAGTAATAATTTCAAAATTATCCTTGATTTAATTTTACAGTAAATAGTTGAACCATATGGAATAATCTCACAAAGTTAAATTAGTCTTTAAATATTTATTCCCGTAGTAGAAACATGTTGTTATATATTAAGAAATTTTTTCCTTACAGTTTCTGCGTGATCTCGGGTTTTCAAGATCAAAAACTTTTTTTTTATAATTTTAGCAAAACGTTCTCGCAAAGTAATCAAATATTATCCTTATAATTTCTAACCTTTACTATGAACTTAAAAATCTGGAAGCAGATTAAATAATGTGTCAGAATTCAATTACAAATAAAACCAGACCAGACTATAACATTTAAAAATAGTCAAACGTTTCAAACGGACTACGGAAAAACAACGCTTCAGTATGCATACAAAGATCGACTGTTGGTATTACGAATTTTATTCGTATTAAATCAGTTTTCAATTCTATTCCGCCACAGAAGTTTCTCCGGTGATATAAAGCTGAGAATACGATTTCCATTTTGACCCAGTACTTTAAAGGATAGTTTAGTAGAAACTAATATATTTTAGTACTTAAGAAACAGCGATCAATGTGTAAAAAATATACATATAAGATATTGGAATTACTTTTATTAGAATAATAGACTCCGAAACTCACTTATATACTTAAAGGAGTTGACTATAGCATTCAAAAATATTTAAACGAAATAGTCAAATCTTAGTTTGGTGGTGGCGAGAAAAATGTAATGACAGTTTTTTACCTTAAAACAACGAAGCTACGTGCATGTAAGATCGACTGTTAGTACTACGAATTTCAATCGTATTGAATCAGTTTTCAATTCTATACCACTACAATGGTTTCTCTGTCTGTAAAAAGCTGAGAATACGATTTCCTTTTAGTCTCTGAATAATAAAAGATAGTTCTACTGTAAACTAACAGCCAGCGTTGTATAAAAAAGTATAGATTTAATAAGATATCGTCATTACGTGTATTTTTATTAGAATTATAGACTCTGAAACTCACTTATATACTTAAACGGAGCTAACTGTAGCGTTCAAACGAATTTTCATTTAAACGAATAGTCAAAACTTACTTTGCTGGCCGACTATGGGAAAAATTTCAGGACAGCATTTTATCTTAAAACAACGAAGTCACATGTAAGTAATATCGACTGTTAGTATTACGAATTTCATTCACATTGAATCAGTTTTTAATTCTGTTTCGCTACAAAGGTTTCTTCCTTGACAAAAAGCTTAGAATAGGATTTCCTTTTAGTCCATGATTTTTAAAAGATAGTTCGAGTAGAAACTAAAATATTTTAGTACTTAAAACAGCCAGAGTTGTATAAAATGTTATACATATATTAAGATACCAGCATTACGTGTATTTTATGAGACTAATATACACTTAAACTCACTCATATACTTAAACGGAGATGACTGTAGTGTTCAAAATATTTAAACGAAATATTCAAAACTTACTTAAACTTAATTTTCAAAATTTTAAAAGATAGTTCCAGTAGAAACTAAAATATTTCAGTACTTAAGAAATAGCTAGCGTTGTATAAAAAAAGTATACGTTTAAAAAGATATCGACATTATGTGTATTTTTAATAGAATAATAGACTGTGAAACTTACTTATATACTTAATTGGAGATGATTGCAGCGTTTAAAATATTCAAACGAAATATTCAAAATCCAGTGTTATATAAAAGCTATACATTTAATAAGATATAGGCATTAGGTGCATTTTTATTTTTATTAACATATTGTATGCGGAACACGTACTAGTACGTTTTCTGACGATTGATAATTGATCGTGGGTCAAGCACTAGTACGGGTTAGTGTAACATCATGGTTTGTTTGTGGATACAAAAGTAACGGTATATACAGGAAAACGAAGACGAATGTTCTTGTCTACTACATAGATTCTGGAAAATTTTAGACAAATAAAAACTAGTTTTTACATCAGTCGATGCCAAACCACAAAACGGGAATGTTGATTAAACAATCAGTTTAGATTTAAAATTAACTTTTTATTTATCATTGAGAAAATGATATGATATAAATATATATATGTATATATATATATATATATATATATATATGTATGTATGTATGTATATATATATATATATATATATATGTATATATATATATATATTTGTATTTATATATATATATATATATATATATATATATATATATATATATATATATATATATTTGTTTATTTGTCTATTTATATATTTCTATATAAAATACGAAAAGTTGATTAAAAAATTATATAATTTTCGATCTATTGAGATTTAACTGGATAACTAAATTAAAGCTCAAAACGCCCGCTCCCGGTAGAATTCCGCTGCGAAATGTACCCGCACACAATGTGTTAACTATTAAAATTTTTATTGTCTGCATATTATATATGGAAATATAATAAGAGACTCTGAACTCACTTATACACTAAAACGGACCTGACTATAGGATTAAAAACATTTAAATGGAATAGTCAAAACTTACTTTAATGGTGGACTACTGGAAAGATTTCATGGCAATATTTTACCTTAAAATACCGAAGCCACATGGATGTAAAGATCAACTGTTGGTATTATGAATTTCACTCGTATTGAATCAGCTTTCAATTCTATTCCGCTACAAAAGTTTCTCCGGTGACAAAAAGCTGAGACTACGATTTCCTTTTAGTCTCTGAACTTTAAAGAATAGTTCTAGTAGAAAGTCTTTTAGTACTGGAAATACAGCCGGTATTATATAAAAATGTATATATTATATAAAGTATCAGCTTTACGTGCATTTTTATTAGACATTTTTATGAACTATGCAGCAAATTCTAAAGAATTCAGAATGTTTTACTTTTCAACTGAAATGTTATTACAGAAAATAAAATAGTAACTTTATAATAATTGGTATAAAAGTAATTGTGGTTCTTTAGTTAGCCAGAAACATGAGTTGAATTTTCATACATTTGTAAAAAACCTAATATTTATCGTGGGTGATTCTAAATAAGAAAACATTTTCTGAAAAAGTATACGCTACTAATTTAAAATGAAAATTGTATTAAGGTTAATTTCTGGATGTCAAAACTAGAGCTGGATGATATCTGAATTTTAATATTGTGATTATCGTTTACCAAATATCAATGTATTAATATGTCCTGGTCTACAGCTACAGTACTTCTGTATTTTATATAATCAAATATTCATCCAGTAAAATCTCTGTCTGATTATTTGAAAAAAATCAAACTGTAGTACAAGGATTGGTCGTTTTCCTTATCACACCTTAGGAATAAATTTAACAAAATAATATTACGTAATAAACTAAAAGAGCTGTTGCGATGCCATACATTTAAAAGAAAACAACTGCTCCCTTAAAATAAATGGCAACATAAAGGCTTCAAAAATTCTATTAAAAATTCTTGCTTCTACTTCTTGTCGTTGACCTGGTCTACAGCTATTGTACATTTGTACTTTATATAAACAAATATCCATCCAGCAAAATCCTTGTCCTATTATTAGAGAAGATCAAACTGTCTTACAAGGATTGGTTGTTTTCCTTACACACCTTAGAAATAAATCTAACAAAAAATTTTTAGTAATAAACTAAAAGAGCTATAGCGATGTGATATATTTTAAAAGAAACCCAACTGTTCCTTTGCAATAAATGGCAAGCATAAAGGCTTCGGTAACACTAAAGAACTCTAACTTCTACCTCTTGTCGTTGACCTGGTCTACAGCTACTGTACTTCTGTACTTTATCTAATCAAATATCCATCCAGCAAAATCTCTGTCGGATTATCAGAAAAAATCAAACTGTCGTTCAAGGATTGGTCGTTTTCCTTACCACACCACAGAAATAAATTTAACAAAATAATTTTCCGTAATAAACTAAAAGAGCAGTCGTGATGTCATACATTTAAAAAAAAAAACCCCAACTGCTCCTTTACAATAAATGGCAAGCATAAAGGCTTCGGAAACTCTAAAGAACTCTTGCTTTTACTTCTTGTCATTGACCTCGTCTACACCTACTGTACTTCCGTACTCTATATAATCATATATTCATCCACCAAATCTCTGTCTGATTATTAGAAAAAATTAAACTGTCGCACAAGGATTGGTCGTTTCCCTACCACACCATAGAAATAAATCTAACAAAATAATTTTTCGTAATAAACAAAAAGAGCAGTCGTGATGTCCTACATTTAAAAAAACCCAACTCCTCCTTTACAATAAAGGGCAAGCATAAAGGCTGCGGAAACTCTATTAAGAACTCTTTCTCCTACTTCTCGTTGACCTGGTCTACAGCTACTGTACTTCTGTACTTTATATAATCAAATATTCATCCAGCAAAATCTCTGTCTGATTATTAGAAAAGATCAAACTATAGTACATGGACTGGTCGTTTTCTTTAATACAACCTAGAAATAAATCTAAGAAAATAATTTTTCGTAAGAAACTAAAAGTGCAGTTATGATGTTATACATTAAATAAAACCCAACTGTTCCTTTACAATAAATGGCAAGCATAAAGACTTCGGAAACTCTATTAAGAACTTTTGCTTCTACTTCTTGTCATTGGCCTGGTCTACAGCCACTGTACTTCTGTACTTTATATAATCAAATTGTCTTACAAGGATCAAACTGTCTTACAAGGATCAAATCAAACTGTCTTACAAGGATTGGTCTTTTCCCTCCCACACCCTAGAAATAAATCTAACAACATAATTTACCGTAATAAACTAAAAGAGTAGTCGCGATATTATACATTTAAAAAAACCTCAACTGTTCCTTTACCATAAATGGCAAGCATAAAGGCTTCGGAAACTCTGTTAAGAACTCTTGCTTTTACTTGTTGTTGTTGACCTGGTCTACAGCTACTGTACTTCTGTACTTTATATAATCAAATATACATCCTGCAAAATCTGTTTGATTATCAGAAAAAATCAAACTGTCGAACAAGAATTGGTCATTTTCCTTACCACACCCTAGAAATAAATCTAACAAAATAATTTTCCGTAATAAACTAAAAGAGCAGTCGCGATGTCATACATTTAAAAAATCCAACTGCTCCTTTACAATAAATGGCAAGCATAAAGGCTTCGGAAACTCTATTAAGAATTATTGCTTCTACTTCTGGTCATTAACCTGGTCTACAGCTTCTGTACTTCTGTACTTTATATAATCATATATCCATCCTATAAAATCTCTGTCTGATTATAATAAAAAAAAAACTGCCGTAGAAGATTGGTTACTTCCCTACCACACAATAGAAATAAATATAACAAAGTAATTTTCCTTAATAAACTAAAAAAGAAGTTACGATGTCATACATTAAAAAACCCAGCTGTTCCTTACAATAAGTGGCAAGTATAAAGGCTGCAGAAACTCTACTAAGAACTCTTGCTTCTACTTCTTGTCGTTGACCTGGTCTACAGCTATTGTACTTCTGTATATTATATAATCATATAACCATCGAACAAAATCTCATCTCTGTCTAGTTATTAGAAAAAAAATCAAACTGTTGTACAAGGATTGGTCGTTTCCCTGCCATACCCTAGAAATAAATATAACAAAATAATTTTCCTTAATAAACTAAAAGAGCAGTCGCGATGTCATACATTAAAAAAAAACCCAACTGCTCCTTTACAATAAATGGCAAGCATAAAAGGCTTCGGAAACTCTATTAACAACTCTTGCAGAAAGAAACTCTTTTCTCCCTTTTTATTTTACATCCCTTGGTAAACATACTTCAAAAGATCAGTTTTAAACACAGCTGACAAAAGAAGATCATCCTGAGTGAGAAACACACAGATATACTCCACTTTTTTTTCTCGTCCTTTTCTAAATAAAATCTCATGATTTGCATTCCACTGTCTTATTATGCTTTGAGAATGCGGATCCTCCGAACTCCATCCAAAGAATTGGTGAAGAGAGCTGGCGGGAGGGGAAGAAATCTTCCACAAAAACAGCGTGCTTGAGGTGTGAGGTAGAAATTGAATAAAAAGAATTTTCGTATTTTCACGCTAAATTAGCTTTCTCGCTCTGAAAATCGGCGGAATTTGAGGGGGAATATATATGCCGTAACGCATCAGATTTCGGGAGGTGATATTGAATATATTTCACAAAATATGTCAATTGAAAGAGAGATAAAATGACATTCTATATACTAACAGCTTTTAACCAGTATTTATTGCATAGTTATTTCAAATAGAAAAACAATAGGAAATCGAACAATATTAGATATTAAACTTATCTAAAGGTAGACTTTCTTACATTCACAAAAAATATTAGCTAGAAGGAGAATAAAATAGCCTTTTATGTACTAATATCTTTTTACAAGTATTTACTGCGTAATTGTTTTAAGTAGATAATAATAGAATTTTTACGATATGAGAATTAACTATGTAATTTTAGAATGGCATTGATGATTCAAATTATTTACAATGGCAGCATTTAATGGGAATTTAATAAATATATTTAAAACGTGAAGTTAAGAGAATATAAAAAGAATTTTTTAAAATTAGGTTTGGTTTAGAGAATTATGCTAAATGTTTTTGGTTGACGAGAGCCAAACAGCATTAGACCTAATGATCTTAAAGGCAAATCCAAACGGCTACTAACACCCGAGACAGGAGTTGTATTTGAAACCTTTCAGAAATTGATAGACTTGCTAAAACGACTATCTTACGGCACTTTAAAGCAAAATTTGTTAAATGCCATATTTGCTTTATTTCAACTGGCAATCTCTGCGTAAGAGTGCTTTTCATCAATGTTTAATCATTTGAAATATAAACAGTCGAATACTTATAATCTCTGACGTGATATCAATTTATTAAACTTTTATTAACTAATTGATTTAATACAGTGTTTATATTAATACTGTTTAATGCAATATTTGTTTTATTTGGACTGGCAATCTCTGAGTAAGTTTGGTTTTGGTTTTGGTTTGGAGTGCTACGGCTTACTTTTTGCAACACGAGGGCTAATGAGACCGGGACCTACAGCTTAAAGCCGATTTTACGAACATCCATGCCACAGTGGGATTCGAACCCATGAACTCCGGTACCGAATCTCTGCGTAAGAGTGCTTTTCATCAATGTTTAATCAATTGAAATATAAACTGTCGAATAATTAAAATCTCTGAAGTGATATCAATTAATTATACTTTCGTTAACTAATTGATTGTTTACAGTGTTTATATTAATACTGTTCAGACACAGGGGTAAGAAAATGTGTAATGGTTGAAATAGATTCACCTAAACCTGAAATGTCAGGGCACACTTACCAAGTTTAGTAACCTAGAACATTTTTCATTAAAACTAAATAATAAAGAAATAAATTGATTGTAAATAATTCTTTTGAAATTATGAAAGAATGTTATTTAGGTTCGGATAGATATAATTCTGAACAAAACTTCAGCATACCGCTAACAGTCTAAAACATTTTTAATAAATTTAGTATAGTCTAACCATTAAGGCAATTAATAAAACTTAATAATTTTTTCTTGTAATTTTTTATATAAGGAGCTTGATTATTACCCCTTGTGTTATCCAAATACTATTTATGACATGTCACCAAAACAGCAATGCTATTCAAGACGAGGGGAATTATCATAAAAACAAAGAAACAAAGAGTGGAACATCAAAACAAAACTAAAGCTATAATGTTATATAAAAATTACGGCATTTTTGGTGTTTTGTTTATTATTCACTACAAATAAAAATTATACACGTACTGCACATATAAATATAAGATATCCCTCGAAATAATTTACATTTTAATTAACTTTGGTCCATTGATAATGTCCTATCTATCATCCCTGAGCTAACTGGAACTAGTTTTGTCCTAACTAATATTTCAAGTTACTGACCTGCACTGATTAAACAATCTTTGAAACACAGTGAAGGAAACTACAAGACCAGTGAAATAAGTTCTCCTGACTATTTTTTTCCTTTTACTAAAATTGACATTCTCTTTTTACTGAGTGCTTATAATTAGCATTTACTGTAAATAATCTACAGAAAATCAAAAATCAAGAATCTCTCAGATAAAATCTATATACAGTAAGTTTTTAAGACTGCAGGATTTATTTACCTTAAACATGTGGTGGCATTAACTGTAAAGTTATTTGAAATGCAAAGTAAATACGACCTACAATATGAGGGATAAAACATGTTTGAAAAACCATTATATTTTAAAAATCAACTGACAATTGTATTTGCAGCAAGAAATAAATTCACTTAACTATTTTTTCCTTTTATTAAAATTGTCACTATCATTTTACTTAGTGCTTATAATTAGCATTTACTGTAAATAATGTACAGAAAGTCAGACATCAAGAATCTCTCAGATACAATCTGTTTACAGTAAGTTTCTAAGACTGCAGGATTTATTTACCTTAAACATATGGTGGTATTAACTGTAAAGTTATTTGAAATGCAAAGTAAATACGACCTACAATATGAGGGATAAAACATGTTTGAAAAACCATTATATTTTAAAAATCAACTGACAATTGTATTTGCCAAGAAATAAATTCACTTAACTAACTAATTTTTCCTTTTACTAAAATTGTCATTCTCATTTTACTTAGTGCTTATAATTAGCATTTACTGTAAATAATGTACAGAAAGTCAGACATCAAGAATCTCTCAGATACAATCTGTTTACAGTAAGTTTCTAAGACTGCAGGATTTATTTACCTTAAACATATGGTGGTATTAACTGTAAAGTTATTTGAAATGCAAAGTAAATACGACCTACAATATGAGGGATAAAACATGTTTGAAAAACCATTATATTTTAAAAATCAACTGACAATTGTATTTGCAGCAAGAAATAAATTCACTTAACTATTTTTTCCTTTTATTAAAATTGTCACTATCATTTTACTTAGTGCTTATAATTAGCATTTACTGTAAATAATGTACAGAAAGTCAGACATCAAGAATCTCTCAGATACAATCTGTTTACAGTAAGTTTCTAAGACTGCAGGATTTATTTACCTTAAACATATGGTGGTATTAACTGTAAAGTTATCTGAAATGCAAAGTAAATACGATCTACAATATGAGGGATAAAACATGTTTGAAAAACCATTATATTTTAAAAATCAACTGGCAACTGTATTTGCAGCAAGAAATAAATTCACTTAACTATTTTTTTCCTTTTACTAAAATTGACATTCTCTTTTTACTGAGTGCTTATAATTAGCATTTACTGTAAATAATCTACAGAAAATCAAAAATCAAGAATCTCTCAGATAAAATCTATATACAGTAAGTTTTTAAGACTGCAGGATTTATTTACCTTAAACATGTGGTGGCATTAACTGTAAAGTTATCTGAAATGCAAAGTAAATACGATCTACAATATGAGGGACAAAATATGTTTGAAAAACCATTATATTTTAAAAATCAACTGGCAACTGTATTTGCAGCAAGAAATAAATTCACTTAACTATTTTTTCCTTTTATTAAAATTGTCACTATCATTTTACTTAGTGCTTATAATTAGCATTTACTGTAAATAATGTACAGAAAGTCAGACATCAAGAATCTCTCAGATACAATCTGTTTACAGTATGTTTCTAAGACTGCAGGATTTATTTACCTTAAACATATGGTGGTATTAACTGTAAAGTTATCTGAAATGCAAAGTAAATACGATCTACAATATGAGGGATAAAACATGTTTGAAAAAGCATTATATTTTAATAATCAACTGGCAACTGTATTTGCAACAAAACTGGCTGAATTGAACGACGGAAGCATGTCCGCAATACAAGAGGTTAAAATCTGTTTGACAATAGATCTCATATTTAAAATTTCATATTTATACAAAAGATTAAAAATAACTTTTTTCCCACTTATGTAAACACATTTTTGAACATAGTTATATATATATAAAGACATTTTTTTTTACTCTTCGAAGTTTTTAATATTTTTCGAGGATAAACCAAAGCGTCCTTTTTTTATTGTTAAATAACAAGATGAATAAAAGCTTAGACACTGGAGATAAGAGCCCTAAAGCTAGATATCGTTTTTGAGCCAGCCAGCTTATACCACTGTCTGGATTTGCAGAGTACTGATCAGCAGTATAAAATTGGAATATTTGCTCACTCTTTGAAAAAAAAAAATGAGAAAAAGAAAGAATCATGACTTCAGGGCTCTTTTCCTCAGAAAAAGACTCTTGTTGATTTACGGTAAAGATTCGTAAAAGTAAGTATGGAATAATAAGTTAAAATCTTAAGCTACTTTTTTACATATTATGGACATTTATTGCTCTCTCTCTCTCTATATATATATATACATATATATATATATATATACATATATATTAATCTCTATTCCCAATGTGTATATTTTTCCTTATAATAGATATATGTTCCTTAATTAATTCATTAAACATTCCACACTAAAAATATAGAATAGCATATGAAAAGTTATGTAAAAAGTAATGTATTAAATTCTTCCTCTGAATTTTAGGTATTTGGGATTTTTCAATAATGCTTTGAGGTTTATGTAAATTTTCTCTCTCTCTCTTTCTCCCTCTACTCTCTCTCTCTCTCTCTCTCTCTCTCTCTCTCTCTCTATATATATATATATATATATATATATATATATAATATATATATATATATTATATATATATACATATACATATATATTAATCTCCATTCCCAATGTGTATATTTTTCCTTATAATGGATATATGTTCCTTGATTAATTCATTAAACATTCCAAACTATAAAAATATAGAATAGCATATGAAAAGTTATGTAAAAAGTAATGTTTTAAATTCTTCCTCTGAATTTTAGGTTTCTGGGATTTTTTAATAATGTTTTGAGGTTTATGTCAATTTTGAGGTTTTGATAATTTTGAATTTCAACCAATTTATGGTTAATTTAACGAAATGTCATCTTCAAATGATACATATATGTGCTATAATTTTTTGTTTTCTAAAGTAATACATTAAGCTACGCTACTATAATGGCTGCTATCGCAGGGATTTTAAAGCTTTCTTCCACGTGGCAATCTTGTCGGACTAACAGAATTCCGTGGTACAGCTACTCATAAAGCGATTTATATGTGGAGGAGGAGAATTAAATGAAATATAAATTTACTATACATTTTTCTCTCACGCAATAAATGAAGCTGTTTGAACGGAATTTTCATTATATGATTTGTGTTATGTAAATTTAGGTAATTTTACCCTGAAATTACTTGATTATCGCACGCGACACCTAGTTTGAAAACAGCGGTGATAAGTTTATAGAAATTAAAAGTAATATTACTAATAAGCTGATATAATAACCATTAATGAAAGAGCTAATAGGTGTGACACAAAAAGTAATGAGCAGCGGTGGCTCAGTTGGTAAAGGCAGAGATATCCTAACCGGAGAGGTGATGGATCGAGGTTCCAACCACCCCGTATTCATTAATCACGTAAAATATATTCGTGGCCGCAATGCCCAATTTTTGTCTAGTCCCAAATCTTTTGCTTGATTCTAAAAAACGAGAACCGATTCTTGAAGTCAGTCTTCAGCCCTTGTGGTTCCCCGCTTGAAGTGAAGCTGCGCATTACTTTTAGCCATAGACTAGTCAGATATTGGGACGGGGTCTATTTGTTCTGGTGTAAGCTTTCTTAAACCAGTGGGATGAGTAACAACAAGAAAGCGCAATGCACCCCTTGTAAACGTATCCGAATTGGAATGAAACAATACCAGTAGATATATAAATAAATAAAAAAAATCGTCATAATACTAGTTAAACGAATAAGTTACTAGCAATCGCAACTAGACTTGTCGGAGGTCCAAACTTCATATTTCGCAACACACTGTCTGACCTAGCGGGTGTAAATCTTTCGTGATACCACGATAGAGAAACCCGTCATATTTGGTCACCCTTGGGAAAGACTATTTTTACTCCTGATTCTATACTTTTCTCTCACCTATTAACCTACCAACAAGAGGTCATTTCAGCCTATTGGACTATATTGCCTATTGAAGAGGTCTACTTGGCCTCAAGGCCCGACATGTTTATACCGTTTGTAGTTAGCAACGAGCAAAAAAACATCCAAGCCCAGAAGTCCAACCTACATGTTTCCTGGATAACCAGGGAGATGTTTAGTTCACCTACCAGTCTCGAATCCGGCTCCTCGAGATTCTAGCACTTAGTACTGGCCATCATCTGAAGTCGTGGAAGCCCTTTTTGTATGAAATGCCTTTACCAAATAGAATTGAATTTAATTCAATCTGCCAGGTGATAAGTAGTAGAATGATAACCATAAGGTGGTGGATCGTAAATCCATAGACCGGGTCTGACCCCTAACTGGCAGAATGTTAGGTTGTCAAAATCATTTTCACTAGGTTGCGTCTGGAGGTAAAGAATTAAGATAATCTAATTCGATCTCAAATTTAAATTGATAATTTTGTAATTTATTAAAAACACAAAATGGTTTAAAAGAGCATTAAAGGAAAGAAGGGTAAAAAAACAACAGCAGGTGTACCTTCGGTTTCTAATAAAGTTGTAGCAAAAAAATCCCTGTCTAACAATTCCTTGAATACAGTTCTTTAAAATAGATTCCAGAATAGAAATATAAAGGTTTTCTGGTCTTATTTAGAGTCAAGCGCTTTCTTAAATTGCGGAAATCTTTCCAAAACGTTAAACTTCATGAACAATTTTCTGTGACATAGTAGGCACTTATCTTTCGCATATTCCACGCCATTTCATTGTAAGAGCACTATACAGATGGCAAACGTTATTCTTCCTTAGGTCGACAGTACAACACACGTCTACATATTAATCGGAGCTCGAAGTCAAGCCAACTTTGCGGAAACTTTTGAACCCAACCCGGATTGTATTTCGGAAGGTCCTACTAAAGTTCCACTCACTTACATTTATTCAACAAATATTCCTAAAAAAATCTCTACATTTTTTTTATTTTATGTAAAGTTTGTCAAATTTTTAATCAATAGAGTTTTTTCAATAAATATTTCATATTAGAGTAAAGATTTATAATAAATGCAAATTTAAAGTGCAAAAATATTAAATCTACGAAAAATTGAACTAACAAGAAGCATGAATGTAAATGTCCAAAAATATTTCCAACTATTATTTCAGCTTTATTTTTATATCTCATATTTTCCATATACATTATGTGTGTTAATGAATGGGCTTATGTTAATTAAATGATTATTTTAAATACATTTTCATTCAATCACTCGAGAGAAATAAAGTCAATTTCAAATAAATCTTAAACCTATTTTACTACAGTTTATTATGTTTATCTCCTTGAAATAAAAATTGTTATTTAATATACATAAATTATATTCAACACATTCCATTCAATTTTATATATGGTTCTTTATTTCTTGTTAAAAATTCAACTTTCCGTAATAAGGTTTTATGTCTGCTTTCAGTATATTAATCGTAAATTAATCGTTAATCTTTCAATATATTATCGGTTTTATGTATATTGATGAATGGGCTTATGTTAATTAAAGAATTATTCTAAAATTATTTTAAATAGAATTTTAAATAGAATTATTTTACATTTTTTATTTCATTCAAACACTTGAGAGAAGTAAAGTCAATTTTAAATAAATCTTAAAACCTGTTTTACTACAGTTTTTTTTTATCTCTATGAAAAAAAGTTGTTATTTAATATACATAAATTATATTCAACATATTCCATTCAATTTTATCTGTGGTTCTTTATTTCTTGTTAAAAATTCAACTTTCCTTAATAAGGTTTTATGCCAACATTCAGTATATTAATCGTAAATTAATCGTAAATCTTTCAGTATATTATCGGTTTTATGTATATTAATGAATGGGCTTATGTTAATTAAAAAATTATTCTAAATACATTTACATTCAAACACTCGAGAAAAGTAAAGTCAATTTCAAATAAATCTTAAAGCCTTTTTTTATTACAGTTTGTTTTGTTTATCTCCTTGAAGAAAAAATTGTTATTTAATAAACATAAATTATATTCAACACATTCCATTCCATTCTAACTGTGGTTCTTTATTTCTTGTTAAAAATTCAACTTTAAGTAATAAGGTTTTATGCCAATTTTCAGTATATTAATCGTAAATTAATCGTTAATCTTTCAGTATATTATCAGTTTTATGTATATTAATAAACAGGCTTATGTTAATTAAAGAATCATTTTAAATACATTTTCATTCAAGCACTCGAGAGAAGTAAAGTCAATTTCTAAACATTTTAAAGCCTTGTTTTACTACAGTTTGTTTATCTGCTTGAAGCAAAAATTGTTATTTAATATACATAAATTATATTCAACACATTCCATTCAATTTTATCTGTGGTTCTTTATTTCTTGTTAAAAATTCAAGTTTCCGTAATAAGGTTTTATGCCAACTTTCAGAGCTTAAAAGTTATTACATTAAGTTTAACTTTTAACATGAGGGATTACAATGTCATAAAAGGGAAAAAAAGGGGAGAAAAGTTCAAAGCAAATTCATAAAAATAAACTCCAGAAAAAAAACGCAAAATCTTATTTGCTATTTGAGACATTGGTCCCAAAAAGAAGATAAAAACAGTTCATTTTCTATTAAATAAAAACATAAATTTCGTGTTGAAAATCATTTTTTTTTCTCTCCTTAAAATAAAAAATATATTCAGTTCTTTTTCCTTCAACTTATGTGTCTTTTTCATGATATTTATTCATTTTTGTTCCTATTTATTCCCCATTTTATAAAAATATATACCTGATAAGAACAGTTCCATCTGGACTTTTTGAATATCCCCAGGTCTTTTTTTTCTTATATTTTTAATCTATTTTCTTGTTTTCAAAATGCGCTTTAATATAATTTGGCATGCTGAGTTTCATTCAATAATTCACTTTCGTCTTAAAAAATTTTTTTTTTTGAAAAATTTCACACTCAATATTAAATTTTGTTTTCTCGTTTGAGAATTTCTTTTTCCCTGAGAAGTTGCAAATTTTGCGATGGCTCCTAAATGTATAGAAAATTGAAAAAAGGCTCTTTCTTTTTACCCTGAAAGAAAAGGGTTAAACAGAAAGAGTGATAAAAAATATGACTTAAATTTTTTACTTTTTGTGCCTTATTTTTTTTTCACAATTCTCATGCAAACAAGAACTTAAGTTTTATTATTTACTTGTAACACATAATTCTCTCGAATGTGTATATAAACAAACCTCGTTACGACTAACTATCATTAGTGCGAACTTCACGAAATTTATAATATTAAATTTTGATAATGTTTGAGAAATTATTTTTCCCCCTGAAGGTGCAAATTTTGCCCATGGTTTAAAATGTATAGAAAATTGAATAGCGACGTTCTCTTTACCTTAAAATAAAAGGGTTTAAAAAAGAGTAATAAAAAATGTCGCTTTCAAATATTTTACTTTATGCTTGGTATATATTTTTCTCGATTTTCTTGTTAAGATCGTCTTAAGTTTTATTACTTACTTATCATTCACAATATTCTTACACTGGGAAATTTTGTTAAGACGAACTCGCGTAAGATGAACTATCATTAGTGCAAACTAATTTCACAATATTTAATATTATTTTTCCGGTTGAGGAATTATTTTTCAACATAAACGTACAAATTTTGCCTAACATGCATACATATATATATATATATATATATATATATACTCACATACACATATACATATATACATACATATTTACATACATACACACATATATATACATACATACATGTATATATATATATATATACATACGTATATATATATATATATACATACGTATATATATATATATATATATACATACATACATACATATATATATACATATATATATATATATATATATATATATATATATATATATATATATATATACTGGTATATATATACACCCACACACCCACATATATATGTATATATACATGCATACATATATATACACACACACACACATATATATATACTGACATATATATATGTATATATATTAATAAGCTAGCTCAATAGACAGAAAAAAAGACTCAAACAAAAAATATGATGATGCCTGAAGAAAAGAATGTGTATATATATATATATATATATATATATATATATATATATATATATATATATATATATATATATATATATATATTTGTGTGTGTATTTCAAAAACAGCTGCTCTGGGGAATGATATAATTGAAAACCTTTATCACCGGTTTCGTTTGGTGTGAAACGTCATTTTACGTTTATAAAAAGATAAATTTAAGATTTTTTTATCTTAAATACTAGGCTATATCGGTAACTATTTATAAATGTGATTAATTTACAGTATTTAGCACACTTATTGTAACGGTCGGCTTAGCTTCAGGTAGTTATGATTTTGCTACAGGTTAGGCTAATGTAGCCGAAACCTATTTATTACAGCTGATTTCGAGAGATTATGATTACAGTTTGCAATTATCATGATTCAAACACGTGGATTTACAGTTTGTTTGATTTTGGTAAAATTAATACATTCGTCAATTCATTATTTACAAACTCCAAATATGAATCATGCAGAAAGGTACATACAGCTACAAAATAACCCCACAAAATTGAACATTAATCCCGTAACCTACACGCTCGAGTTAACTCGGGCGTGCTAAACAGGCCAAACTGTGCACATTCGAGATAATTCGAGCGTCGTTGTACATCTTTATGTTGCTATAACTTTTTACACTCGAATGCAATCGAGAATTGAAAATAACAATGTGAAAACAACTTTAAAAAAAAAAAAACAATCGGTTATGGATATTTATCATTTACGTGCGATTGTAAGCTGTAACACTTACTTAAGTATAAAATGTATGTTCTTTTTCAACTTATCACTTACGACTTATCTGTTCCTTGTAAGCCGCTTTCAGATAGCGTATTCATATCCATATTCTGATTCGCTTATTTTTCAATATATATTTTACTAAAACATAATGTAAAATAAAATATAATTGTTAACTATTTTATTACTAAGCTTTGGCTGTAAAGACATCCTTGGCTCGAGGCGTCACTTTATATACTTTAAGGGTTTCAAATTTGATAATTACGCTTCAAGGGATGACACATCATACTGTCAATTGGTAGACTGCCTGCCAGTTGAACAATATTCTCTTTCGACAATAATAATAATATACTAAAAACATTAATAATAATACAATAATAAACAATAATTTGACAATAATAATTATATTCTCCAATTGTATAAATATCCAATATACTCAAATTTTGATTTTTTTTTTTTTTTTTTTTTTTTAAACTGTTTTTTGGCAAGACAAAGTTCTAAATTGTGTTTTTTACATTAAAAATTTTTTTTTGGCCGGCCTTTAAAAAACACTGTTTATTGAAGGCTTAAAACGTGTAAGAACATTCGAAAGGGACGTGCTTTAAAGAAAATGGTTAAAATCAGAGATAACAAATAAAAAAGAAACTGAGAGTTTAAGCTTCATTCTTTACTTATCTATTATTATTTTCCGAAGATCTCATGCGAGCAAATAATCTTAAAAGTTTACTTCATTTTTATGACTCATTATTCTCTCCCGAATGCGGATCTCAACAAAAATTCTTTCTCTGTTAAGTTAGTCCGAAAAAGAGGTAAATAAAAAAATGGCAGTGAAAGAGGTGAGAATATGAAGACGAAAAGTAAGATAATGCATGAGGAAAAATAGATGAAAATAAAAAAAAAAAAGAATTTTTGCTCAAAAATAGCTGCTTTGGCGAATGCTTTCGGATCGCAGACGAAGTGAGTCGTTGGCGGGCGTTGGTTGTAGTCACGGGTCAATAGCCGTATGACGGTCGATTCCATTCCCGGAACAGAGGTGGGAGAGGGGGGTGTTGGGTTGCCCTTTTTCCACGAAAGGGTGATAGGGGACGCGAGCGCGTGTGTGTGTGTGTTCGTTCGATGATAGCAAAACTGTTTGCACCTGGAATTCTCCGAAATGTGTTGGACCCCCTTTCTTTGGAAAAGCACACATCGAAGCCATCCTGCTGTAACAAAGCTCCTATACGCCTTTTTGAAGGCAGAGAAAGGTGTAGCTAATGAGCGGGAGAGAATTTTCGGGCGGGGTGGAAGGAGTCTCGAATTGCAAGAGAAGTGAGTGGAGAGATAGGTGAAGAGGAAGAACGGCTGCAGTTAAGGGAGAGAATGTCGCGAAGGTAATGGGTGCTAAACGAGGAGAGAAGTGTTATCAAGGGCATTTAAAACGCTTCGAGAGGCACTTCGGGTTGAAAAATTGATTCGTAACAGTGAATGGAGAAAAGAACAGTATATTTTAATATAACTATTCACTGCGATTTAAAGAACACTTTGCGACAGCTTTCAGAGATAAGCACAATGGGAAAACGTTCATTATGTCGGCACAGATAGTTAACAGGCGTGTTGCGACTAATCTATGGAACTATAAAACGGAATATTTCGTCGATCTGAAATACCGCTTTCTTAAGTTTGGTAGCATGAAAATTCCACTAACAATTGTAAAAAAAAATTAATTCTGACCACGGCCTTTTTAAATGCAAAATGTTGTTTGCAACTCATTTCTATTGTTCTTTTTGGTATTGTTTAGATAAATTTACTTTATAATAAATATCTATATATACAAGTTTTATTAGTAAAAACTTTTAAGTATAAAAATATTTAGATGCAAATTTTTAAATTTATGGGTTGTGAAATATGAAACTGAGATACCTCGAAATTTAAAGTCATTTCATTCTTTTTTATTTCAAATAAAAGAAACTTTGTTGAATGTATGATCAATCTGTTAAAAATTTGGGCTGTAATTCCACAAACAATTGGAAAAAATTTTTGACCAAGGCCTTTTAAGTGTTAAAATGTTGTTTGCACAAAAATTCTATTGTTTATTTATTGGAATTGTTTAGATAAATTTACTTTATAATAAATATCTATATATACAAGTTTTATTCGTAAAAACTTTAAGTATAAAAATATTTAGATGCAAATTTTTAAATTTATGGGTTGTGAAAAATGAAACTGAGATACCTTGAAATTTAAAGTCATTTCATTCTTTTTTATTTCAAATAAAAGAAATTTTGTTGAATGTATGATCAATCTGTTAAAAATTTGGGCTGTAATTCCACAAACAATTGGAAAAAAATTCTGACCAAGGCCTTTTAAGTGTTAAAATGTTGTTTGCACAACAATTCTATTGTTTATTTATTGGAATTGTTTAGATAAATTTACTTTATAATAAATATCTATATATACAAGTTTTATTCGTAAAAACTTTAAGTATAAAAATATTTAGATGTTTATTTTTAAATTTATGATTTGTGAAATATGAAACCGAGATAACTCGTGATTTTAAGAAATTTCATTCTTTTTTATTTCAAATAAAAGAAACATTGTTGAATGTATAATTAATCTGTTCAAAACTTGGGCTGTCATTCCACTCACAATTAAAAAAAAATTAATTCTGATCACAGCCTTATTAAATGTAAAATGTTGTTTGCAACACATTTCTATTGTTTTTATTGGAATTGTTTAGATAAATTTACTTTATAAATATCTATACATATAATTTTTATTCGTAAAAACTTCAAGTATAAAAATATTTAGATGCGTATTTTTGAATTTATGGGTTGTGAAATATGACACTGAGATACTTCGTGATTTAAAGAAATTTCATTCTTTTTTTAAATTTCAAATAAAAGAAATTTTGTTGAATATATGGTCAATCTGTTCAAAAATTGGGCTGTCATTCCACTAACAATTGTAAAAATAAATTAATTCTGACCACAGCCTTTTTAAATGTAAAATGTTGTTTGCAACACATTTCTATTGTTTTTTATTGGAATTGTTTAGATAAATTTAGTTTACAAATATCTATACATACAACTTTAATCGTAAAAACTTCAAGTATAAAAATATTTAGGTGTGTATTTTTAAATTTATGGATTGTTGTGAAATACTAAACCGAGATACCTCGTGATTTAAAGAAATTTCATTCTTTTTTATTTCAAATAAAAGAAAATTTGTTGGGTGCATTATCACTCTACTCAAAAATTAGGCTGTCATTAAAACATCTTTGGTTCAATTTTGTACACACTTTTTACAAAGACTGCAATTTCATTTTAATAGTTTTCTGACTGTATGAATTTATAAAATCATAATTTTAATTTAAACTGATCGAGTTAGCTGCATGGGGTTTCTAATTTCTCTAATAGTATTTCTCTAATACCATCGTTCTATTACAATTATAAATGCTACAACACATACGGTAACATATCCTCTTTCATTAATTAAATAATTGTCTTGCCTCATAGTCCTAGGACATCCATTTTTGGTTAAAAGTTCATAAAAATTCCAATTTTTAACACACTAATATAATTTATATCGGAAAAAACATATTATTGAAAGACTGCTATGTATGACTATATGTACAGGTTTCAAACATTACCATACACAATAAAAGTATTACAATTTAGAGAAAATATTTGCGATAATATGGATGTTGAATAAAAGTACTGTTATAATGTAACACAGATAATATTGCACAGATAATAATGTAAATTATACAAAGCGTACGTAAATTTTCTTAGTCCAAATATTACATACATTTCTTAAAGGACTAGACGAAAACTTCTCTGCCTAGCTTTAGTGAGCATGAAAAGCCAACTATAAGGTACAGATACTGCATACATTTCTTAAATAACTAGACGAAGACTTTTCTCCCTAGCTTTAGTGAGCATGAAAAGCCTACTATGAGGTACAGTAAGGTAAATTAAAATTCAATTTCAGATCTTTATAAATTGCTGAAATTCAAAGAAAAATGTAGTGGTTGTATGACTGCTTGTATGACTTTATGTACAGGTTTCAAACTTTATCATATACAAGAAAAGTATTACAATTTAGAGAAAATATATGAGCTAATATGGATGTTGAATAAATGTACTGTCATACTGTAACACAGATAATGATGTAGAGATAGTAATGTAAATTATATAAAGCATGTGTAAATTTTCTTTGTCCAAATATTACATACATTTCTTAATGACTAGACTAAGATTTTTCTGCCTAGCTTTAGTAAGCATGAAAAGCCAATTATAAGGTAAAATAAGGTAAATTAAAATTTAATTTTAAATCTTTATATATTCCTGAAATTCAAAGAAAAATGTAGTGGTTGTATGACTGCTATGTATGACTATATGTACAGGTTTCAATATTTATCATATAAGAGGAAAGTATTGCATTTTAGAAAAAATATATTATCTAATATGAATGTTCGATAAAAGCACTGTCATTTACAAACAATAATGTAAATTATATAAAGCGTACGTAAATTTTCTTAGTCCAAATATTACATACATTTCTTAAATGACTAGATAAAGAATTTTCTGCCTTAGCTTTAGTGAGCATGAAAAGCCAACTATAAGGTACAGTAAGGTAAATTAAAATACAATTTTAAATCTTTATAAATTCCTGAAATTCAAAGAAAAATGTAGTCGTTTTATATAGTTCAATTCAGAATTTAATTAATAATATGAAATTTTAAAAAATTCAATGATTTTTGAACAAATGTTATCTAAATTGCTGTACCAGTTAAAGAAAATTGAATGACACTGCTACTTAGCTGAATCAGGGTCAATTTACTGTAAGATAGCATAAAACCTAATGCTTTATAGTATCTATTAAAATACTTTTACCAATTTAAGTTATAGAAAATTTCTGATTACTCAAGTTTTTTGTCGTTAGTTTTCCTTTATGATTGCATATGCCAATGCTATCTTAGATGGCATTTTATCGACGAGTACTGCTTATTATGCAGGTAATAAGAAAAATTATTTGCCAAATGCTTTTTGATGTTCTTCAAATAAGAACGTTAAAACTCATTTAGAATTTCGTAAATATTAAAAAAGAGCATTTAAATGCAAATTATTTAGAATCTCATAAATATTTTTTCCTAACGCTGCTGGCAATACAAACACTATATGCCTTTATGCCAATACAAGGCTGAGAAGCAGTTACCCATTTAGCACTATCGGAGAAACACGTGTAGCTTAAGGTATGTTACAGACCCGCTGGGTCCTCGTAATTTACAAGCAGGGACCAAGCAGAAGACCCCTAGGCTGGAATTGCCACCCCCAGATATATCGTATGAGAACTTGGAGGATATTGTGACCACGTACATATTTTAAGCGTCCTAGTCACCTTTAACGAACACGGCGGATCTTAGGTCGGCTCGAACGCCGAACCCGTAACCTTTCAACTACAAACTAGCTGCCTATGTCGACTGAGCTATTGCGGCTCCAATTTCATAAATATTAAAACTATTATTTGGTAAATGCAATAAGCTTCTGTGTAGCATAATGTTTTTTTTTTTTTATAATTTGCAAAATATTATTATAAAACGGCAATAAGCTTCTGTGTGGCATATTTTTTTTATAATTTG
Organism: Pardosa pseudoannulata; assembly: GCA_032207245.1. NCBI lineage: Eukaryota > Metazoa > Arthropoda > Arachnida > Araneae > Lycosidae > Pardosa > Pardosa pseudoannulata. The sequence continues at coordinate 80,005,307 of CM063510.1, read as the reverse complement.
CAAAATATTATTATAAAATGGCAATAAGCTTCTGTGTAGCATAATGTTTTTTTTTTTTATAATTTGCAAAATATTATTATAAAATGGCAATAAGCTTCTGTGTAAATTTGCAAAATATTATTATAAAATGGCAATAAGCTTCTGTGTAGCATAATTTTTTTTTTATAATTTGCAAAATATTATTATAAAATGGCAATAAGCTTCTGTGTGGCATAATTTTTTTTTATAATTTGCAAAATATTATTATAAAATGGTAATAAGCTTCTGTGTGGCATAATTTTTTTTTATAATTTGCAAAATATTATTATAAAATGGTAATAAGCTTCTGTGTGGCATAATTTTTTTTTTATAATTTGCAAAATATCATTATAAAATGGTAATAAGCTTCTGTGTGGCATAATTTTTTATTTATTTTTTTTTGTTATTTGCAAATTTCAAATGTTATTAAAATAAGTTGTGAATAAGTTGATTTTAATTTTTCTTGTATATACATTTTAAATTTATTGTTTTTAATAACAAGACTAAATACTTTTAATAAAGCAAACCTCCCTATTTATAACGTAGGAAAATTTTTATTTTATACAGATAAGAACCTTTTAAATTTTTATTTAAATCAAAAATATCCTGTTTCAAAGGAGCTTTTTATACTAAAAAGGTGCTCTATCCCCCTTCAAATCTATTAAAGAATTCAGTTCTGCAGGAGCAGACATTATAGATAAACTATGCATAATTTCGGTTAAGCTGCACTTATTTGTCTCTAAATAGGCACGTGATGTGAATGGCACACTTCGAAATCAACCTGGCAGAACCTCTATTAATGGGAAGTGATCCAAGACGCAAAAGGAATTAAGAAACAAATAACCCTTTTGATAAGACTTTCTTGGTGACAGTTAAAAAAAAGGATACTTTCTTGTGTCCTTGATTAATGATTTCATTTCCATAAAATATTTTCATTGTTTATAATATGAAGGATATTAGTTTTTTTTCTTTGCAACCTTTATTACATTTAATGCATGAGAAGAAGAAAAGTTATAAATATAGATTACTAAGTAAGACTTTTCAAAAAGGATTTCGGTGTAGGATTCTTATATAAAAGAGTTTCCTTTTTTTGATAACGGATAGAGATATAAATTAAAATTATTAAATCATACAATTGGTTAGTACTGCTGGGCAAAATGCTCAGGGCAATCCTATATAATGATCCGGAATACATCTAAAGAATGTCTAAATAACTAGTTAAAAGAAGGAGAAAAGTTATAAAAATAGATTACTAAGTAAGACTTTTCAAAAAGGATTTCTGTGTAGCATTCTTATATAAAAGAGTTTCCTATTTTTGATTACGGATAGAGATATAAATTCAAATTATTAAATCGTACCGTAGTTTAGTACTGCTTGGTAAAGTACTCAGAGCAATCCTAGATAATGATCCGGAATGCATCTAAAGAAAGTCTAAATAACTAGTTTGTTTGGTTTGGAACGTTACGGTCCACTGTTTTGCACACGAGGGCTAATGAGACTGGGACCTACAGCTTAAAGCTGACAAACATACATGCCAGCAGAGGGATTCGAACCCACGAACTCTGCAAATAGAATGGAAGAGCAGGGCTCTAGCATTCGGCCATCATTCGGTTAAATAACTAGTTAAAATATTCCAGTGGACAAGTATGTGAGTTACGTTTTATTTAGATGGAAATATAAGACTAAAGTAGTGTCAGTGATCTTAGTGCTATATTAAGATAACAAGAAAATAGCGTTTGCTCTGTAGCTATTTATTTAGAAAAAAGATACAATGGTCTAATTTGTTTGTCAATAAATTTTTTCGAGTACTGAAGCTAGACTCTCTCATTATATGATAACAGGAAATCTTTAAAATAGATTTTATGAACTATAGGAAAACCAGTTACGTTTGGATTATATGAAAATTATGATTTAAACTTAGATTAAAATATTATTAAAAGAATAAGTCGGCAAAATGTTAAGATTTTTCAGGATCAGAATTTCCAGCAATTCCAATGGAATTAATTATAAGAGCTTAGCCCGTTACGTTGTTTTACATTTTCTTTCATTTCTTCATAGTCTTAAACAATAATTCATTCTTCAAATGTAACATTTTGTATCAGCCAGACATAATAAGCACTACAATTTACTAATGGATAATTAATGGGAATGATTATTCAACATTGTTTAAAGTTAACGGAGGGAGACGCTCAGTCAACGCTCTCGTAAATGGAGAGTTACGGGTTCAAAGCCCGAGCCGGCTTAAGATCTGCCGTGTTCGTTAAAGGTGACTGGGGCACGTGTAAAATATGTTCGTGGTCACAATGTACTCCAAGTTCTCAATCAATACCTCTGGGGAAGAGCAGGCTAAACCTATGGGTCTTTTGCTTGGTCCCTGCTTCAAAATTGCGAGGAACCACTTCAGCATAAGTCGTATTTTCAACCTTGTGATACTCTTTAAAAACGAAAGGTGTACCCCTTTGCTTTCTTGCCTTTTTCTTAATGCAAATAGTGCTCAATCGTGCTTGATTTGACCAAGTGGCATAAGACAACGGCAACAACAAAGTTAACGGAAAGGAATGAAAATTTTACGTAAGTAAATATTATTGTTGACTCACAACATCTTTATAATTTTGATACATTGGGATTTAAACAATATCAGTATCAGATAGGAAGTCTGTACTTGTATCAGCAATTCCCAACTTGCTCCGTAAATACATCCAAAATTTATGGTACCTCACCAGGAAAATAAATTAAAGAAAAACTTGTTAAAATTATATGTGGAACACAAAATTGAGAACCTATCATTTATATTGAAAATTGAAACTTCCCAACATCCAGTTTCTTGTTTCTACTGTCACGCGGTGCGTGGTCATTGTACTCAAGATAATTTTGAAGATCATTTAGTATGTAAATGAATTGAATCATTGAACGTTGGGAGAGCTACAACAAAGGCATAGTTGCATAGTTTAAACCAAGAAAAACAATTCTAACTCGCAAAGGTTCAAGGTCCACAATGGAGCTTTATGCATGATTGCGGGCTGCACTATAATAATTTTCAATAAAACTATTCGAGTAGGACAGAGAAACTAATATTCTTAGTTTTATTAAAACAATTGCATTTTCTCGGCTCATGACTGTTTGTACATTTGAAATGTAAGAATAAGAATGAGAAAAAAGGAAATGAAATTAAAAAATAGATTTTCATAAGGTTAAAGAAAATAATTAAAGCTCTTTTAACACTAATTATGTTACTAAACCATATTTCTATCCACTCAAATTTTCTGATGTAATAATTATACTACACATTATAAGAGACGTGTACGCAGTAGCATCACCCATGGGATCGCTGTTAATTTATTTTATTGGTTAATCTAAAACAAATGTATTTCCAGGTCTCATGATTGTTTGCACATTTTAAATGTAAGAATATGAATTAGAAAAAAGGAAATAAAATTAAAAAATAGCTTTTTTTGAGGTTAAGAAAAATAATTAAAGCTCTTGTAACACTAATTATGTTACCAAATCATATTTCTATCCACTCAGATTTTCTGATGTAATAATTATACTACATATTATAAGAGACGTGTACTTCTATCAGTGAATCCACCATGTGATCGCTCTTAATCTTTTTCATTGGCTAATCTAAAACAAATACATTTCTGATGCTTATGACTGTTTGTACAGTTCAAATGTAAGAATAAAAAAGTTACCAGATTTAAAATAGGAACAAAGGCTTTCGATAAAAGTTAATATTTTAGGTATAGAATAGCCAGAAATTTATTTTAGAATATAATTATAATTAAGTTAGTTAAAATACCCTTGCAATACCCTTGCACCCTTGCACACACACACACACACACACACACACACACATATATATATATATATATATATATATATATATATATATATATATATATATATATATATATATATATGCAAAATTATATGTTATGTATATCTATCTATATATCTATCTATCTATCTATCTATCTATCTATCTATATATATATATATATATATATATATATATATATATATATATATATATATATATATATATATATATATATATATATAGATAGATAGATAGATAGATAGATAGATAGATATAGATATGTATATGTGTGTAAGTGTAATAAAACTGACTTCTCGGTTTGTGGTTGCAGTCATGGACCATAAAAATGACACCGTTTGAGCTAACAACCGTTATTAAGATAACGTTGGAGAACAGGTTCCCACTTCATCAACGGGACAGAACAAACTGAGGGGTCAGCTAGCATGAAGTTATATTACAAGACCCTTAACACCTGGGTCAACATATGTGGGAGAATCTCTAGAAAAATCTGCCTCCGACAACGTGCATCTCCTTTTTGTTCGGAAATTTCCTAAATTGTTCGCTACTGCAATCTAGAGTTATAACTGGACATACCCCTTCTCTGAGGGCGTAAACTGTAGCCCTAGTGGTCAATTTAGGTTAGGGGTTAAAAAGAGGAATGCAAAAGGACGCGGGAATTTTTAGCCCTTGACTTCAGATTTGAAAACCCCTGAGAATTTTCCTTACACACACACACACACACACACACACACACACACATATATATATATATATATATATATATATATATATATATATATATATATATGTGTGTGTGTGTGTGTGTGTGTGTGTATTTATATATGTATATATACATGTGTATGTATATACATGTATATGTATATATACACATTTATATATGCTTATATATATAATATATATACACAATATGCATATATATTAATAAGTGTATGTATATAAGGAAATAAGATGAAACTACTGGTAAAAAAATTTCTTTTCTGATTGTACCCGAGCTCTGAATTTCCGTCCTTCCTATTACATAGGGCAAAATCATAATACCAGCAAATCATCAGTAAGATCAAAATACCAGCAGACGGAAATTTTCATATTTGTCCAGGGTCAGAAGGCATTATCATTCGTATTTCAGAAAGGCGCAGGGCGGAAAAATCACCCTATATTCTGCTGCATCGATGTTTTCTATTCCCCACCTCCCATGCGATTCCGAAATCAAATAAACCACCCTAAATATTTTTCCCCAACTCAATCTCTCTTATCTCCATATATCCAAGAATCACCCCCTAGAGACAAACAAATAAGTCAAAAGAATCTCTGAAAATTCCCAAATATATGCAAAAAAATCCCCGCGACTTTTTTTTTTTTTTTTTACCCCTGCGTCATCTCTATAAATAATAGAAAATCGATCTCCTCGAATATCGAATGAAAAGTGACCGGTGGTCAAATCGCGTAATTCGGTCACGTCCAGCCAGAAGGAGGGGGGTCATCATGATCCGAGAGAGGGAATGTGTGATAGGGAGTAGTCATGTGGAGAAATTCCGAAGGGAAAATAGGGAGGGAATTTTTTATGAGGGTTGCTCAATGCCTTGGCACCATCTTTCCTCGCCAATGGATCTCGCCAGAGGAGTCATTTTAAAAACAGAAATTGCAAATTTCGTATCGATTTGTTTATAGTTTGTGATGATAGATATTTTCGGAAACGTGTAGCAAATGAATGTAGCTCGTTGCTAAGTATAAAATATTCTAATCTAGTTTATTTTCAGATATATCCTCCGTCTATTTTTCGGCATGTTGTTTTTTATAAGAGTATTTTGTTGTATTTAAAACATTTTAAATTTAGAAAATTGACAAAAGAAACAAAATTAAAATTGATTCTCTCAAAAAAGTTCTCTTCAAGCAGATTTTTAAATACTTAGATATTTAAAAAGATGTAGAAATAATCGAAAGAAGTAATCGAAAGGGTTTACTTTTTTTAAGACTTTTGTTTATAGAAATGCTTTACTTTATTTCCTCTGCTCTTGTTTTCTTTTTTTATTCCATATAGTTTTACATATACAAATATCTATATATTAAATAATATATGTTTTTATTCTGACGAAGCCATTATTTTTTAGCAATGGTAGAATAAAAATTATCAATAGCCATGTTATAATCACTTTTTTTTTGAAGCAGTCTCTTTCCAATTAATACATTAATATCTTTTTCAAGGTGAGGTGCTAATATCTTTGTGGTATTTTTGTGAATATATTTTGACGAGATATTTTATATCCCAAAACATTTTATATATAAGAAGCAGCGTCCTGCAGTTCAGTATAGGCGTTTGTGGGTTAGAATAACAAAAAGATGCATTGATTTTCCTACACATTTCTAATCACTGGAGCAGCTGGTGTCCGTCTAGTCAAAGCTCATGTTGCAAACATTTTGACAACAGTGTTCCAAACCAAACCTTATATAAGCTTTCTCTCTCTCTCTACTTCTCTCTCTTTCTCTCTTTCCCATCTCTCTCTCTCTCTCTCTTCTCATCCACACCCTCTCTTTCTCACCCTTTCTCTCTTCTCACCCACACTCTCTCCCTCACTCTCACCTCTCTCACACTCTCTCTCTTCTCACCCACACTCTCGCTCCCTCATCTCACCCCTCTTACACTCTTTCTCTTCTCACCCACACACTCTCTCCCACTCCCTTCTCTCTTCTCACCCACACACTCTCTCCCTCACTCACACTCTCTCTCTTCACCCACACACTCACTCCCTCTCTCTCACCCTTTCTCTCTTCTCACCCACACACTCTCCCTCACTCTCACCTCACTCACACTCTCTCTCTTCACCCACACACTCACTCCCTCACTCTCACCTCTCTCACACTCTCTCTCTTCTCACCCACACTCTCGCTCCCTTCTCCCACTCCCTCTCTCTTCTCACCCACACACTCTCTCCCTCACTCTCACCCCCTCTCCTACTCCCTCTCTCTTCTCAACCACACCTACTCTCTCATTCTCTCCTTCTCTCTAGCAGTGATTTTTAAAGTGTGCACTCACTTTTTTTCAAAGCGGGGCTTTAGTATGCTCTAAAATATATTTGAATGCAATTTTGTAGATTTCCAGAAAATATCTATCTAATTATAAAAATAAAAGTAATTACTCTGTTGTATACCATTAAATTACGCTTTGCCCCTGTTTTTGTCAAGTGAAATTTATAATACTAATTAACAGCTATTTTTCATGCATCTATATCTTCTCTTACGTGATCAGCAGTTTGTAAAACTCTGTAGGTTTTCTCGTGTAAAAAGGGAACAATGATAGCGATATAGTCACCTTTTACAGTATGTAAAAAACCTTAATTCGATAATCAATATATGTGTTAGGCTTTGGTTGGTAATATGGGATTCTCTTAGAGTAGAGAGACTGGTAATTATTTTTTTTGCATGTCTCTTATTTTTATATAAATATACCCGATAAAAACAGCTAGATTTCTAAAATAGAAACGTTATATTGAAGAATCCCGTTCTGAAAGTGAGCGACCTTAAGTGTAAATGAGAAAGCAAAATCACAGTTTTCTCGCAAACATAATGAAATTATTGAACAATTAAATGGAATTATTTAAGCTTTACTCTCATTTGGACAGATAGAAAAGGTTATTCTTTATCACTATGTTTCATTTCAGGATTCAAAATGGGTAAGGACTATTTGTAAGGACTTTTTTTTTCTCGTATATTTCTTCTTGATGTTTGACTTAATCGAACAATTTTTTACAAAACGTTTTCATATAATGAGCTTACATTATCTTATATACATATATATGCACACACACACACACACACACACACACACACACACATATATATATATATATATATATATATATATACATACATATACATACACACACATACATATATATATGCATATACATATACATATATATACATATACATATATATATATATATATATATATATATATATATATATATATATATACATAATCTCGATTGTTAAATGTAATTAATAAAATACCCCGGAGGGCTCCACAAACAAGGCACTTAGCAATAATTACTCTGGTTTAACTTTATACAATTTTTAAAACTTCTATACCCAGCCAAGCTTTACTCTGACAAATCTTATCCTCTAATAGAAAGGTTATTATTACATGTATTTTATTATTTATATCTATTACATATTTATTTATTTATATTTATTAGATGTATCTATGATCTATATGCATATATTTTATTACACAAGCGAATTTATATTCCTCTGAACACTCGAACTTACGTAAATAATTTTTATTTGTAGGTTTTCAAATGCACCCCGACTTCAAAAAGCTTGAGAATCACTGTTCTAGGGAGAATGAGAGATATAGTAAGTCGATTTTGTTTATCAATAAATAGCTATTCTATATATTTCTTTAGCGTTTAATCTAGCTAGTTATTTCCAGATCGGCAAACATATGCATACATACAGAGACCTACTCTAGGCGTTAGGCAAGGTAAGTGACAGCCTACGGCTGCAAAATTTAAAAGAGGCAATATGCTTCGGTTACTTGAATCTAGAAAAAAAAATTAAGAGTAAAATGATGTTTTCTGAACTCTTCAGAAAAAAATAATTAAGCTTAGGGTGGCATTTTTAACGTTTACCTATGGCAGCAAAAAAGTTCAGGGCCGACTCTGCTTATATATGTTTATGATTATGTTATATATAAACAAGTACATTTTGATTTTTCGGAAGACGCGGATATACATAGAAAACGAGACTACGAAATTCTCCAAAAGAGCGCTATGTAAAATTTTGATGGCAACCCTCCAGAGTCGATTTTGAACTTGGAAAGCAATATTCCAATCGTATATAGGCTCCGAACCGAAACGCGCGCTCTGGCTTTTCCTCGTTTGTCATTAATCAAGAAAGCAATGATTCATGCGCAAGCTCTGTACATTGGCCGATCATTGAAGATTCTGACTAGAGGCGTCTACTACTCCGATACGTATATAAAACCCCGGCTCACCGGGGGGACGAGGTTAAAAAAAAATGCCGAACCCACTCTTTTTATGCGATATCATTAAGGACTGATTGCGCGGGAAGTCTATTATATGGTTGCACTGGTAATCAAAATAGTGGAAGGAGAGAGTTGATATCCTAAAAGAGGGAAAGGGAGAGAGAACTTATTTTAATATACTGTCCTCCGTGGTCAATATTTTTTGGAGGGGGAAATTTATATTTCATCTCAGCCCGGTGACAACAGTTGTATACTTTTATTGACATGTAGAGTTTCATTGGGATAGGAATGAAAAGATATTTCAATATAAAAAAAAGTGTATTTAAGTCTATAATTACTGTAGATCTAAGCATAACAAAAATGAAAAATTTGAATATGTATAATACCATACAAGAAGTGTTTTGTATTGTATGGAAAATATTAGATAGTTATATTTTATGGATGAAGAATGCATTTCTAGTAACAATTTAATTCTAGATGATTGGTTTAATTGTTGTTGCCAATCCACTTGGACAAGCCAATCACGTTGGCTAGAAGCCACAGGGAATAAGATGAAGGGGTGAGTCTAAAGTTTGATGAGCACTGCTAGGGTTAAAGAACTTCTTAGCTAAAATGTGTCCTCGCAGTTTGAAAACAGGGATAAGTAGAAGATCCCCAAGTATTGGCTTCCCAACCCCAGTGGTATCTTTTGATGACTTGGAGGACATTGTGACCACAAACGAGAGCAATCACCATCAAGGATCCAGATCTTAGATCGGCTCGTGCCCTGAACAAGCAGTCCTCCTATTACGAGATACCTGCTTTTGCCGACAGAGCTGCAACAGTTCGCTTTAGTTCTTCCCTATATCCATTAACTCAAATTTTTCTAGTCCCTATCATGATACTTCTGTTCAATTTCGCTAGCTTGGCGTATAAATAACATTCCCACACTGACTTCTTTTCTGCTACGGGAAAAAATGACTTCATAACGGTCTCAATGAGAAACATTTTTTTAACTAAAAAAAAAAAAAAAAAAAAAAAAAAAAAGATTTACAGATTCTTGGGATTCAGGATTTAGTAAGCTAACCATCCATTTGAACTTTGGGTTCAAAAGAGTTTTAAACTAATAATGACCTTTTAATCCCAAAGCGGGCTTTGTAAGGGACTATTCTATTATAGGAAAAGGTATTTTTTACAGTTTTGTCAGAGTAAAGCTTGGCCGGACGTAGAAGTTTTAGAAACTGTATAAAGTTAAACCAGAGTAATTATTGTTAAATGCCTTATTTATGAGGCAATCTAGGGAATTTTACTACTTATATTTAAAAACCGAGATTATGTGTATATATATATATATATATATATATATATTTATATATATATTATATATATATATATATGTAATGGTCCAGTGTTAAGGCGAATGGGAAACAATCTTTCTTGATGATAATAATAAGTTTATTAAATCATTGTTTCTTTTAAAAGGAAAACTTGCGCCATTTTCATTGCTCGTAGCGGTTGGGAAAGGTGTTGACAGCTCCATGTCCACGCGTTAACTGACTCCTATCTGTTTGCAAACTCAAATGCTTCAAAATGCTTTCAAAATGCTTCCGCCTGACCGGATTATTCTAAAAGCTTACGTGAGCATGGGTCTTTTCAATTTAATTTAGTATTATAAAAGAGTTCCCTTTTTAAAATCGTCTATAACTCACGTAATTTCTAACTACCCCTTTTTTAGACCTATCTCACACACACATATATATATATATATATATATATATATATATATATATATATATATATATATATATATATATATATATATATATATATATATATATATATATATATATATATATATATATATATATATATATATGTGTGTGTGAGTGTATGTATGTCATGATATTTCAATCTAAATGTAATGTAATTATAATTGCATATTAAAATACGTTTTTAATGATTCTATCCTTTAATTGCAATCTTTGGTGAAACATTTGTGTTCTTCCCTTTTCATTCCGAAAAATGGGCGACTTCACATACACCGAAATTAATTCCTTTTTGCCTCAGAAATATTTATATAACTCATTTATGTAATTAGTTTCGATACACCCCCTTCCATCACATGATCTAACTGTTAAGACACTCATTAGCTGGCTCACATCCCTATACAATGGCATGCACGTGCAGTTTGTTGGAAGATGCTCTGGAGACGAGATGCTAAAATAAACCGATATCCTTATTTCTAAATTACCTTGTGTTATCTTTAGACCTAGATAGCCAACAAATGGCAGTTTTAATATTAATCACCCAATAATGTGTAAGAAGCGAAGCTGAATTATGTAAAGGAGTTATATCAGAATTGTTGAGCTTAGCAGGAATTGATGTTGGGGTACGCGTATTCACCAAATTTTACCACAGTCTCAAGAGAAACAAAGCGATTTCGCACAGGGTTGTAATTTTAGGGTTAGAGGTCATATCAATTTTAGGGTCAAAAATTTATTTTATATTACAATTATAATTAGTTAATTTTGGGGTAAAATATCATACATATATATGTATGTGTGTGTAATAAGATGGACTTCACAATGAGTGGTTGCAGTCATGGCCCATAAAAATGACACCTTTTCAGTTAGAGACCTTTATTAAAAGATCACTAGAGGATGGGTTCTCACTACATTATAGAGACTGGACAAATTGAGGGGTCAGCTAGCATGAAGTTAGACTTAAAAGGCCCTTATCACCTGGGTAAATAACTCAGTTAAAATCTGTGGGAAAATCTCTAGGAAGAATCTGCTTCCGATAGCGTGGATCTTTTTTTTGTTTGAAAATTTTCTAAATTATTCGCTAGGGCAATGTAGAATTATAATTGGTTAGACCCGTTTTCTGAGAGCGTAAAATGTAGCCCCAATGGTCAATTTAGGACAGGGGTTAAAAAGGGGAAAGCAAAAGATGGGGTTATTTTTGCCCTTGACTTAAGATTTGAAAACTCCTAAGATATATGTATAAATATATATAATATATATATAATATATATTCTCGGGGTTTATATATGTATTATATCTATATATACAATACATATATATACCTACATTATTTATTTCTCGATATATATATATATATATATCTATATATATATATATATATATATATATATATATATATATATATATATATATATATATATATATATATATATATATGTGTGTGTGTGTGTGTGTGTGTTTGTGTGTGTGTGCTTGAGTATCTCAAGTGATATCTTTAAGGAGATTTTATTTTAACACTTTTTCATTCGGGATGAGTCATTTACAAATTTACTACATTTTAAATTAAAATATTGAGTTACACAAAAGATTTCTTAATTTTACACCCTTTCAGAAAACATTGCATTCATCATTAACAAAGAATCTTGAAAATGAGAAGAAAAATTAAAAAAAAAAAATGCTTTAAGTGTATCCTAATGTAGCCTTTCGTTTAACTGTATCTATAAATATAATAGATAAATGAGTTACGATAATAAATTCTACAATTATCTAGATATCCACTTTCGGTATATGATACTGATTAGCATTTTACATCGCACACTACAGAAAGATAACAACAGAATATTTTGAATTCAAAATTAATGACAGTACACCGATAATTGTTACACCGCTCTCTCGTTTAATAATTAAACTGTATCCGAAACATATTAAAATTGGGTAATTATTTCAGTGATCACAAAATTAATCACCGAAAGACCACAGTGGCTGTTCCGATTGTCTCAAAATATATGGATCAAAATGATGGATGATTGAAACGCTAGGCGTTACTTTGACTTGTCTTTAAATTTCCCAGATATGCATGTTATGGAAATAATCAGATTTATTTTCCGAAGAAATATTTATATACATACCAGCAAAAGAATGTGTTGCTACTTCGTTGTTATATACTGCTGTGTTAAGACTGTAATTTACTAATATAAAAATCAGGAAAAAATTATTTTTTGGATGATTATGATTCGATGGTACTCTGGCTAAATTCAAATTTAGTTACTGTGTAATTAATGGCAACATTTTTCTCGCTACGTTTTCATCAATATATTGTTACAATACAAAGCCCAGTAAGGTTGAGGTAGCGCTTCCTGCTTTAAAGGCATAGTTCTGAGGTTCATTCTTTAGGCTGGGCAAGGCTGATTTAGCCTTTTATCCCTTCATTGGGTAGACGAACTGAGGAACAAGCAGGCTTGGTAACTAAGCACTGGGAGTTCTGCGTTAGGTTGACCACATAACCAACCATATGTTTCTCTCCTCCTAAGGGGCATTGGTCTTGAAAATGGAGATTGGCTAGGCCATGTCTCTCAGGTTGGGCTATAACGCTGAGGAGTATAATTTAGTTGTATTCTTAAAATGAACAAATTATTTCTCTTTCAATTCTCGAAACGAATAAAGTTGAAACATAAGAAAGGTCACTTAATAAAGGTGAAATCGTAAAGCCTTTGTTCTGTCAAACATTTCTATCACTTTTCTGCACAAGTCTTCTTATTAACAGAAAACCACTCAACTTGCTCAACCATGCGCATTCATGCTGCTGACTTTAAGAACTATGACACTTTAACATCCCTTCCTTCACTGTTTTCTCCATGAATCTCACTGATCTGCTGATGAATTTTACCCTCTATCATGTCTTTAGCATTGATGAAACGAATGAAAAACTGTTTTATTTGATATATAGCAAAGATTCTGTCAATGGATAGTCTCTTTGATATGTAGGTAAAGATGAAAATAACATTTAATACTCTTAACTTTTAATCTTTTAAAATGGTCATACAGTCGCGTCATACATTTGACACATGTTAAGTAGTGTGAAATGTTATAGTCTGCAATAGGATTATAATACCGGCAACTCTGGTAACTCGTTTAACGGCAAATAGGCAAATGTACCTGCAAAACATTTACCTGTAAATCACATTTTTTACAAGTAAATAGAAAATCTGCATTTGAATTTCTATCTAGTAAATCAGTTCATCCATTTAGAGCTACATTAGTAAATATAGCTTCAAAAAATATATCTGTAAATTATATTTTTTTTACCTGAAAATACAAATTTGCAATTGAAAATTTATCTAATACCGGTACATCGGTATATACGATTAACGATAAAAAAAAACTAATATAAATATTTCTTTTTCTAAGAAAATTTGCATTTGAAAGATTTTATTACAATATTCATGCCGTATTATCACACTAGGGGTATACCGAAAATTCCTTCAGCAAGTTTTTTTCATGAGAAATAAATGAGAAAATAAACTTTCAATTAATAAAGCAATAAAGCTCATTCATTTATGTGAATATTGTATGCTATGCGCTTGCAAACCACTTATGTTACTCTATAGAAAACGAACCAAAAAGAGAAAAAATATCAGAAAAAAAAGAGAAACCCAACACAACAGGAATAAATTCCGAGACCGGTGACACCGGATGTCTCACTTTCGCGTCTTAAGCGTCATATTATTCAAATGAGACGTCACAATCGATTGAATTCAATCGATTAAAAGTCACGCATATGCAAATGGCATGGAATAGCACGGTGGGAGATCGGAGGAGAGGGGGGGGGAGTCGTCTCTCAATCGATTCACACATTCAACAGAGAGTGAGAGAGCTCTATTTGCTCGAGTTGTCATGTCGTTCGTTTGCAGCAGAAATGATGCGATAGTGATTAGCATTCGATGTTTTAATTTCCTTAATTAACTACCGACTGACGTCCAAACATGTTTCATGAAGCTTCTTGGGGGTGCAGGATTTTCCCATATGACAACACACACTTATATACATAATGATATGTTTAGATACTTATATCTTTTCACTAATATCTATGAACACATACATACATGGCCTGATTAAAGCACGGGCCGACTTGGCCTAGGCTCTGGGCCCCCTAACATTTGGTACTTAATTATTAAATTTTAAATAATTTAACTAACAAAATTCGAAAATGTTTTTTGTTAATTCTTCAAGTAATATTTCATGAAACCTTATCCAGAAATTAAATAAAACCAGTTAAAATGTTGACAATTTTATCCAAAACACACTCCAGTTTACTTATTTAGATCACTCCAGTCCCTTTTTTTACTTATTACTTACTCCATGATTCTGAGTAGAAAAATCTTTTGCTTTTCAGGTTATACTAAATCGAGTAACTGCATTCATAACTGTACAGCGATTGTTTACTGTATCCTCTTTTATAAACTAATTTTTTTGCCTTGAAAGGAGGGTAGGAGGGGACCTGAACGCCTTTCAGACCCTGGGCCCAGCTTTGCCTTGATCGGGTCCTGCATACAGACTTATATATAGATAAGTGCGTGGGTGTATGTGTGAGACACACATATATATGTAGATATATATGAGTATGTAATGATATTTTAACCTAAAACTAATCAACTTAATTATAATTGTAAGATACATTTCTGGAGATTCTAACCTTATATTGCAATCTTTGGTGAAGCTCTTTTGTTCTCATTTTCATTCTTGGAAATTAATGACATCTAGATTAATTTCCGATTGCCTCAGCAATCCTTACAAAATGGATAAGGGATGGATGAGGATGAGAAAATGAATGACAGAAATGGATTCTACATTTCAATAAGTTGCGCAAGTACAAAAAAATAAATTATTTACTACACTAATTGAAAGTACTTAACATTTAACACACTATAATTTATTTTTAGAATAAGGCGTATCAAATACTAGCATATAGCCCGTCATATGATGGAATCAGTAAAATTTTTAATTTTCCAGAATTGTAAAGTACCCTATGAGGCTGGTAAAAAAATAGTTTGTTTTTTGGCTGAGAATTATCTGGTGCATGCTCAATAATTTGTTTGTCTGCATACTCCTCTAAAGTCTCCCGATACTGCGAATGCAGTTTAGAATCACGTTGAATTCATTTAGAAAGGTAATTCAAAATTTTCTTACCTAAATTGAAATCATCTTTAAACTCTTCCCCTTTTTTTCTTGTCACAGTAATTAATGGAAGTAAAATAATGAAACTATCATTCCTACTACGTTGTTTATATCGGTGATAAAATTTTCATTGCAACAAAAATTAATCGATGATTAAATTTAAAATTATCACACATGTACGTAATCTATTATTTAAGCGAAATATAAAAGAAAATTATTTTAGTCATATCTAAGTTCAGTGATAAAATGTATGAAAATAATGCAGACGATATTTCAATAATTTAAAATAAGAAATGATTAAATGACATGGTTAAAGGAATGACATCATAATGCTAGAAAAATGTTATTTTTACCTATACATTATGTGATAAAATGATAAATTTAATAGCCTTCTCTTAACAATGGAAAATATGACATTAAACGCTCGAAAAGGGGGGATTTCGAATGTTTTAAAGGTGACAATATTTGGGAGCACTGTGATATGAAGCATATTTATATCAATTTATTTTAGATTTGGTTTGCAGTGCTACGGTCTACTTTTTTGCAACACGAGAGCTAAGGAGACCAGGATCTACAGCTTAAAGTCGATTCCGGACGGTTCCATGCAACAGTGGGATTCGAACCTATGAACTCCAGAACCGAAGGCCAGCACCCTAACCAATCGGCCGTTCTTCGGTCAATTTATTTTAGAGTCGGATCTACAGTTTAGGAGAAGATAAACTTTACCCCCTTTGAATTACTTTACCCTCTACCCTTAACTCATCAAGAATCCAATATGGATGCGTCTATTCATTCCAGGTCCAACCTCTTCAGAAATTCCAGAACAGACGGACAGATAACTTAGGCTATTATTATGTAGGGGATTGAGAAATTTTAGTTCTATACCTGAGTCAATAATTGACGGTAAAGTACAGGAATACATTCCAACTCTTCTAAATCAGTAATATTTATAAAACATGACTATGTTTTGTTAACAATTTATAATTTTTCAATACTTTTTTTTCCTTTTTGAATCTGTAGCGCAGACAAATCTAGAATTTACCGGTATGCAGACAGTAAACACCCTTAATTTAGCCGTTATTTTTATTTACCCATTAACGAAACCTGTAACAAAAATCCCAGCCCATCACCGAGTACGAGGTTAAACAGAGTTACTTTTCCAGCAGAAACGGATACCAGAGAAAATCGGTGTGTGCATGCAACTGCAGTTTCGTGCCGAACAGATCTTGTCAGGTCATAGAACTGGAAAAAAAGTTTTTTTTGGCACGCGCAGATGTGGGCCTATTTGCAGAAATATGGAAAAGGACCATTAAAATTCTCAGATCCCCTTGTTTTACCCTTATAATTCTGTTAAAATATTCCTCCCCGTTCTTTCCTTTTTTGAAATACAGACGGACTTGCATACGAAAAGCAGAGCATTCGCGTGCTGTCAATCTCATACAACTCATGCAAGTTTTTTCTTTAGTTCTCTTTTTTTTTAGGTACTACTCAGACGTTTTCATTTTGTTTCTCTCAGAAGGCCAAATAGAAAAAATTGGTCTCTTATCATTATGGAAATGTACAGCAAAGCAATAATTGGTACGAAGGGTTTACGTTTATACGAACAAAAAAATATTAATAAAAAAATAGAACCAGAAAACATCACGAATGTGACTGTTCAAGTCTTTATTGAAAGTTAGTTTTGAGCTGTAGTTATTAAGCCCAATAAATAGAAATAAGATTTGATGACAAACTAATATATTTATTCTTTTAGAGTATTTCGTTGTTGATTTGGCATGCACATACCAAACAGGTCTATATATATATATAAAATATATTCTCTTTTTTTTTTTTTTTTTTTTTTTTTTGTCATATCACCAAGCCAACAATCCATCAGTAGTTAAGGAAACATAACTTGAATACATCATACCAAAAATTCAAACATCGTGTAAGGCTGAAATCAACAATTATTCTTAGAAAATGTAAAAGTTGTTCATAAATACAGAATACGAAAACACTATTACATCAACATTTATCTATAAATTTATTTGTGATATGATAATACGTCTGTTAACTACTGAATTGCATACTATATTAAATTATTTTTAAGCTTAAATTTTTTAAAAGTAGCTGATATTTTTATACAGTTAAGTATCAAAAGTTGAATTTATTTATCGAAAACAGACCACAAAACTGATTCATTGCAAGTATTTTACTATAATAACATTCTTTTTTTAACCTATATTGAAAAACAGAACTCAATAAATTTGTAATCAAGTACAAGTTAGAAAAACATTGTTTTGCAACATGCTTTTAATGGTGTTTTTCTTATTTTACAAAATTTTTTTACTTTAGCTCCTATTTATGTATTAGTTTACAGTTTATTTAATAGTTTCTCCTTTATTGTATTGTTTTCAACGGGGGCGTTATAACGCCCTAGTTGAGTTTGGTTTGGTCTTGAAACGCTATGGTCTACTTTTTGCAACACGAGGGAAAATAAGACCGGGACCTACAGCTTAAAGCCGATTCCGAACAGCTACGATCATCCATGCCATACTGAGATTCGAACCCATG
>CM063510.1:79979494-79981994 GCA_032207245.1 Pardosa pseudoannulata | reverse complement strand
TTTTTCATTGATTATGAAATATAACTAGGTTATAAGAATAAATAAGGTATTTTTATCACAATATAATTAATAAATTTGTTGTCATTTTTCTGTATTTAAAAACAGGTTTAGTGAGCTTGAATTGTTTATTAGATCTAATCCCCAAGATTTTAATTTACAAGAAGTTGAATATAAGGGTAGTTCTTGTCAATCATTTTTTGTACCAATCAAAAAATTCCATACCCCTAATAAATGCTGAACTAAGAATTCGCCTTTTTGCTATAAAGGAAATGTTATCTCACCTTTAACACTTGTTAAATAATTGTTTTATATAACTCTTATGAGCATTCGTACAAAAATAATTTGTATGAATTATTTTTTAAATTTAATTCTCAAACCATAGAACTCAAACAAATGGCAAAATAAATACAAATGCCTTTGCAACAGATAATTTCTTGGAATAAAAAATACGGAAATTTATATACGTCTAGAGACCATCTATTTTTAAAACTTAAAAAATGTGCTAAAAAGAAGTTAAAATACATTTTCAGTTTATTTTAGCTTTTATCTTCGGTAACAAGTTTTTTTAAAGTATGGAAAATTTGAAATTATTTTTCTATACAAAAAATATAATATTTAGGTGAATTTTTTGTTCTATCTAGTCCTTAAATTATAACTTATAACTGAAGTAAACTGACAAAATAAATATAACAGCAAATAATTTCTTTAAAAGAAAACAGGAGCTTTTCATATGTCAATCATTTTTTTCACCAACCAAAAGATTTCATATCCCTTATAAATGCTGAATTAAAAATACACTTTCTAGAGGAAGCTGAATTAAAAATACACTTTCTAGGTATAAAGAAAATGTTACCTCACTTTTAACATATGGTAAAGATTTCTTTAACTTTATTAGCATGTATAAGAAATAATGTATATGAATTATTTTCTAAATTTAGTTCTCAAATTATCACTTTAAACTGGAACAAACTGATAAAATAAATACAATCTAAATGCAGTTGCCACAGATAATTTCTTGGAAAAGAAATACGAAGATTTAAATACATCTAGAGACCATGTATTTTTAATATATAAAAAATGTGCTGAAAAAAGAAGTCAAAATGAGTTTTCAATTTATTTAAACTTTAATCTTTAGTGATAAGTTATTTTAAAGACTGGAAAATTTGAAATCCTTTTACCATGCAAAAATATAATATTTGCATGAATTATATGCTATACCTAGTCATCAAATTATAACTTTAAATTGACGTAAACTGACAAAATAAATATGATCTAAATGTAGATAATTTCTTTGAAAGAAAAACAGCATACGTCAATAAATTTTTGCACCATTCAAAAGATTCCATACCCCTTATAAATGCTGAATTATAAATACACTTTTTAGCTAAAAAGAAAATGATATTTCCTTTTTAACATATGATAAAGATTTCTTTAACTTTTATTAGCATGTATACGAAATGATGTATATGAATTATTTTCTAAATTTAGCTTTCAAATTATTACTTTAAACTGGAACAAACTGACAAAATAAATACAATCTAAGTGCAGTTGCAACAGATAATTTCTTGGAAAAGAAATAGAGATTTACATACGTCTAGAGACCATCTATTTTTAAAATTTAAAAAATGTGCTCAAAAATAAAAGATCAAAAATAAAAAAATGTCAAAATAAATTTTCAATTTATTTTAGCTTTAATCTTTGGCAATAAGTTATTTTAAAGAATGGAAAATTTGTAATTCTTTTTCTATGCAAAAATATAATATTTGTTTGAATTCTTCGTTATATCTAGTCTTCAAATTATAACTTTAAATTGAAGTAAACTGACAAAATAAATATGATCTAAATGCAGATAATTTCTTTCAAAAAATAAATAAATAAATAAAATAAATAACATTGCTTTGCATACGTCTGGGGACCATCCATTTTTAAAATTTAAAATAAGTGAAAAAATATCAAAATACATTTTCAGCTAAGTTACAGCTTTTGCTCTGTATGCGACTTCCAATTTGTTGGGCAAACATAAAATCGTTTTTTACCTCTGGGACGTTAACACAACATTTTCCTGTTTTCAGACACTTTCGATCTGCCTTCGTCTTGTTTACAAAAGATTATTTTTTGAGACTGCTCTAATATAATAGATTGAAGTTTACTTTTAACATTGTTGATTTGCTCAGTATTCAAGCTTGAAGGATTCATTTTGTTTATGTAGAAAGATTGTACTTGTGTTATTGAAAACATAAATTTATTTTCTGCAATTTGTATTTTCTGTTGCTTCTGTGCAAAGCTATTCTTACACTAGGTATTTTCGAGAATGTTTGAAATTCAAATTGAAGTCTAGCATTAATATCAACAGAAGAATTTGCAAAATGATCGGTTCCATTATAAATTACTTTAAATGAAATTTGTTTATTGAAATTTTATAAGCCTGTCTCAATTCCAGGTAATCTCTATGAAAGGATTCAAACGCTGATATATATTTTTTTTCAAATGACTTGCGTTA
>CM063510.1:79969494-79974494 GCA_032207245.1 Pardosa pseudoannulata | reverse complement strand
TCTCTTTTCTACTTAGTTGCGTGTACACAAAGTGTGGCAAATAGTGCCGAAGCAACTAAATTACTTTTTGTTTTGTGACTACTTAGCTGTTCTGCTTTGCTTTATTTTAGTTGTGTCATTTACATACGTGTATTTTGAGTAAATATACCTCAAATGTTACTAAAAGTAATGACAAAAGTTTAATTTTTCTATTTGTTACACGTTCTGATGCCCTCACGCTTGTTGAGTAATTTTTACTTTGAAATATAACACTAAATACAAGCGTATCTATTTTGTGGCGTAACATTTTATTTTACAAACAACAATCATTGAGATTTCAGCAAGGTAGATAAATGAATAAACGTTAAATATTTTAAAAGATATTTTGCTTATAACAAACAAATTAAACTAATCTATAAAGTTTCCATAAATAGCTATACTAATTTACATTTATTTTCCATTTGTGTTGTTCACATAGATTTTAAAATGTATATAGTGTTTTTATTTCTCTTATAACAAACAAATTCAAGCCATCAATACACAGTTTCCATGATTAGCTATACTAATTTACATTTATTTTCTATTTGTATTGTTTGCAAGTATCCGAAAATGTAAACATTTTTATGTATTGTATTTATTTCTCTTAAAACAAACAAATATAGCTATTCTATAAATAATTTCCATAATCAGCTATTCAAATTTACATTTATTTTCCATTTGTATCGTTCACATATATTTTGAAATGTATGCATTTTTTAAGTATGCATTTTTTAATGCTAATGAGACCGGAACCTACTTCTTAAAGCCGACTCCAAACGGCTATTAACATCCATGCCAGTAGCGGGATTCGAACCCACGAACTCCAGTTCTGAAGGGTATCATCCTACCAATCGGCAATCGTTGGTAATCGGTATTTTTTATTTAGCCGAGCGCATGGATAAATCGCTAAATATAGAATTTTTAATCCCTTGCCAGTGGAATATATTTTAGTTAAACGTGCCATAAATGAAAACATATTTTTGTTTTTAATTTTGTTCATTATTATCATCAAAATATTAGGAATAGATTATTTTTGAAAAAAAAGTTTTAAGCGAAATAACTACTATTTCCAATATTTTCACATATCTATTAACTGTATCACAGTAAGGTTTTCCAAAATTATAGCAAAATAAATAAAATGAAATAACTTTCTGGATAAATATAACAAACTAATACAATATTACAATATATATCTACTATCATGAATTCCGTGTTCCCCCGATTCCTTTGAATTTCACAAATCCATTATAGTATCCGAAAAATAACGAGAAAAGCGTGAAACTTTTCGCTGGAAATTATCTCTATCTATTGGGAAAATGCCAAATTAAATATTATGCATCGGACGAACAAATTTCGGGCTTCCCGTAATTGAAATACCACTCTTTCTCTTGCCTGAACATAGGTCGGGCCTTCCAAAATTGGCGCATTTGCTTTTCTCGTACTGAGTTCGGGTATCACAGGAAAAGGGTTAATAGGCATAATTTATTTCAAATTAAAATAGACCAAAAAAAGTGTAACACATTACGGGAAATCACTATTTATACATACTTAGACCAAAGTCTGGGCTAATACACAGATAAAATTTAAATCTTTAACAAGGCATAAAATGATTGCTTATTTTCAAACAAACAAATTTAACTAAAATATACCCAGTTTCCATAACTAAACGTCCTAATTAACATTAATTTTCTATTTTGGTAGTTGAGATAAATTTAAAATATATTCATTTTTATGTATTTTTCCTGTGGTATTATTTCTCTTCTTTAATTAAGTGTACAAATCATGCAAAAGCAACTAAATTTCTCTTTGTTTTGTAGCTGTTTGGCTAAATTACATTTCTACCATTTGCGTATTCACATTTCAAATAAGTATGCGCGAAAAGATTCTGACATTATTAAAAAGAATGTCAACTGATTCTTTACCTCACTTGTTCAATTACTTCTGCTGCACACACGCTTTTCGAGTATTAGAAATTTTTGCATCGAAATAAAACGTTAAATACGAAAGTTGAATACTATTTGGGAGTTTTATTTTATAAACGACATTCTTTGAAATTTCGATTGAGTAGATAAATTGACGAATACATTTAAACATACACGAATGAAGTTAATCAATTAAGCGCATTTATTTCATTAGCTAATGTAACTGAATCATACTGTTCGCGTTCCAAATTAGCGAATATAAATTCTAGATACTGGGAACATTAATTAAATGATGTGTATTTATAGTTTGATATGTGATTTTGTGAATTTAATGCCAGTGAATTAAATTTTATTTATATGCTTTGCTTAATCATACAATCTAATTCTATATAGACTAAGCAAGTTTTAAAATATTTTATTGTACATCGCTAATGTAAAAGAATATAACAATTATAATCCTTTGTGTATTGAATTCTATTACATGTAACTATTTTGTTAATTTATTTTGTAATGTAATTTTTAAATTTGCGCATTTGGGAGGGTTTAATTGCAAATACACTGTCTACCAATAAGTATTTGGATACCTGTGATAGAAAAGGAAAACTAACTTTATTCAAAATTAATAGTTGGTAGAGCTTCCACGTGAGGCAATTACAGCGTGAACCCTCTGGGGCATACTTTCTACAAGTCTTTGTATTACAGCTAGTGGTATTGTCTTCCACTCGGCTTGGAGTAGACATACAAGTTCCTTCACCGATTTTGGACGGGGAATTCATCCTTTAATTCGGCTATCCAACTCGTCCCAGAGGTTCTCGATAGGGTTCAGGTCTGGGCTCTGGGCAGGCCAGTCCATTCGATGAACTCCAATGGCACCATACCAGGCCTTAGTTAACCTCGAAATATGACAACTGACATTGTCGTCCTGGAAGTAACAGGAGTCCAACCCTTAAAACTGCCACAACGTAAGAAGCACATTGTCATTCAAAATAATGCAGTAGGCATAGTCGTTGAGCTTACCGTGAATGAAGACCAAGGGTCAGTTCTTTTCATGGTCTAAAGTTAACTCTGGCATAAATACAAACTTTCTGTACATACATGATCTTTCGCGATCTTTCATGATCTAAGTTCCGTTACTGTTGAGAGCACTGACTAAATACTTCCTCATACAAGTAATTCGTCTTTGCGTCTCACTGTGATACCTAATTCTTGAAAAGCAAATTGTAATCATGATCATATTGTCTTCTGTTTTTGACGGAGTTACATGTCGTTTTCGTAGCTCTGAAAGTTCCACGTTGGATTTCGTTGTTTTTTTAGGGAAAGATCTGACTGCAAAATAATTATTGCTAGTTGCGTAAATTTCTCCTTGCCCATCAATCCCGGGCTAGTAAATATAATAGGGGCTACATTTTTATTACAATCAGCGTAATTAATTTCCTTCATGTTGCATATTTATAGAGAGAGATATAAAGAAAGAGTGTAGTTGTGATAGCATGAAATTCTTTATATTTGTTTTTTCAATAATCTTAACTGCTCTCAAAGTTGCACCACAAAAAATCATTTAATATCTTTATCAAACATATTCGTACGTAAGTTTATAATTTAGTTTTAGCCTTTTTTTAACCCGGGAAAGTAAATATAATAGGGACTACATTTTTATTGCAACCAGTGGAATTAATTTACTGTGTTTCATATTTATAGTGAGAGATATAAAGACAGAGTGTAGTTGGTGATAGCATGAAATTCTTTATATTTGTTTTTTCAATAATCTTAACTGCTCTCAAAGTTGCACCACAAAGGAATAATTTATTATCTTTATCAAGCATATCTCTACATAAGTTTATAATTTAGTTCTAGCGTTTTTAACCCAGGAAAGTAAATATAATAGGGGCTACATTTTTATTACAATCAGCGTAATTAATTTCCTTCATGTTGCATATTTATAGAGAGAGATATAAAGAAAGAGTGTAGTTGTGATAGCATGAAATTCTTTATATTTGTTTTGTCCATAATCTTAACTGCTCTCAAAATTGCACTACAAATTAATCCTTTATTATCGCAATAAAACATATTTGTACATAAGTTTATAATTTAATTCTAGCGTTTTTTTAACCCAAGCAAGAATATATAATAGAGGCTACATTTTTATTGCAACCAGCGGAATTAATTTTCTTCTTGTTGCATATTTATAGAGAGAGATATAAACCGAGAATATAGTTGGTAATAGCATGAAATTCTTTATATTTGTTTTTTCAATCATCTTAACTGCTCTTACAGTTGCACCACAAAAAATCATTTATTATCTTTATCAAACATATCTGTACGTAAGTTTATAATTTAGTTCTAGCGTTCTTTAACCCTGGCAAGTAAATATAATAGGGGCTACATTTTTATTGCAAACAGCGGAATTAATTTTCTTCGTGTTGCATATTTATATATAGAGAGAGATAAAGAGAGAGTGTAGTTGTGATAGCATGAAATTCTTTATATTTGTTTTTTTCAATCATCTTAACTGCTCTCAAAGTTGCACCACAAAAAATCATTTAATATCTTTATCAAACATATTCGTACGTAAGTTTATAATTTAGTTTTAGCCTTTTTTTAACCCGGGAAAGTAAATATAATAGAGGCTACATTTTTATTGCAACCAGCGGAATTAATTTTCTTCTTGTTGCATATTTATAGAGAGAGATATAAACCGAGAATATAGTTGGTAATAGCATGAAATTCTTTATATTTGTTTTTTCAATCATCTTAACTGCTCTCAAAGTTGCACCACAAATTAATCATTTATTATCTTTAGCAAACATATTCGTACATAAGTTTATAATTTAGTTTTAGCCTTTTTTTAACCCGGGAAAGTAAATATAATAGGGGCTACATTTTTATTGCAACCAGCGGAATTAATTTTCTTCGTGTTGCATATTTATATATAGAGAGAGATAAAGAGAGAGTGTAGTTGTGATAGCATGAAATTCTTTATATTTGTTTTTTTCAATCATCTTAACTGCTCTCAAAGTTGCACCACAAAAAATCATTTATTATCTTTATCAAACATATCTG
>CM063510.1:79961994-79964494 GCA_032207245.1 Pardosa pseudoannulata | reverse complement strand
ATACTATATATAAGTTTGCGTGCGTATATTAGCAACTTTAAATATAACTTTAAAGGTACTTTAAATATAACCAATCATGCTGAATGGAAAAAAGAGAGGGAGAGAGAAGGCAAGAAATATGCCAAGTATATAATGTAATATAATGTCGGATCAAAATTAGGATATTTTTCTAAATTCAAATCATGATATTAGAAGGGGGAATTATACTATATACAAGTTTGCTTGCTTATATAAGCAAATAATTATTAGCATGCAAATATACATTTATCTATTCACTTATTATTATTCTATTTATCTATTATTATTAATACTTTTATCTATTATGAATTTTATTTATTTTCAACTCTTAAAATAACCAATCCTTCTAAATGAAAAAAATTATTAAAAATAATTAAAATAAAAATCAGAGAAAGAAAGAAATATGTCAAGTATTTATTGTAATATAATGTCGAATGAAAATTCGAAACTTTTTCTAAACTCAAATCATGATACTAAAAGGGTGAGGTTGGGATGAATTATACCCGCCACAAAACTAATATATACATGCATTACATATGTAAATATCGCAGTATTAATTTTCAGATTATGAATTGAAGGGGGGGGGGTAATTTTCTCCTCCCGGAAAATTTCTCCCTTTGCCCCTGTAGTAGGCATTATAATTCTAATTCTTTATAAATTACAAAAGTATACAACATAATAAAATGTTATTTAAATTTAAGCAAAAAAGTTGTTATGCAGAAACCAAAGAAGAAATATAAACATTTATATTAGAACTGAGTTACATATCACACTGCATTAAGTAAGAAAAATATGTACAAAGGAATAAAATACATCTAGACATTTTTCTAAAATGGAAAACTCTAGAACAGTGTCCAAGAACCATTGAAAAATAATTTAACACTTTTTGAATCAAAAATGAAACATTTAGTTTAATTTTCGCTTTTTTTTTCTAACTTTATTTTTAAACAAGATGAACTTTTAGTCCATCTTCTTTAAAAATAAAGTTAGAAAAAAAAATAAGAAAAAACTTTTGAATATACAAAATCATTTATGTTATAACACTGCATTAAGTAAGAAAAATATGTACAAATGAATAAAATACATCTAGACATTTTTCTAATATGGAAAACTCTAGAACAGTGCCCAAGAACCGTGAAAAATAATTTAACACTTTTTGAAGCGAAAATGAAGCTAAATGTCCATCTTGTTTAAAAATAAAATTAGAAAAATATAAGAAAAACTTTTTGAATATACAAAATCATTTATGTTATTGATTTAAAATTATTTAATTTAAATATATCTCTATTATATAATGACTTATTAGAAGCAAAATGTGTTAGACTTTTATGGACTCGTGCGTATTTAATTAATTAGAAATGGAACCTTTATTTCATTAAAAATTGACTGGGTAATTGCAAAATAGATAATATTCTAGTTAAGCTTTATTCAGGAAAATTTATAATAGTCTGCTTCAATGCTAATTTGCTAAATTTTTGTTTTTAATCAGTCAATTGCATATTTTGACAATGTGAGTGTAGCAGAGAAGTACGAACGCCTGTGTTTACTAGATAATTAGATATTTGTAATTTAAAATAGATGAATTAATTAACGCTGTTTTGGAATCTTATGGTTTTTCCAATCATTCATTAAATTAGAATTATATATGTTTATCCTATAGTATAAATAAAAAAGTTAAATGTCTGAGAGATTTCACTCAAGTACTGGAATGTTAATATTACCCATGCTTATGAATTTACCTCCATGCATTTTTCATAAATATTTTTATATAATGGAGTTCAGATTTCACAACTTTCGTTTATAGCTTGCATTTTTTTTTCAAATTTAAAATTTACAGAAATGCCTTTCACATAACTGAAGACTTATTGTTCTGTCATAAAAATCCCTATTTCTCCCCTATAATGACATGCATAGTATTTTAAATAGAATTCTAAAGTAGTAGGAATAAACCAAAAAATATCGGCAAACCTACTAGTTTTCCATCTCATTAAAAACTATACATAATAAAGGAATTTATGAATACAAATTAGTTTTAATGTTACATTTGTGTATTTTAATGTTACATAATGTTACAGTTTAATAAGTTACATTTTGTCTTTTTCTGTGTGAATTGAAACTGTACCTTTTGCATTAGAACTAAAAAGTAAAATATGAATTACCATAATTTAAGATATATTTGCATTCCATTCACTTCATTTTTACTTTACATTTTCTCTTCGTGCTTCTGAGTATCAAACTAGATCTAAAGATCTTTCTTCTTTACTCCTAAAATAAAGTAAAAGAAAAATAAGATATATTTTAGGATCTTTCTTTTATAATTTCCATCTATCATTATTACTTTAGCTATTAGGGATAAAATGATATCTAGTGAATGCATTTAAATTATATTTAGAAGCTAGTTGAAAACTGATTGAACGAGTCAAACCAAGAACGAGTTAAATTTTCTCATGAATGGATCCTTATAACAATTTCTGTGAAATAA
>CM063510.1:79909494-79956994 GCA_032207245.1 Pardosa pseudoannulata | reverse complement strand
GTGAGACCAGCCCTACATCACTGAGTTCTTTCGCATTGAGAAAGCTGCTAGCAACGCAGTAGCTTGTTGAGCACTTTTTGTCTTTATTTGGCTTCGCATTTTATACTATATTCCACCACAAAGGTTTTGCCTTCTCGTATATATACAGACATTGATTTAACAAAGCAACTTTCCTGAGCTAGGAATTTTCTAGGAATCTGATGATGCTAAAAAAGTTTCTAGACAGTATAATGAAACAGCGTTTTAACAATGAAAATTGGATTCTTCGAAATTTTCTGAGACTATTAATAAAATCGTCAATGAACTGAATATTATATAACATGTTACTTGAATATTCTTAAATATAAAATTTACTGTTAACGTAAATGAGTGTATTAAATATTACACAAAATTTCTGCGAAGAATTATGCTAAAAATATTCTTAAACAAAATTAGAGGGTGATAATGATAGTTCTCAGTTAATCATCCAGCCTTTCTCTATTAGAAAAGAAAGGGGAAACTTGGTATATAGAAACTTAATAATTCTTTAACAATTTTCTTTTCAATTCAGGAGAATTTTCAGTTGACATAGAATCAAATTTGTAGTTCAGAATTTATATACCAAGCCTTGCTAAAAATTAAAAAATAAGAATAAAAATTTGTTGCGTAATCATTTTTACTCTAGACTGTATACGCCCAATCGGCTGATCTAATTGTTTTCCTTATAAAACATGAGTTTTTAAAGTACGGACTTTTCAATTTCCTTTAAATAGTTGAGACAAACTTAACTTAGTTCAATGATTTATTTTAACATTTTACCGAATTTTTGTATGCATAAACGTACAATGTTTTTGTGGTAAGCTCTGCTGCGCATCAAAGATAATTATTTACGACGCTTCCCAGATGCAGTAAATTCAATTTACAAATTTGTGCGGTTACTGAGTTCTTTTTTACGATAACAGTATCCTCAACGATATGGGAAACTGAAAGAGAACTGGAAGTTTGTAAAATTCCCTTCCTCGTCAGCTATTCAGTAACATGTTAGACATATTAATGTATTCTTTAAGCAGAAACTACTAATCTAAAACTATGTTTAGATTATATTCTTCGATACATTGCTGGTCTTTTGTTAGAAGCTTGCTGTTTTCAACTGTAAATATGAAATACCTTAGATTTCACAGGAGGATCTAACAGTATTCGTTTTCTGTTAAATAACTAAAACGAACTTGGCTTAGTTTGAAGATTTATTTAAGCATATTACAGATGGCTTGTATTTACAAAAGTACTATGATTTTTGTTACGATTTTTGTTTTGGTAACATTATCCTCAAGGATATGGAAAACTGAGAACGAAATGGAAGTATGTAAAATCCCCTTCCTCGTCATCTATTCATAATGCTTTAAACATATTAATATATTCTTTGTTCAGTAATTAATCTAAAATTATGTGAAAGATTATATTTCTCGATTCATTGTTAATCTTTTGTTACAAGCTTGCGGTTTTCAACGGTAAACGTGAAGTTTCTCAGATTTCTTAGCATGATCTAATACTCTTTTTTTCCTGTTTAATAGCTGAGACAAACTTGACTTAGTTTGTCTTAGTTGAGTTTATAGATTTATATAAATATCTTACCGATAGCTTGTATCCAAGAAAGTACTGTGCTTATTGTGGCATGCTTTTTTCAAGACTTTTTTGCGATAACATTAAGTACTTTGCTAATTGTAGCATGATTTTTTGAAGACTTTTTTTTTCTTTGAGATAACATTAAGTACTATGCTTATTGTGGCATGTTTTTTTAAGACTTTTTTTCTTTGCGATAACATTAAGTACTATGCTTATTGTGGCATGCTTAAGACTTTTTTTTCTTTGCGATAACATTAAGTACTATGCTTATTGTGGCAAGCTTTTTTTAATGACTTTTTTATCTTTGCGATAACATTATACTGAATCATAGGGAAACTAAGGGTGAAAAGGAAGTATGTAAAATACCCTTCCCATGAGCTATTCAGTAACATTTTAAACATATTAATGTATTCTTTAAGCAGGAACCAATCTAAAATTATGATAGATTATATTCCTCGATTTACTGCTGGTCTTATGCTATGAGCTTGCGGTTTTCAAAGGAAATATGAAGTTACTTGGGTTACCTGTCTGCCAATATTTCTGTAACTTTAAAAAGTAAGTATCACAATTGCTATACTAAGATACAAAACTGACCGCATGAGTCAATATTGCAACCTAAATTTCTGGGGAGATGAGGCTAGTATTTAAACTGTATCTCTAGTTTGCAATTCTCGGAAATTCATGATAACTTGATTTAAATTATTTTTACATTAAAATTTGAGCTTTTAATGATTGTTCTCTAAAATCTGTAAAACGTTGGACAGCATCTTTATAACACCATAGCTATGACATTGATTAATATTTTCCCTCTAAATTTATGAACAGAAACAATGTATCTAAACATCAGGTGTTTTTAACTCTGAAAATTTCTCTAAAACATCTAACTAAGGCAGAATAAATTGTATACCCCAAGAGATGGTTTTAGTATATTTAACATAATACATAAGTACATACAGATACATACATATATATTATTAGAGGATATATATATATATATATATATTGTATACATATACATACATATATATGTATATATATATATTTACAATATTCGTATATAATATATATATATATATATATATATATTATTGTGTGTGTGTTGTGTGTGTGTGTGTGTGTGTGTGTGTGTGTGTGTGTGTACATATGTATGCTGTTAAATGTACTAAAACCATCTCTTGGGATATAACAATTTGTTCTGGCTTAGTTAGATGTTTTAGAGAACTTTAACATCAAGTTTTGCTAATTTGAATTTGAAATCCACTTGAACATACTAATTTAGTTATAACAGTAAGATATAAGATTTAAGATAATTATTTTGGATCAATATTTTTTCATAATTAGATCCACAGCGTTAATTAGAAACACCAGGAGAAAATTTTCCTCTCTCGTAAAATCTGATACACCGTAACCGAAAAACAAGGTTCCGGTTACAGAAAGTTGAGAAATACCGGTCTTGAAACTAAAAAAACCTAGTATTATAGTTCGGAATAAAAGGTCGAAGTTGCATGGCAATTTTGTGTTAGTCAAAAATACCTTTCAAAAGTTGTTGTTCTTCAAATTGAGATACATCCAGACCTAAAATTATGTTGCGTTTATAGAAGGTTACAAACCTACGTCTAGACAGTAAAAAAAAATTATAAAATTAAAGTATAATAGCAATAAACACGTTATAAGTAGCCTAGAAATTTTATAAAAAAATTTTCATAAGTTTCGATTCTCTTTGTTTTGAAATCTACCAGAAAATAATTTCAAAGTTACGACATAAGAATCAATTTTCCCAATAATTGCAGTTTGGCGGTTACTTAGAAATACCTTTCTCAAATATTTGTTCTACTAAATTGCTGTACATCTATCATCGATTTTACAAAATGTTATAAACCTGTAAACAGATAGTAAAAAAAAATTATAAAATTAAAGTACAATAGTAATAAGAACGTTATATGTAAGCTAGAAATTTGCTAAAGAAATTTTCTTAAATTTTCATTTACCTTGTTTTGAAATCTACCAGAAAATAATTTCAAAGTTATGACATTATAATCAATTTTCCCAATAATTTCTGATTGGAGGTTAATTAGAAATACCTTTCTCAAATTTTTGTGCTCCTAAAAGGCTGTACATTTAAATCTAAAGCTAGGTTGTGCTTACAGAATGTTATAAATCTGTGTCTATACAGTACAAAAATATAAAATTAAAGTACAGTAGTAATAAGAATGTTATAAGTAAGCTAGAAATTTTATAAAAAATTGTTCTTAAATTTTAATTTACTTTGTTTTGAAATCTACCAGAAAATAATTTCAAAATTATGACATAACAATCAATTTTCCCAATAATTTCTGATTGGAGGTTGATTAGAAATTATAATTACTCTTCTCAAATTTTTGTTTCTCTAAAATGCTATGCATCTAAATCTAAAACTAGATTGAGTTTACAGAATGTTACAAACCTGTGTCTATACAGTACAAAAATTAAAATACAATAGTAATAAAAATGTCATAAGTAGGCTAGAAATTTTATTAAAAAAAATTTCTTAAATTTTGATTTACATTGTATTCAAATCTACCAGAAAATAATTTCAAAATTATGAGATAACAATCAATTTTCCCAATAATTTCTGATTGGTGGTTAATTAGGAATAGCTTTCTTTATATTTTGTTCCCCTAAAAATGTCATACACCCAAACCTAAAACTAGGTTGCGTTTACAGAAGGTTAAGAACCTCCATTCCAGACAGAGAAAAAAAAATAAAATAAAAATATTTGTGTCTTGCACCTTTTGTGAGGTGTAAAAATTTTTCCACGGAAACAAACAAACAATATGTCTGAGAAACTGAATTCGCGATAACATCTTTTGGCGTTCTTGACGGCGTCTTAAATTCTTTGAACGTCATGGGGTAGCGGAAGTTCGCCACCTTGTTGCTTTTGAAACTGCATCTCCCAGAGCCTTAGCAAGAAAACAGAGTGCCCCAAAACACTAAATAATTCACTTGTGTTTCTGCATTATTTTTATTTTTCGTTTGTATCTTTAGAGGGAATCCTGAGAGAGACGGGAAGTGGGAAAGGCAAGAGAGAGGGGGGAGGGAACTTTTTGAAATGTTTAAAAATATAAAAGAAAGAAATGTTTACCCATGTTCTAAAAGTGAAGCGAGCATTTAAAGAGGTGCGGAATAGAGCAAAAGAAAAATATTTAGAAGATGCTTTTAGTTATTTTCTCGTGGGAAATATTTTTGTTTTTCCCCACATTCTTTTAAATTATGTATTTTGTAAACAAACAGTCTAGCGGCTGTAATTCAATCCACGTCGTCGAAAAATTTGTATGAAATGTACCCGTTTTTTAAATAAATTAAATAAAATAAATTAGGAAAAAAATAAATAAATGTTTTTAAAATTGTCTTTTAATTTGAATTATTTAAAATCTATTTCTGCTAATTAATTAATTATACTCCCAAGAAAGTGATATTAATAACAATACACGATTTCTTTGTAGTTTGTTTTAATGAGTATCATTAAATTAGGTATTTTCTCGGAAATATTTTTGTTTTCTCCCCACATGCTTTTAAATTATGTATTTTGTAAACAATTTTGTAATTAAATCTACGTCGTCGAAATATTTGCATGAAATGTACCCCTTTTTAAATAAATTAAATGAAATAAATTAGGAAAATAATAAATAAATGTTTTTAAACATTTCTTTTAATTTGAATTATTTAAAATGTATTTCTGCTAATTAATTAATTATACTTCCCAGAAATTGATATTAATAAAAATACACGATTTCTTTGTAGTTTGTTTTAATGAGTATCATTAAATTAGGTATTTTCTCGGAAATATTTTTGTTTTTCCCCACATTCTTTTAAATTATGTATTTTGTAAACAAACAGTCTAGAGGCTGTAATTCAATCCACGTCGTCGAAAAATTTGTATGAAATGTACCTCTTTTTTAAATAAATTAAATAAAATAAATTAGGAAAAAAAATAAGTAAATGTTTTTAAAAATGTATTTTAATTTGAATTATTTAAAATGTATTTCTGCTAATTAATTAATTACAGTCTCAAGAAACTGATATTAATAAAAATACACGATTTCATCGTAATCTTTTAATGAGTTACTTGAATGTTTTAATGAGTTACTTTACTTGTTTCAATGAGTTGAATTTTATTAGAAATAAAACTGAAACATACTCTTAATACTATTATAATCTCTAAAATAATTTTAAAAACACTAGTCATATAAATTAAAGCAATCTGTTTCTGATTGCTTGAAATAAGTATTAAACACAGTCTACTAATTTATTTGATATTATAATACTACTGCAAATAAGTATATATGTTGAGACATTATGATAACAAACAATTTAACGGTTGTAATACATTCCACGATGTCTGAAATTTCGTGTAGAATGAACGCATTTCTTTCCAAATGAGTAAAATAAAATTTAAAAAATTAAATATATATAGAAAAATATATTAATTAGAAATATTTTTTACTGTATTTTCGCTAATAATCAATGGGAGTTCTAAGAAGGTGATATCAATAGAATACTCTCAATTTTATTAATAATTCACATTTTTAGTAAATAAATTATAAAATATACTTCAACACAAAATCATTTAAATAAATTTAGAAAATCTACCAAAGAAAACTTTGTATAATTGAATAAAATTAGAGGAATTCACATAGTCTACGAACTCTTTTTATATTATAATACTACTTTAAATTTAAAAGCAAATTTAGAACCACTACATTCTAACACTAAATACTAATTCATAGCTTATAGATAAATCATAGTGTGATATGATAATACAAAAGAACTGAGTGAAAATTTTCAGAAATTTAATATTTTTTAGTAAAAATTAAATATATTAATGAATGTTCTTGTCTTTATATGTTTATCTCTTTTTGATTTTTCTTATAGTAATAATCGTTTTATATCATAATACTACTATAATCTATACTACTGTACTTTTTTATGTTAAGATACTCCTGTAAATATAAATGCAAATTGAGAAACACTACATTCTAACAATAAATACTAATTTACTGCTTATATATAAATCATAGTGAAATATGATAATACAAGAGGACTGCGTGATTTTTTTCAGAATTTAATATTTTTAGTAAGAATTAGATGTACAAATGAATGTCCTTGCCATTATATGTTTATCTCGTTTTGATTTTTCTTATAGTAATAAACGTTTTATATTATAATACAATTGCAATCTATACTACTGTACTCTTTTTATATTATAATACTACAGTAAATATAAATGCAAATTGAGAACCACTACATTCTAACACTAAATACTAATGTACAGCTTATAGATAAATCATAGTGTGATATGATAATACAAAAGGACTGAGTGAAACTTTTCAGCATTTTAATATATTTTTAGTACAAATTAGGTATATAATTCAATGTTCTAGCCATTATATGTTTATCTCTTTTTGATTTTTCTTATAGTAATAAGCTTTTTACATTATAATACTACTTTAATGTATACTATTGTACTATTTTTATATAATACTACAGTAAATATAAATGCAAATTCAGAACCATTACATTCTAACAGTAAATACTACTTTACAGCTTATAGATAAATCAAAGTGTGATATGATAATACAAAAGGAATCAGTGAAATATTTCAGAATTTTAATAGTTTTTATTAAAAATTAGATATATAAATGAATGTTCTTGCCTTTATATGTTTATCTTTTTTTAATTTTTCTTACAGTAATAAACGTTTCTATTTTGGGTAATTTTGCTTTTAATGTAACAACTAAAACAGTTAACTAAGAATTTATTTTTTAATATAAATCATTTATTTTTATACTTTTATCTAGTAATTTTACTTTTAATGTAACAACTAAAACAACTGACTAAGAATTTATTTTTTAATATAAATAGTCCTCTCTGTAATAAATATTTAATTTTTTTAATTTTTATCAAATTTAAACACAATACTATATCCTTTACACTCTGTCTTAATTTTTAAATAAATATAATGTTAAAAAGAGAACTTAACGAACTTAATGACTCCTTCTTTCTTTAGATTTATTTTGAAGAATGTGTCTAATTAGCAGAAATTTTCTTTTGATATATATAATCCTGTATTTGTTATCTTTGTAGGTTGGAATTTAATTAGCAAATTATTTATTTATATTTTCCTAACAAATGCATAAGAATGCAGTCTTTATGCTTGCCATATTGACTGATAAGAAATATAGATAATGAAGAAACAAAAAAATACCTGTTCGGTCTTAAGAATAAGGGTGAACTAGGCAATTAAAAAATGATAATTTAGAATTCCGGTTACTTTTGTTCCTTTCAAACATCAGTTATTCCTTACTTTTCAGTCTCTTGATCCGATGTATTTCTTCAAATGATTGATGCCTTTTTCATATAATCTCCTTTTCGCAATAATCACAAAGTCGAGGACTTGATTCTACAGATAGATACATACTTTTACAACTTATAAAAGCTCTACTTGGCAGAAAAACCCAATGAATGAACCATCTTGTTTGTGCTCGTTTGTGGTTATGACACGATCTAGTGCTCCTTCTTCCGGACCTTTCATGATTCCATGATTATCTAGGGGAGGGGCACATTTTTGCCAATTCTTTGTAACCACTGCACTGTAAAAATAATCTCCAGAGTTAACAGTAAAAATACTGGTTGTCTGGAAGTTAACAATTGGCCTTCAATCTAAGGATTAATCTGTTAAAACCTAACACAGTTTGCAACTTTTATAATCACTGGATCTAAAAGTAGATGTCTCGTTTGGGGTTAAAATACTTAAGGTGAAAGAACATTTGATGACTTCTGAAATGCAGTAGACAGTTGTAAAGTAATTTAACCCGTTTTTTCACAGTTTATTTATATTGTTGAAATTTTAGAAGAAATATCCTCTAGATTGGACACTGAAAAATGAGGAAAAAGTACATCTAAATTGACACTCAATCTAAGGATTAATCTGCTAAAACCTAACACAGTTTGAAACTTTTATTAATCCCCTTAATGTATAGTTTTTTTAAAAAAAGGTCAGCAAAAACAATTTTTTTAATGCAGTAGACAGTTGTAAAGTAATTTAACCCGTTTTTTCACAGTTTATTTATATTGTTGAAATTTTAGAAGAAATATCCTCTAGATTGGACACTGATAAAATACAAAAATAATCCCGTTTCTTAAAATTTTACTAACCCTTAAATGCAGTTTTGGCCAAAAAAAATTTTTTTTGATACACATTTTATAACGTTGTCTTGCCAAAAAAAATTACAAAAATACAAAAATAATCAAAATTTTTATTGCAGTTTTGGATTTTGATAGCATTGCAGAAAATAGTGGAATATACATTATAATATATTGTAATATTACATTATAATATAATACATTACATATTTGTATAATATAATATATTATAATATATATATAATATATTATATTATGATATTGTAATATATTATATTGCTATTTTCAATTCTCGATTGCATTCGAGTGTGAAAAAATATAGCAACTTAAAGTACAACGCCGCTCGAATTATCTCGAGTGTGCACAGTTTGGCCAGTTTAGCGCACTCGAGTTAACTCGAGCTTGCACATTAAGATAGTGGAAGAAAATGGGTTAAAAATTTTGTGATTTAGAATGAAATTGTAACCAAATGTAAAAATATTAATGAATAGTTGAAGTATTATTTAAAATTATATTACCCCTATTCCATTTATATTAGATTATTCTTGCGTCTGGTTGTTTCAAAATAAAAGAATGTACCATTATAGATGATATTTGAGGACATTTTGTCGTAAAATTAAATACTTACCGTGAAATTGTTAGTGCTTATTTTAAATACCGATTTTAATATCGTGAAACCAAATTAAATTTCAAATTCAGCAAGTTCATTATGAAAAGAGTGCAAACTTGAGTGATCAAAATATAAATAGCCCAAACATTACTTCAATATATGTTGTGAACATTACTTCCTATTAGGGAATTTCCTGTTATTTCCTTATAACAAAAGTTGTAAATCTGCTTCGATAATTGAACTAAAAATACACTACGTTGAATCTCGAAAAACCACTGGAGGACGTTTAAAAAATTATTTTATAAAAAAGATTTTAAAATACTTGTATGATTCAAAAATATGAATGTTTCACTGTAAATAAACAAGTATCTGTAGCAGCCATAAACTCCCGAGTTATTCTCTCAAAATAGATCTTTCATTTGCTGCATTAAACAAGATTCTAGAATAATTATATATTACGGTCATTTGATGTAAAACATTCCATCGATGACTTTCAGCAGGTTCCTTCTGACATTTCTGTTAGTCATGTTAGGAAGTAATTAACTCGATTATAGAGAACGTTCCTCCCATTAAGTTATTGAGAGTCGTTTCAGACGCTAGTTAGACGTCAAAATTCCGAAAAGAAATCTCTCCTCTACAAATGTCTAACTCATTATATGTTGTGAACATTACTTCCTATGAGTTAATTAATAATTCCATTTTTTCTATTATTTACTTGTAACTCAAATTGTAAATCTGCTTCGATAACTGAACTAAAAATCCACTACGTTGAATTTCGAAAAACCACTGAATAACTTTTAAAAAAATTGTTTTATAAAAAGATTTTAAAATACTTGGATTCAAAAGTATGAATGTAATACACATATACATAAACAACATAATACACACATATACACAAACACTATACATAAACAAGTATCTGCAGTCGCCATAAAACCCCCCTGTTACTCTTTCAAAACAGATATTTCATTTGCTACAAAAAAAGTTTCTAGAATAATTATATATTATGGCCATTTGATGTAAAACATTCCATCGATGACTTTCAGCAGGTTCCTTCTGACATTTCCGTTAGTCATGTTAGGAAGTAATTAACTCGACTATAGAGAACGTTCCTCCCATTAAGTTATTGAGAGTCGTTTCAGACGCTAGTTAGACGTCAAAATCCCGAAAAGAAATCTCCCCCTTACAAATGACTGACTGACAAGCTTCTCACTCGAGATAACATCTTTTGGCATAAGTCTCGATGTCTTATATTCTTCAAGTATAGCCGAAAGAGATCGAAAAAAAAAAAAGAAACGAAATTCGTCACCTGCTTGAACTTAATGTATTATTTCTAACCAGGATGGCAACGTATCACACGCAGAGATAGACAGATACATTTCTCTGGCAGGATTAAAATTTCAGACCTAGCCAATTGATATCGGAATTTGAAAGCTTTCGAGTGAACTCTGGGTATATAAAGTATTAAAGGTATTGTGAACTGTCTGGCTTGTTGAAAAATCTAGAAAGTGTGTATGTGTTGTGTAACAACTGCGAAGTAGCTGGGATCGTGCCAGCGATAACAACTTTTTAGCTTTTGCCTTTGTGTCTGGCGATCTTTAAATATTACAAGGAAATAAAACTTTCACGCCGTTTGTGTTTGCAAAAAATAAATAACGAAATAAATAAATAAAGGAAATATATATATCTATATATACATATAAAAAATATATCTCATGTCGCTTAGAGAAACATGTGGTAAAATATTTTTATTCTTTTTCAAGCATTTATAGCTTGGATTTAGGAAGGTACTTCGGTGAAATTTATTAAATATTTCAGCAACAAAAGAGCTTTTTCATTTTTTACTTATAAGGGTGTTAGGGTGAAGTGGATTTTTGAGCATTAATCATGCTCATATGGGTAACTGAAGAACATTCTGTTGTTAGTTCTTGTAACCTGAAATAGGAGAAAATTTCTATTTGGAAAAATTCTATTTCGAATTCAATTACTATTATTATTATTGTACATGGAATAATCAACTTTCAATCAAAATATTTTAGTTAAACTATGCTTGTTCTACAGTTGTCATTTTACTTCATTTTTAAGTGAAATTGATTGAAAATGATTACCTAATATGCAAAGATGCCCTAATCTATTATATTTCTTCAGTTTGCCTTTAAGTATAAAGATATTTTGGTTTAAAATAACAAAATAAGAATATCAAATATACATTAGAAAGTTGTTTATTGTGCCATTATTATTTCATTTTTTTTCATTTTTTTCATTTTTAATTAAAAATTGATTGAAAATGATTACCCAATATGCAAAGATGCCCTAATCTATTACATTTCTTCAGTTTGCCATTAAGTATAAAAATATTTTTAAATAATAAAATAAAAGTATTAAATATACATCAGCAAGTTCAGGAATATAACAGCCGAAATATTAACTCATTTGTTATTAATTAATTTTTACATGTAATACTCCCCGTTAAAGCTACTCTAGTATACAACAAACTCCCGGATATAATGAAATTTTGGCCTGGCCATCTTGAGATTTTTCATGCTAATTTATCCTTTTCGTCCGAAACCTTAGAAATCAGATATAGTGAAATTTCCAGTCGTACACTGAATATATGTTTTCTATTTTAAAACTCTTCAGTTTTGAAAATAGTAATTCCGTCTCTAATTTCATAGGAAATCGAGTTAAATTAACAAACTTTTGTCCAAGAAAACAGTGAATAGAAATTATTGGAATCCTTTTCCGTATTGGACAAAGAATTTCATAAAATTTTCTTAGAATCGCATTACAATTACAATTAAGAACCCCACTTATGCCAAGATGGAAAATTCTTAGTATACGTTAATACTTTGTATGTGTGAATAGTAGACGTTTTTAATAATAGAAGCATAAAAATAATATTGCACTGTTTTTCTGTTTTTATTTTAAATCAGCTTAGTTTAAAGGTAAAAAATATATTCATACTAATATCTGTAAACTATTACTTGCAACTGGATAAAATTTACAGAGAGGTCTTTCCTATCATTGAATGTTTCGTATAACTGAATATTCGTATAAATGAATAATTTATTACATGGGCCTTATGGGAGTCTTGCTGATGTATGAAAAATATATCGTATAGCTGTATATTTGTATAAGTGCATAACTTATTACATAGGCCTTATAAGAGTTTCCCTGGAGAATAAGAAGTACTTCGTATAAATGAATATTTCCATATGTGAATAATTTATTGTATAGGTCTTATGAGAGTTTTTCTGGAGAATGAGAAGTACTTCGTATAACTGAATATTTGAATAAGTGAATAATTTATTACATTGGTCTTATAAGAGTTTTGCTGGGGAATAAAAAATATTTAGTATAATTGAATATATGTAATATAAGTGAATAATTATTACACAGGCTTTATGAGAGTTTCATTGGGGAATGAGAAGAACTACGCATAATTGAATATATGCATAAGTACCAAATTTATTGCAAAGGAGAAGTACCTCATATATCTGAATATTTGTATAAATGAATAATTTACTATATAGGCTTTAAGAGATTTTCATTGGGAGATGAAAAGTACTTCGTATAACTGAATATTTTGTATAAGAGAGTTTGGTATAAACGAGTTCCACTGTATATCCGTATCATAAAAATGAGTAACAGTTAAAGGAAATTTTTTTTTTCAGTTTCTTTCCTTTTCAGACAGTTTATTTCTTTTGTCAGTTTAACTGACAAATAATAAATAAAATTTAATCTGTGATTAAAATTTTACTCACTAAATAATTATTATAATTTTACTGACTGAAATTTGATCGGTTTTAGTCATTTCAACTTTAATAAGTTTATATGAATTTTTAATACATCAATATTGAATACACTTAGTAACTAATGAATAATATATTATTTAGATGTAATAATTTTCTTAATGTTTTGTACACATTGAACCACCGGATATAGCGAATAGAATAATCGGTCCCTTCAATATCGTTATAATGATGGTCGTTATTGTATTTTATTTTAAACCAAAAAATATTTGTCACTAGCATTACATAATAATTCTACAACTAAAAAGGATAGCATTCATATAATTATAATCAATCGAATCTGTGCAACAATTTAAAAGTTCAC
Organism: Pardosa pseudoannulata; assembly: GCA_032207245.1. NCBI lineage: Eukaryota > Metazoa > Arthropoda > Arachnida > Araneae > Lycosidae > Pardosa > Pardosa pseudoannulata. The sequence goes on along the minus strand of CM063510.1, from coordinate 79,943,484 downwards.
CCTTTATATAATAAGAACTAAAACTTTTTAAGAACAGTAGCGGGGAAAATTGCACACACAGTTGATTATTTCAGTATTCTACTTATCTAATTAGAATGTTTCATTTTGAATCATTCATCTGGATTTCCGTCTGTAAATTTTTGTTTTCTAACCACATCCTCTTTTCAGGCATTAATTTCTCGTACCATGCTGAGTTACCAGGATGTTCCACCTGACATCCTAGTATATCTCCTATGGTTTACCATGTCGCTTTTTAACCCTGACTGCGCTAAACATCTGCCAAGTAGATATATACCGTGGGAAATCAGCCTGCCGTTGCTTTCACTGGAAATTTAACATTTCTTAATCACAGCCTTAAAATTATATTTTATATGCCTGCTTCCATAACTAAATTAAACGTGTACTTTCGCATATTATTAACGAAACAGAAAACAAACATGAAACATATATCTTCTGCGATTGCCATTTCTGTATCTTTTAGTTGATATTTTATGTTTAAAATAAGTTATTAATTTTTTTGCTTGTATTGTTGTTTTGAAATGATTTAACCTCTATTGAAAAATAATCTTTTAATTTACAAATATTTAAAATATCCGATATAAATCCTACACATTATGTTTTACCTTAGGCATTATATCACAGATTAACTTATAAGCCTTGCAAAACAACGGATTCAGTTTACGGTTCCATTTATTGATGAAAATTACGTCGGTATCTCCTGTGATAGTGAAATATTTTCAATCACATGTATCAATAACTTAATTTAAACTACGTGTGATAGGGCTTTTAATAAGTTAAAAGTTCTTTGTTATCACAAGACAAATCTTTCATTTTTTTGTCGGACAAGGAATAGCACAATAAATCAATTGCTTTTTAAATGTGTAAGAGTTGAAGAAGAATTGGATTTACACTGTATAGTCTTATCCAGTTATTTACGTTTACTTTGCATCTTTTGCTATAATAACATTGGTTATTGCGAGTAGTATGGTGTAATTTTAATCACTATTTATAAAGATTTATATATGGGGCTATTTCAAACTTATAAAATAGGGATCGACTGCATACCCTTTCTACGGTTTCCGAACTTTTTTTTACCCATATCAAATTTAAATTTTTTAATTTGTTTTAAATTTGTAATTTTTCAAAACTTTCTTAAAATTTGGTTTGTATAAATATTATATATTCAGTCACATGTAATTTTTTTTTCAAGTGGGTGTGTTGTTTCAAAATTTACAAAATTATAAAGCCTTTTATAGAGTTTATTCACATGACGTACACACACACACACACACACACACACACACACACACACATATATATATATATATATATATATATATATATATATATATATATATATATATATATATATATATATATATATATATATATATATATATATATAGTTCGAAGTCTTAAACCATAAGTCATGTGTCAATTTCGATTCTAAAGGCTTTTATTCTTCAAAAATAATTGTATTCGACATCGTCGGACACATCCTCCGCACCATTTTGTTTTCAACTCAATTTCCGTCTACGTTGCCAATCGCGATTAACTAAAAACAACCAAATCAATTCTCGAGCTCGAGACAACACTGCATGAATGTTAGAAGCAATTTCGAATTTCTATGCATGTTTATACCAGATCACTTACATTGCCTGACATTCATCTGACCAAATTCAATAGAGAATTTAATGCTTACAATAAACATTTTGAGTTTTCTCATACATTAGTGGTCTTATTTCTGAGCTCACTAAAACAACTGAAATATATTAAGTAATCTGATTCTCATTTATACTGCTACTTCTGTTATAGTAGTCTTCTCTATTTATTTTTGTTAACTTCAATATTAAAATTACATAAATAAATCCCTCAGATACAAGTCCACGAAATATTTTCTTACTAAACATTCATCCAATAAAATATTGTTGGTAAACTCGAATCAGGTTTCTCTTAAATTTTTAAAATGCTGTTTTTTTTGTGGTAAACGTAAATTTTTATGATGCTTATTACTTTTAAAATAAAATAACTGCATTATTTTACGGAGCGGTTAGTAGAACAAAAGATTAATAATGCATTCCTCCATTCTTTGTCTGGAAGTTAAAAAAGAAGTTCTTTTGGATGAATTTTTATTATGGGGTATAAAACAAGAGCTAAAACATAATATCAGAGATCAGTTACAATGCCAGGATTTTCTGTAGTTTCTGATATTTTTGTATGAGTAGAAAGTAAATCATTTTACCTTGGAAAGAATAAAGAACTATTAAATAAATAAATAAATTTTTATGATACAAATAAACAAGATTTTCTTTTTTTTCTCATATAAAGCATTCATGAACTGATCTTATTACGATTCAAAACGATTGAAGTTGCTACACATTTGATGCTATATATCAAAATCTTTTGTTTGCTTATCTGTTCGCAATATATTGCAAAATGGTTGGATGAACCTTAATAAAATTTTATATGATGATTCAGGTAAAGGATTTATACAGGTTAAATTGGAACTAAATCCAATACTTCAGAAGATTTACTACTCCAATTATTCCAAAGATTTACTATTTCAATTATTTAATCTAATCTATTTTTATTTGTCATACTTCTTTCTTTTTTATTTTCACGCTTCTCCTCACCTATTTATTCCGTTGTTAAACAAACAAACAAAAGCAAAACAAAAAATACCTCAACTTTTTATTAAAGTCCAATGCTTAATATTTATCGTTTTATAAGTACCTTGGTTCACTTGAAGTAATTCCGCAGTAAAGCGGATATATTTTTGCGTTAGCTAAGTCCAAGGATAAATATGACTAGAAGAGGGGAGTTCATTTACATGAAATGCAATATCCATCTCACTCTAGATCTTGAATTTAGAGTTCAAAATTTTAAAAAGGCATATAAAATATACAGTAACAAATATTTGAAGGTTGTATATAGCACATGTTGGTTTCAAAATGCAATATTAAAATAGATTTCAAGTACTGTACATCATAAAATTAGCTTAAAGCATATAAATTATACAGTAACAAATATTTGAAGGCGCAAATAGCACATTGATAGCATTTATATTTTTTTAATAAATTTTAAAACAATAAATAAGTTTCATTTCAGTAAAAAGTGTTATCTGTTTTATAAAATAAAAAGTTTTATACTCAAAACTTTGGCTTATTAAAATGTAAAAACTAGTATCATTTTTTAATATAATATAAATTTTGAAAACCTTCAGTACTGACATTGAAGGCTAGGCGTAACGCAGATAATAAGAAGCTGAGTTGGTAAAGGCAACGCTATCGTAACTGTAGGGTTGCAGGTTTGGAGCCCAAACTGGCCTTAAGTCCACCGTAAAACGTAAATTTCATTTACAGAATGTGATATTCTCTGAAATTAGACTTTCAGTTTAGTCACAAAATTTTAAGAAAGGAAAATAAAATTTGTGTTAAAAAATATATGACGGTTATTTGTAACACATATTAATTTCACAGTGAGTCAGCAAAGAGATTTTAAATACTGTATATCATAAAATTAACTTAATAGGGAAGTTCATTAACAGAATGTAATATCATTTGCCTCCAGACGTTAAATTTCATATTTAAAATTTTTAGAAAGGCAAACAAAATATAAGGCAACAAATATTTAACGGTTGTTTGTATCACATGTTAGTATCCAAAATGTATCAGAAAGACAGGTAAAGAAAAATCTATATATCATAAAATTAACTTAAGTGAGAAGTTCATTAACAGAATGTAATATCACTCTGACCCCAGATGTTAAGTTTCATATTCAAAATTTTTAGAAAGGCAAACAATATAAAACAACAAATATTTAACGGTTGTCTGTAACACATGTTAGTATCAAAATGTATCAGAAAGATAAGTAAAGAAAGAACTACATATCATAAAATCAACTTAAGGGAGGAGTTCATTTATAGAATATAAAATATATCTCCATCTAGATCTTGAGTTTAGATTTCAAATCTTTAAAAAAAGAATATAAAATATACAGTTACAAATATTTAAAGGTTGCTGATAGTAAATGCTGGTTTCAAAATATAATATTAAGATAGGTGTTAAGTACTGTGTATCATAAAATTAAGAGGGGGGGGAGTTCATTTACAGAATGCAAAATCCCTCTACCTCTCGATCTTGAGTTTAGATTTCAAAACTTTAAAAAAGGCATATAAAATATACAGCAACAAATATTTAAAGGTTGCTTATAACAAATGTTGGTTTAAAAATGCAATATTAAGATAGGTTGTAAGTACTGTAAATCATAAAATTAAGGGAGGAGTTCATTTACAGAATGTAATATCCCTCTCCCTCTCGATCTTGAGTTTAGATTTCAAAGCTTTAAAAAAGGAATATAAAATATACAGCAACAAATATTTAAAGTTTACTTATAACAAATGCTGGTTTCAAAATACAGTTTTAAGAACTGTATATCAACAATTTAAGGGGGAAGTTCATTTACAGAATGTAATATCCCTCTCCCTCTCGATCTTGAGTTTAGATTTCAAAGCTTTAAAAAAGGAATATAAAATATACAGCAACAAATATTTAAAGTTTACTTATAACAAATGCTGGTTTCAAAATACAGTTTTAAGAACTGTATATCATAAAATTAAGGGGGAAGTTCATTTACAGAATGTAATATCCCCCTCCCTCTAGATTTTGAGTGTCCGGCAAAGCCCAAATACCACTGGAGCCCGCTGACAAATCTAAGAGCCTCTTTTACGCTGGCCGGGTCTCAGCTATCGATTCCCTTGAAAACATCACGGCATAGCTGGTAGAACGGAGGGAGCGTTTGCAAATTACGATCATGCCCATATGTCGAATTTGCTGGTGCCTTCACACGAACAAAGACGTCCGTGTGAGGGTGCAGATCAGTCTTTCTCCTCTGAAAGCGGAATCCATCATCTGTGCGTTTGGTGTCTGTCAAGATCTATGCAAAACATAGCCTCGTTCGTTCCACACAATGTGATGTTATTCTCTGCTCTCCAGAAACGGCGAACAATAAAGCGGTCCGACATGCGAGGGTCTACTGAGTTTTCAACCTTTGTCTAGGGCTCATATTTTGCGGGCAAATCAGTCAAACTGTCAAGAAAAGAAGCGTTATTACTGGTGCTTGTTAAAATTTGACGACAAAGTACAAGATTTTGGTTTAAATGTGGGGGCGATTAATGCAATTTAATGCTAAACAGTTTCTTTCACTCTGACAGCTTTTGATGGATAGTTTTTTCCCCAATTTTGAGCTGTCATGATGGTTATCTATGGTATCTAGCAGAAGTTGATAATACATTAGTCTTTTGTATGAATAACTTACATATGAGACTTTGGTCGATTTTACCATTCTACAATGGTTTGGGAGTTACAGAAGCAAAGGTATATGTATTACCTAACGTAAAATTCGCATTGTATAAAGTTATACCATCCGATGACTTGGAAAAAATGCGTAATAATACCACCGACGTGCTACTACCTAAAAAGTTAGTTTTCTTATATATAACGTGCATAACTGACATAGTTACGTTGTTGAAGGCAGTTCTTCTAATAATTCATTTTTACATTGCTTGAAATATTCTGGTTGTTACAAAGAGAGTTTTGGACCAGCATCTGAAAATTACCTTGATATTCATATCTAATTCAAAATGAGAGAATTAACTCAACAAGTAAAATATGTTTAGTTCTGAGTTTTACTACTTTCAATTCTCATAATCTCTTATGCGATGAGATAAATATACTTAAATAAAAATCAAAAACATTGAAAATCCACAAGAATAGAATATTTAGGAACACATATTCCCATGATAAGCATAATTTCTATAATTTGCATTTACGTCCATTCCAAATGAATTAGTTTTAAATCACAATTACAATCTCGAAAAAATCAGTGCTATAATGCAAAACCTCACTGAAATATTGATTTAAGTCTTATATATAATTAAATGTACACGGAATTAAAAAACATTTCTTTGTTTTAGTCTTAAAATTTGAAGTATTTCAGACCTTCTACTACAGATCCAATAAATTGAAATTTTTTTAATAATCGATCAAGTACTTTGAACCCCGACAACAATTAACACAAAAATCAAGAATGAAAAAATATTTTATTTCTTTTATTAGTAATATTTGAACTATTTCAGACCTTGTACTATAGATCCAATAAATTGATTTTTTTTAATAATTGAACAGATACTTTGAACCCCGAAAACAATTAACACAAAAAAAATTCAGTAATAAAAAATATTTTTCCTTTCTTTTATTCGTAAAATTTGAAGTATTCCAGACCTTCTACTATAGATCCGATAAATAGAATTTTTTTTAGATTAGTTGAACAAATATTTTGAATCCCGAGAACAAATAACACATTGTCTGCGGGACACGTACTAGTACGTTTTCTGACGATTGATACTTGAGCTCGGGTCACGTGCTAGTACTATTTAGTGTAACAACATGGTTTGTTTGTGGGTACAAAAATAACGGTATTTACAGAAAAACGAAGTGAAATGTTCTTGTCTACCACATAAATTCTTTAAAATTCAGACAAATAAAAACTAGTTTTTACATCAGTCGACGCGGAACCACAGAACAGGAAGGTTGATTAAAAAAATCAATTTAGATTTAAAATTAACTTTCTATTTATTCTTGCGAAAATGATATTATATATATATATATATATATATATATATATATATATATGTGTGTGTGTGTGTGTGTGTGTGTGTATGTGTTTATTTGTCTATATATATATTTGTTTATATATTTCAATATAAAATACGAAAAGTTGGTTGAAAAAAATAAATAATTTTTGATCCATTGAGAATTAACTGAATAACTAAATTTACGCGCAAAACGCCAGCTCCCGATGCAATACCGCTGCCAAATGTACCCGCACACAATGTGTTAATACGAAAAAGTTCAGTAGCCTTAAATTCTAAAGTTCAATCTGGTCACAAGAAGTGTTTCAAAACCCTTTTATATAAATCATAAGAAATACAAGTGATGTATCGGGTATTTTTCATAACTGAAAGTCATTTCTTTTAATTAATATACGCTATATCGTGAAAATAACACAAATATATTCTTAAACAAACAGCCGTGGAATAGATAAATGCGAGCGAAAAAATTCATTGTTGGTTTGTTTTAGTTATAGTTTCTCAGATGAAGCTTATTTATTTATCTTAAGCTTATTCTTACGTTTTACTTTATTTTTAAAGCCATTTTATGAACATGGCCATACTATATATGTGCTTTAATATACGTCTGGAATACATAAAAGTATTAAGAATAGTACGATACAATTTTCTAAAAATTGAAACAGATAAGGTGAATTAATAGCTTTATACCTTCAAATACTTTCTGCTTTCAAATTCTGTAGAACTATTACAAAAGAAAATGCGTTGCTTGTTGTCTTACTGATAATCTCTAAAATAAAATATATTGACGACTAATATTACTCTTATATATACAGTTTTATTTTACTAGCAATTTTGTGAACTAGTTTGTGCATTTATTTTAAAACATTTTTATAACGTAGAAAAATTCTTTTAAGAGTGATAAAACAAGTACAGATTAAATTGTTCAAAGCATTCAAAAATATGCGAAAAAAATCATATGCCCTTTGCAATAGGATATTTTAAAATTACTTTAAAACGAAAGGGAATTTATCGCTTGATGTTTTATTGGTAATTTTTCAAATAGCATAAATTTTACTAATGTTATATTTTTAGTAAATATGTTGAGTTCTTCGTGTATTGGTATTTTCGTTACTGTTTGAGAGAGCTCTAATAAAGTTACTGCTTTTCACTTAACACCAGAATACTCGAGATCTTCGTAGTTGCTACTGAAAATATGTATATATTTGTAATAATAAAATGCTATTAATGTGATTAGATTTCAGAAAAATTTTGAAACTTTAAAATATATAAGAAAAGATACAGGTATCCATGCATTAGTTGTAATAATAAAATTTATCAATATAGAAAAGCACTTTTAATTATTTCATTGTTGGTTTATTTTTGGAAAAAAATTATTTTTGGTTTATTTTAATTATAGCTTCTCAAATGAAGCATATTTATTTATTTGAAACTTATTCTTACCGTTTACTTTATTTTAAAAGCTATTTTATAAAAATGTCTATACTATGTATGTGCTTTAATATACGTCTGGAATACATAAAAGTATTAAGAATAATAGGATACAATTATCTAAAAATTCAAACAGATAAGGGGAATTAATAGCATTATACCTTCAAATACTTTCTGCTTTCAAATTTCTTTAGAACTATTACAAAAGAAAATGTATTGCTTGTTGTTTTACTGATCATCTCTAAAATAAAGTATATTGACTATTATTAATTTTATATATACAGTTTTATTTTACTAGCAATTTTGTGAACTTGTTTGTACATTTATTTTAATACGTTTTTAGAATATAAAAAATTATTTTTAAGAGTGATATAACAAATACAGATTAAATTGTTGAAAACATTCGAAAGGATGTGATAAAAAATCATCATACACATTGCAAAAGGGTATTTTAAAATTACTGTAAAACGAAAGGGAATTTATTGCTCCATGTTTTATTGATAATTTTTCAAATAGCATAAATTTTACTAATTTATATTTTTAGTAAATATGTTGAGTTCTTCGTGTATTGGTATTTTCGTTACTGTTTGAGAGAGCTCTAATAAAGTTATTGCTTTTCACTTAACACCAGAATACTCTGAAATTCCTAGTTACTACCGAAAAGAATGTTGACTTATATGTATATATTTGTAATAATAAAATTCTATTAAAGTGATTAGATTTCAGAAAATTTTAAAACTTTAAAATATATAAGAAAAGATACAGGTATTTGTGCACTAGTTGTAAGAATAAAATTTATTAATATAGAAAAGTACTTTTAATTCACTCATTGTTGATTTATTTGGAAAAAAATCATTGTTGGTTTATTTTAGTTATAGTTTCTCAGATGAAGCCTATTTATTTATCTGAAACTTATTCTTATGTTTTACTTTATTTTTATAGCCATTTCATTAACATGGCTATACTATATATGTGCTTTAATATACGTCTGGAATACATAAAAGTATTAAGAATAGTACGATACAATTTTCTAAAAATTGAAACAGATAAGGTGAATTAATAGCTTTATACCTTCAAATACTTTCTGCTTTCAAATTCTGTAGAACTATTACAAAAGAAAATGCGTTGCTTGTTGTCTTACTGATAATCTCTAAAATAAAATATATTGACGACTAATATTACTCTTATATATACAGTTTTATTTTACTAGCAATTTTGTGAACTAGTTTGTGCATTTATTTTAAAACATTTTTAGAATATAGAAAATTATTTTTAAGAGTGATATAACAAATGCAGATTAAATTGTTCAAAACATTTAAAAAGATGCGACAAAAAAAAATCATCATACCCTTTGCAATAGGATATTTTAAAATTACTTTAAAATGAAAGGGAATTTATTGCTTGATGTTTTATTGATAATTTTTCAAATAGCATAAATTTTACTAATGTTATGTTTTTAGTAAATATGTTGAGTTCTTTGTGTGTTGGTATTTTCGTTACTGTTAAAGAGAGCTTTAATAAAGTTTTTTTTTCACTGAACACCAGAATGCTCGGAATCTTCGTAGTTGCTACTGAAAAGAGAGTTGACTAATATATATGTATATATTTGTAATAATAAAATTCTATTAGAGTGATTAGATTTCAGAAAAATTTTGAAACTTTAACATATAGAAAAAAAGATACAGGTATCCGTGCACTAGTTGTAATAATAAAATTTATTAATACAGAAAAGCACTTTTAATTCTTTCATTGTTGGTTTATTTTTGGAAAAAAATCTTTTTTGGTTTATTTCAATTATAGTTTCTCAGATGAAGCTTATTTATTTATTTGAAACTTATTCTTACCGTTTACTTTATTTTAAAAGCCATTTTATAAAAATGGCTATATTATGTATGTGCTTTAATATACGTCTGGAATACATAAAAGTATTAAGAATAATAGGATACAATTATCTAAATATTCAAACAAATAAGGTGAATTAATAGCATTATACCTTCAAATACATTCTGCCTTCAAATTTCTGTAGAACTATTACAGAAGTGAATGTATTGATTGTTGTTTTACTGATAAATAAAGTAAAAAATAAAGTCTAAAATAAAGTATATTGACTATTATTAATTTTATATATACAGTTTTATTTTACTAGCAATTTTGTGAACTAGTTTGTGCATTTATTTTAATACATTTTTAGAAAATAGAAAATTATTTTTAAGAGTGATGTAACAAGTGCAGATTAAATTGTTCCAAACATTCCAAGAGATGCGACAAAAAATCATAATACCCTTTGTAATAGGATATTTTAAAATTACTTTAAATCGAAAAGGAATTTATCGCTTGATGTTTTATTGATAATTTTTCAAATAGCATAAATTTTACTAATGTTATGTTTTTAGTAAATATGTTGAGTTCTTTGTGTGTTGGTATTTTCGTTACTGTTAAAGAGAGCTTTAATAAAGTTTTTCTTTTTCACTGAACATCAGAATACTCGGGATCTTCGTAGTTGCTACTGAAAAGAGAGTTGACTAATATATATGCATATATTTGTAATAATAAAATTCTATTAGAGTGATTAGATTTCAGAAGAATTTTGAAAACTTTAAAATATATAAGAAAAGATACAGGTATTCGTGCACTAGTTGTAATAATAAAATTTATTAATTTAGAAAAGCACTTTTAATTCTTTCATTGTTGGTTTATTTTTGGAAAAAAATTATTTTTGGTTTATTTTAATTATAGTTTCTCAGATGAAGCATATTTATTTATTTGAAACTTATTCTTACCGTTTAATTTATTTTAAAAGCCATTTTATAAAAATGGCTATATTATGTATGTGCTTTAATATACGTCTGGAATACATAAAAGTATTAAGAATAATACGATACAATTTTCTAAAAATTGAAACAGATAAGGTGAATTAATAGCATTATACCTTCAAATACTTTCTGCTTTCAAATTTCTTTAGAACTATTACAAAAGAAAATGTATTGCTTGTTGTTTTACTGATCATCTCTAAAATAAAGTATATTGACTATTATTAATTTTATATATACAGTTTTATTTTACTAGCAATTTTGTGAACTAGTTTGTGCATTTATTTTAATACATTTTTAGAAAATAGAAAATTATTTTTAAGAGTGATGTAACAAATGCAGATTAAATTGTTCAAAACATTTAAAAAGATGCGACAAAAAAAAAATCATCATACCCTTTGCAAAAGGGTATGATGATTTTATAAACGTGGCTATACTATGTACGGGCTTTAATATACGTCTGGAATACATAAAAGTATTAAGGTTGGTTGGTTGGTTTGTTGGTGTTTACTGGCTCAAAATCCAAGTGAGGACATGATGCGCCAAACTAATTAGCACATAATGAAACAAAGTAATACAATTTAAAAGTAGCAGAAATTACTAGTCAAAATTTAAGAAAAAAATACAAGCGAAATCAATGTAGACAAAGGTTCACATTAAAACAATTAAAATAACATTAAATGAGGTTTAAAACATTGATGCGGATGAGAAATTTGAAGAGTTTGGGATGTAAAAGTATTAAGAACAATACGATACAATTATCTAAATATTCAAACAGACAAAGTGAATTAATAGCATTATACCTTCAAATACTTTCTGCTTTTAAGTTTTTTTAAAACTATTACAAAAGTAAATGTATTGCTTGATGTTTTACTGATAATCTCTAAAATAAAATATATTGACTAATATTGATCTTATATATACAGTTTTATTTTACTAGCAATTTTGTGCATTTATTTTAATACATTTTTAGAATGTTGAAAGTTATTTTTAAGAGTGATATAAGAAGTGCAGATTAAATTGTTCAAAACATTCAAGAATATGCGACAAAAAATCATAATACCCTTTTCAATAGGATATATAAATATTACTTTAAAATGAAAGGGAATTTATTGCTTGATGTTTTATTGATAATTTTTCAAATAGCATAAATTTTACTAATGCTATATTTTTAGTAAATATGTTGAGTTCTTTATTTTAAAAGCCATTTTATAAACATGGCTATACTATGTATGTGCTTTGATATAAGTCTGGAATACATAAAAGTATTAAAAATAATACGATACAATTATCTAAAAATTCAAACAGATAAGGTGAATTAATAGCATCATACCTTCAAATAGTTTCTGCTTTCAAAAGAAAATGTATTGCTTGTTTTTTACTGATAATCTCTAAAATAAAATATATTGACTAATATTGATCTTATATATACAGTTTTATTTTACTAGCAATTTTGTGCATTTATTTTAATACATTTTTAGAATGTTGAAAGTTATTTTTAAGAGTGATATAACAAGTGCAGATTAAATTGTTCAAAACATTAAAAAATATACGACAAAAATCATGATACCCTTTGCAATAGGATATTTTAAAATTACTTTAAAATGAAAGGGAATTTATTGCTTGATGTTTTATTGATAATTTTTCAAATAGCATAAATTTTACTAATGCTAGTCTTATTCTTTTATATTACAGTTATGTTTTACTAGCCGCTTTGTGAGCTTCTGTATTTATTTTCATACTTTTCTACAGTACAGAAAATTATTTTTAAGAGAAATAAAACAAGTATTGATTAAACTGCTCTAAAAATTCAAACATACGGAAAAAAAATAGCGTTATAGTCCCAGCTACATTTTGTTTTCAAATTACTTGGGAGCTGTAGCAAAAGAAAAAAAAATTACTGGGGGAAGCCTCTACGAAAATACAAAATTCTCATTAGATATTTATTCAAAGATAAACTGGAATAGTTTTGAAAGATTTAGTATGCTTTTTAAGAAGAGCCATTTCAAAGCATATATAAGCAATATTTCTTTTAAAGTTCCATACATTATTCATTATATTCAAATCTCCAGCTTTTAAAGGATGAGAGTACATTAAGTTCTTTTGTGTTACTTTAAGGAGACATTTATGTCACATTTCCGAGTTTTCTGGAAAAAAAAAAGTTGTCGAAGAAATTAAAAACTGCGTTAGATCTCTTTGTATTTTCCTCTATTTTTTTACCTTTTTGGAATGTTTTGCCTTTAAAAACATTGCTTACGTATTTTAAAATAAGTGACTAGATTTCAGAATAAATTTGAAACTTTAAAATATATCAGGCAAGATACCGGTATTCGTGCACTGGTTATGAGTGTTGTGCCTAATTTATATTTTTAGTATCTATGTTGAGTTCTTTGTGTGTTGGTATTTTCGTTACTGTTTGAGAGCGCTTTAATAAAGTTTTTGTTTTTCACTTAACACCAGAATGCTCGGAATCTTCCTAGTTGCTACTAAAAAGAATGTTGACTAATATACAAATATATATATATATATATATATATATATATATATATATATATATTATATAAAATTCTAATATTGACTAGATTTCAGAAAAACTTTGAAACTTTAAAATATATAACACACCAGTATTCGAGCACTGGTTATGGGTGTCGTGCTTAATTTATATTTTAGTAAATATGTTGAATTCTTTGTGTGTTGGTAATTTTGTTACTGTTTGAGAGAGCTTTAATAAAGTTTTTGTTTTTCACTTAACACCAGAAAACTCGAAATCTTCCCAGTTGCTACTGAAACGGATGTTAACTAATATATATATATATATATATATATATATATATATATATATATATATATATATATATATATATATATATTTGTAATAATAAAATTATATTTAAGTGACTAGATTTCAGAATAAATTTGAAACTTTAAAATATATAAGACAAGATACCGGTATTCGTGCACTGGTTATAAGTGTTGTGCCTAATTTATATTTTTAGTATTTATGTTGAGTTCTGTGTATGTTGTTATTTTCGTTACTGTTTGAGAGCACTTAAATAAAGTTTTTGTTTTTCACTTAACACCATAATGCTTGTATATATATATATATATATATATATATACATACATATATATATACATACTATTCAATTAAAAAGTTTATTTATTACGTAAGTTATAACGATTTTCAAAGGAACTCTTTATAATAATAAAATAAATGAAAAAAATTTGTAATTTTTTAGAAATACTTACATAAATATTCACAAGAAGTTGATATAATCAAAAAAATATTATTTAGACATGGAATTAACATATTATATATTATGAACAAATGTAAATGCAATATACCATTAAATAAATATATTTAATACTATTACTATTAAGAAAGACTTTTTTCATTATTAACATATATATAATTACATACATACATACAAAATATAATATTATATATTATATATATATATATATATATATATATATATATATATATATGAATGTATGTATATACATAATTTAGCAATAATCTATGAAAAATTAATTTGCAGGGAAAACTTAAGAAAAAACAAGTGTTTCATTATCTAATTTATATTTATTGATATTTATTCATTTTAATAAATAATTTATCGCAATTAATTTACTTATATGTCCATTTGCATGAGAACAAAATTTCCTAAACGTACGTTAATATTTAAATCACGAATTTAATGTCCGCTATCCCTCTAAACAAGCATCTTCTCAGGCATCATCTGACCTAACGTGTATCATACAGCAATTTTTCCTTCACCGAATTGATACAAAGTTTTAATAAACGTTCCAGTATCGAAATTAAGCGCGAAACCAAGTTATAACAATTACAAATTGAAATGACTGTGCTTATCCGTTATTCATACTTTCCGAATAGGTCCGTCCAATTCCTTAAACAAATATACTCATAATCTTGGGCTCTCGTGTTTAAATTTAAGGAAATTCCCTCAGGTGCCGTACAAAAATCCCTTTACTGCAAAACTCTACGCCGCTAAAATCTAATCCCCCTGACACGGAAATATGTCACTCTCTTAATAGCCTTCTATCTCACAAACTGAGCCACGTCCTTCCGTGTCGTTGCCAAATCCCAAAAAAGTAATTAAATCCAACTTATATCCACCTTAATTAGATTCAAACGACTTTTATACGCGTGGTTATTTCAGAGAATATATATCACCCAACTCAACACCATTTTATAGGGAACGAGTCTTATGTTTTTGCTGTTCTTTTCAGGATTATATTCCTACGAACTGAAGTGGCAACTAGATTTTAGGTTTAGATAACGCGCGTGTGTTTATTTGGGTTACTGAACTTGGAAAGCTGTGGAAGAGGTGAATTAATATTTATTTATTTTAGAAATAGAAAAAAAACTTCAGGGAACAAGATGTAGCGGTTTAGAGTAACCCAAAATATATATCACAGCAGTGTTTCCATTTAGTGTAGAGTTTTCCATTTAGTGCAGTAATTAATTTATTTCATTCCATAGTTTTGCATGGTTATTTATGTTGAAAGCTTTAAGTTTTGTTAATGAGTTTAAAAATTAATAAATTTCTATGGGAACATTTATCTAGTAGTTTCCTTATTTATATAATAAATTGCATTGAAATTTACTTCAATATCTTCCAAGAATTGCGAATTTAAATTATAATCATATTTCAAATAATTCCCACTCTAAATAAAAATATTAAGCTATATTTGTTCATAATATTGATTAAAACTCTACAACAAGCTGCCTTCTGTATTATTCTGTGAGACCCATGAAGCTTTATATCATCATATGATAAACTCAAGCGCTGTCTTAGGCTATATCACACTAGGCACTGGTTATGAGTGTCGTGCCTAATTTATATTTTTAGTAAATATCTTGAGTTCTTTGTATGTTGGCATTTTTGTTACTGTTTGAGAGCGCTTTAATAAAGTTTTTGTTTTTCACTTAACACCAGAATGCTCGAAATCTTCCTAGTTGCTACGGAAAAGAATGTAGAATGTTGACTAATATACAAATATATATATATATATATATATATATATATATATATATATATATATATATATATATATATATATATATATATATATATATATATATATATATATATATATATATAATACAATTCTATGAAAGTATAATCCTAACTTAAATGTGTTTTGTTTTCCATTGAAAACCCAGGTTCCCTATTGATAAATTCTAAAGAACATTTTTCCTAATAATGGCGACGAACACTCATTTCCTGGAACCTTAAATTTAGAATCGTATTCCCGTTGATTTATTTTTCCCGCTTATTGTAGAGGTACTATATCTTTTAGAATAAACTGGAAGTAATTAAAGAGACGTGATTGGTTACCGGAATGACATCATTCCTGTAGCCACACCCCTTTCAATAGTTAATAAATGTGGCTTTTTTCCTTTAAGATCGCGATGTAAACAATATCATCAAAATATTTTTGTGTTTTGTGTTCTGTTTCCCTAAGGGGATTTGTGTGTTTAGTGTCACCTTATGTTTTAAATAAAAGATGTTTCTGTACGTGAACGTCTGCATCAATCTACTCGGCTACTACATTTATTAATTGCCTTAGAGTGATGACTATTTATATGAAAGATTTAATGCTTGTCAGTGAGTTTAAAAATTAATAAATTTTTATGAGAACATTTATCTAGTTGTTTCGTTATTTATCTAAATTGCACTGAAATTTATATCAATATCTTCGAAGAATTGCGAATTTAAAATTATAATCATATTTCAAATAATGCACACTCTAAATTATCATCAAAGTAGTATTAAACTATCAGTTGTTCATAATGTTGATTAGAACTTTACAACAAGCTTCCTTCTGTGTTATTCTGTGAGACCCATGATGCTTTATAGCATCATGCGATAAACTCAGACGAAGCCTATAGGACACTAGGAACAAACAATCTAAGGGCGTCATCAAACAAAGAGAGTATTTCAGAGAACTACTCGTTTTCATCTTTTTCATTTTGGGAGGGGAATTAAGACCTCTCCTTTTTCCTAATTTAATACCGATATGTTTTTCAACCTTTCAATTATTTTTCGTATCCATATAGAGGTAGAACTCTAACGGAGAATGCCTGTTATTCGGATTCTTTTCTCTGCGTCTCTCTTATCTTCCCATGTTTTCTAACAATCCCTTTCCCATTTTCTGATGTTTTCATTCACTTCTAACATCTTCTTTCATTTGGATGCTCACTTATAATCATAAGCATAATTCTTGATAATTTTATGACATTTTAGTCAAGAAAATTATAAAAAATATCTTTCTGTAACGTAAACGATCTCAAATCTTTACGTTACAGTAATAATAAATAATATCTCCCAGTATTATATAAAATCTCTTTAACAGAGATGATTAATTCTAGAACTTCTAAACACCATATGTGGTGTATTTCAAAGACCCAAAATGTAATTTTAGCCAAGAAAATTATAAAATTATGATTATCTAACGGTAACGATCTCAAATGATCTTCATAATAAATAATATCTTCCACTATTATATAAAATCTCTTTAATAGTGATGTTTAACTCTAGTACCTCCAAACACCACATGTGGTGTATTAAATGACTCAAAATATTTTTTGGTCAAGAAAATTTTAAAAATTTCTGCCTGTAACGGAGACGATTTCAAAAGCTATTCAGAATAAATAATATTTAACAATGCTATATAAAATCTCTTTAATAACCACTTTAAAAATTTTAGCTTTATAAAAAGACAGACTGCTTAGAACTGAAATTATTTACAGTTGAAGGCCTTGCAGTAATAGTTTAGAATCGGCTGAAAGCCTCAGTTACATATATAACTCCTCTATGCAGGAAAGCTATATTTCAGTGCTCCAAATCAAACAAAGGTGTGATACACAATTTAAATTTTAGGAATTCAGAACGTCATGCAATGTATTTTTCAAGCGTAAAAAATATCTTTATCTAGCTAATTATAGAAATTCTCTTTCTGCAAAAGATTAGAATCCTGTTTCTGTAACTTAGTTTGGAAAACCTAGTGCTACAAAATCATTTCAAATTAAATAATACCTGTTTTTCTACTTTTTGAACAAAGCTTTTCCGATTTCTTAAATAAATAAAACTTGTAATCATGGGCTTTCTGCTAAATTTAAGAAAATTCCCCTAGGTGTCATAGAAAAATCCCTTTACAGTAGCAGAACTCAATGCTGCTAAAATCTAATCCACCTAATACGGAGCTGTGTCACTCTCTTAATGCTTCTATTTCGCAAACTGAGCAACATCCTTCTGCGTCGTTGCCAAATTCCCAAAAAAGTAATTAAATCCAACTTATATCCATCTTAATTAAACTCAAATGGCTCTTTGCCATTTGAGTGCATTATTCCTTGAGGTAACTTGGAGTAGCATGGGTTATCTTTAGGAATATGGTTTCAAATGTTACAAAGCTTATACTCTGATTCAATTGTTAGGTTTACATTTATACAACTTTAGTTTCAATGATTCAGATACATTTGGAAATACAGGTGATACATGTTAGCCCTTAGCACACTTGGAAGATATTAATTAATCATTGCCAATCTACCTTATTTTAGATCTATGTATTTTTTTAATTAACTATCAAATATATTTTTTTAAATAGTAATTTTTTCTTGCTATTTACAATTCATTTTCCCTCTCCCTGTGAAATTTGATCTTAAAATATTTTGATTCATAAAGTATTTCCTCTAAATTAAAATTTCATCAGCCAAATTGGTCGACACTATCATTTTAAAAATTGTGCTTAAACTACTGCTTTTTTTTATAAAAATAACTGTAGTAATAGTGGATATTTAGTGTTATTTGAGCTTAATATGAGTAATATAATCAGTGATTAAAAAAATTTTTAAAAAATTTAAAGAGGTTGCAGTCTTATTTGTGAAACGTAATTCAAATTCTATACATGAACTTTTAAATATTAAGTATACTGCATGAAATCCAAAAATATTAACAAATTCTCATTTTAACAACTTAAAAATCTGAATACTTTATAAACGTTTTAGCAGTTCTTTGAACTAAAAATATTTCATAAATAAAGATTTTATCTCTGTAAATGCTTCTTAATATATATCAAGATATTTTAATCTTAAAAATAATTACATTTTTTTCATTTCGTTGACAATACAAATCATTTCTTTAAAAATATGCATCATTTTATGCACTATTTTTCACAAAACAAATGTTTCCTTTTACAGGATATAGGTAATTATATTACAGAACACTTTTCTGAAAATTTGTTTGTTAAAATCCCTGCTATTTCAAAACCTAAACCTAAAAAGATGTTTTAGTTCATATGTAAAAAATACATTTAAATTAACATTCATGTAAAATAATTATAAAAATAGATGCCAAGTAGTATATTTCATATTCAGAATAATGTAAAAAATTAAAACATAATTAAAAAAGGCTTATCAACCTTTTTTAAAGATTTTTAAATATCCTATATTTTTGTATTTTCTGTAACGAAACAGTGCCGTAAGGTATTCTTTATTTTTCTAATTTATACTAATGTACGAAAAACGCTGTAAATTCAAAAACTGTAAAATGTTTTTAAGTAAAATATAAACTGGACCGTTTTGAGGGAAAAGCAAAGAAAAATATTTTAAAAACACTTGACGCTATCACACGTACAGGTATCCCAAACGTAATTAGATTAAATTTATATTCCCATATTGCCTGTACGGGGATTCGATTCTGGCACTTCTCGTACTGAAGCCCGTTGCGCTGACCGCTGCGTCACAGATACGTTGGCAGCAAAGATTTTCAAGTGGCATTATAATAATCTCAATAAGTGGCGCAATTCTGGATTTTTTAATAATTTTTTTTTTCTATCGGATCAAATTGTGACTCTAAACCATTCTCGAATCAAATTAATTACATACACAAAATTTCCTCAAAATCAGTCCAGCCATTTAGGAGGAATTCTAAAACACACGGACAGAAGACTTTTATATATAAAGATACGATTTCACTCGTAGTTTTAGTTTAAATGTTTTTCAGTAAAATTGGTAACATTTTAATGTAGAAAATTTTTAAATGGTATTAATAATTGAAATATTTGAATGTTTATTGTTATAAATGTCATTGAATCTAAATATTTAAAAAGATATTTTATATTTTTCTTTTAGATGAACAACAACCAACTTGTTGAACTTGATCCAGCACTTCAAATGACTCAGATAATGAATTCCAATTGCATTTTTCTTCAATACCTCTCATTCAAGACGTTTGAACTATTTCTGGTAAGTGTTAAGCTTTTGTGTTAATTACAACCCGCATGTTTTTAGATGAGATCAAAATAAAAAAGCTTGCAGTATGAAATGAGTTTAGCTATTCTGTTAAATATCACTTGGAAAAACAAATTGTTTAAGTGTCTCTCCGAAGTAGACAATATTTAGAAAAAGAAATCTCTTTCTTTTATTCTACGAATTTTTAACGAATAATTATCACAATACTATTACATACACTTCAGCTTCCTCATAATGAAATTTGATGACCAGATACTTTTTTCATAGTACAAAAAAGTATATCCATTTTATTTCTGCGCTTATAAGGGTTGCCACCTAAATTAGTCCTTTTGTTTTAATTAGCGATAATTACTTCATTTATTTCAAGCAATTAATCGCGAATTAGCTATTTCGCTGAGTGCCTTTACGCTAATTGCAAATTCTTCACTTACTACTGATAAAAAAGTTAAGTGAAAAAAGATCGGACATTAGTCGCTTGTGTTAATACATTTGGAAATACAGGTGATACATGTTAGCCCTTAGCACACTTGGAAGATATTAATTAATCATTGCCAATCTACCTTATTTTAGATCTATGTATTTTTTTTAATTAACTATCAAATATATTTTTTTAAATAGTAATTTTTTCTTGCTATTTACAATTCATTTTCCCTCTCCCTGTGAAATTTGATCTTAAAATATTTTGATTAATAAAGTATTTCCTCTAAATTAAAATTTCATCAGCCAAATTGGTTGACACTATCATTTTAAAAATTGTGCTTAAACTACTCCTTTTTTTATTAAAATAACTGTAGTAATAGTGGATATTTAGTGTTATTTGAGCTTAATATGAGTAATACAATCAGTGATTAAAAAAAATTCAAAAAAATTTAAAGAGGTTTCAGTCTTATTTGTGAAACGTAATTCAAATTCTATACATGAACTTTTAAATATTAAGTATACTGCATGAAATCCAAAAATATTAACAAATTCTCATTTTAACAACTTAAAAATCTGAATACTTTATAAACGTTTTAGAAGTTCTTTGAACTAAAAATATTTCATAAATAAAGATTTTATCTCTGTAAATGCTTCTTAATATATATCAAGATATTTTAATCTTAAAAATAATTACATTTTTTTTTAAAATTTCGTTGACAATACAAATCATTTCTTTAAAAATATGCATCACTTCATGCTCTACTTTTTACAAAACAAATGTTTCCTTTTACAGGATATAGGTAATAATGTTACAGAGCACTTTTCTGAAAAATTGCTTGTTAAAATCCCTGCTATTTCAAAACTTAAACCTAAAAATATGTTTTAGTTCATATGTAAAAAATACATTTAAATTAACATTCATATAAAATAATTATAAAAACAGATGCCAAGTAGCATATTTCATATTCAGAATAATGTAAAAAATTAAAACATAATTAAAAAAGGCTTATCAACCTTTTTTAAAGATTTTTAAATATCCTATATTTTTGTATTTTCTGTAACGAAACAGTGCCGTAAGGTATTCTTTATTTTTCTAATTTATATTAATGTACTAAAAGCTCTGTAAATCCAAAAACTGTAAAATATTTTTAAATAAAATATAAACTGGACCGTTTTGAGGGAAAAGCAAGGAAAAATATTTTAAAAACACTTGACGTTATCACACGTACAGGTATCCCAAACGTAATTAGATTAAATTAATATTCCCATATTGCCTGTACGGGGATTCGATTCTGGCACTTCTCGTACTGAAGCCCGTTGCGCTGACCGCTGCGTCACAGATACGTTGGCAGCAAAGATTTTCAAGTGGTATTATAATAATCTTAATAAGCGGCGCAATTCTGGATTTTTTAATAAAAATTTTTTCTATCGCATCAAATTGTGACTCTAAACCGTTCTTGAATCAAATTAATTACATACACAAAATTTCCTCAAAATCAGTCCAGCCATTTAGGATAAGTTCTTTAAAACACACGGACAGAAGACTTTTATATATAAAGATATGATTTCACTCGTAGTTTTAGTTTAAATGTTTTTCCGTAAAATTGGTAACATTTTAATGTAGAAAAATTTTAAATGGTATTAATAATTGAAATGTTTGAATGTTTATTATTATTAATGGCATAAAATCTAAATATTTAAATAGATATTTTGTATTTTTCTTTTAGATGAACACTAACCAACTTGTTGAACTTGATCCATCACTTCAAATGACTCAGATAATGAATTCCAATTGCATTTTTCTTCAATACCTCTCATTCAAGACGTTTGAACTATTTCTGGTAAGTGTTAAGCTTTTGTGTTAATTACAACCCGCATGTTTTTAGATGAGATCAAAATAAAAAAGCTTGCAGTATGAAATGAGTTTAGCTATTCTGTTAAATATCACTTGGGAAAACAAATTGTTTAAGTGTCTCTCCGAAGTAGACAATATTTAGAAAAAGAAATCTCTTTCTTTTATTCTACGAATTTTTAACGAATAATTATCACAATACTATTACATACACTTCAGCTTCCTCATAATGAAATTTGATGACCAGATACTTTTTTCATAGTACAAAAAAGTATATCCATTTTATTTCTGCGCTTATAAGGGTTGCCACCTAAATTAGTCCTTTTGTTTTAATTAGCGATAATTACTTCATTTATTTCAAGCAATTAATCGCGAATTAGCTATTTCGCTGAGTGCCTTTACGCTAATTGCAAATTCTTCACTTACTACTGATAAAAAAGTTAAGTGAAAAAAGATCGGACATTAGTCGCTTGTGTTAAGGCTGAATACTAAAGAATCTTCCACTTTCTTAACTTTGTCTCGAGCTTCCAGCTACATTTGCCATGAAAAGGGAATAGAAGAAATGACGGATATTTATTTCTCCAAAGATTAGTGTTTTTATTTCAAAATTAAATATCCAGTATTAAGGTCGTAAGCCAATTGTTTTTTCTTCTTTTGTTGTTGTTGAATATATTTGGCGTCTTGGTTCTTTGATTGATTCAACTGTAAGAGAAGTTTATTGGGACAAGGAACTTTCTTTTCCGATAACCACGTTGATGAAAAAGTGGATTAGTGAGAATTATTTATTTTATCTCTAAAGTGATTTAATTATCACAATTAGTATCTTATTTAATGTCACATTATTAGTTAATTGTTACTAAAATTGTTATTTTAAGTAAATGCTTCCTAAATAGAAAAAAAAATAATACAGAAACATTTTTAAACGGTTTTAGAAGAAATATTTAAAAGGTTATCTACTTTAAAATATTTATCTTTCTACAATGTATAATAGCTTAAGCTTTACAGCCTTTTTTTCTGTTGCTGATTTTTTTTTTCATTGTGGTTCTTTGATTAATGCAACTATAAGAGAAGCTTTTTAGGATAAGAAACTTTGCTTTTTAAAGCCACTCAAACAAAACAATATTAATTAGTAAGAATCATTCATTTTTATCATCTAAATGATTTAATATTCACAATTAGCGTCTAATTGAATGATAGTTTATTGGTTAGCTTGGTTAGATATTTTTATCATCTAAATGATTTAATATTCACAATTAGTGTCTAATTGAATGATAATTTATTGGTTAGCTTGGTTAGATATTTTTATTATCTAAATGATTTAATATTCACAATTATCGTCTAGTTGAATGATAGTTTATTGATTCACTTGGTTAGATTATTTTTATAATATATTTTATCATCTAAATGATTTAATATTCACAATTAGCGTCTAATTGTGAATGATACTTGTAATGATAGTTTATTTGGTAGCTTGGTTAGATAGTTTTATTATCTAAATGATTTAATATTAAAATTAGCGTCTAATTGAATGATAGTTTATTGGTTAGCTTGGTTAGATATTTTAATGATCTATATGATTTAATATTCATAATTAGCATCTAATTGAAGGACATTTTATTGATTAGCTTGGTTAGATCTTTTAAACATCTAAATGATTTAATATTCAGAATTAGCGTGTAATTGAATGATAGTTTATTGGTTAGCTAGTATTAAACACGATTATTTTAACTACAGACTAAGTATAAAAAATAAATTAAAATCGGACAGTGTGTTTTATAAGAGGATTTGTGAAAATATTAAAAAAATGTTTTTTTTAAGTATTTATCTTTTTCCGTTGTATGATTGTATAGATTTTAAATTACTGTTTTAAACATTTAGTTAGCAATATACAATTAGATAACGATATCAGATTTAAGTAAAATATCCAATCTAGTCTGTGTCTTTATTTTTTTATTATTACTGTGACTTAATATTCATATTTACTATCTCTTTTAGTCCAGCTTATTTGTCGATTATTATGAAATTTATTATTTTAAGTACATAGTTCCTAAATATATATTAATCCCTAAATAAATAGATCATATATTTTTTATCTGCATATATATTTTATCTGAAGTTTTTTTTTATACAACAGTGGTGGTAATACTAATTATTAACTTTGGAGATCAAATTTCCAACCTAGATCACGGCTACAATTTTCTATATCTTTTTGTAACTTTAATTCTGTGGTATAACTAGATATCTTCTCCATTTGACTCGCATGTTGTCACAAAGCACGCTTTTTATATAGATAGAAGAGAAATAAAGAAAACACCATTCCTTGTGTAACATCTCATAAATAATAAGGTGCTTACAATGGCTTCAATTTGAGCATTCATTGTCATTTTATAATATCTTAAAACATTCCAATGACCTAACACGACTATAAACATGCATTAAGGACTTTAAAATAACATTGAAAGGATGTTCTCACTTGAATGTCAAATTTTAGATGCATGTTGTTCACGAAATATAATTGATCGTGATTTTTTTCTAGTAAGAAACAGGGTACACTACTTAAAACAATATTTGTGTGTAAATATTCATTTTTGGTTGATTAACTAAACCTTTAGGTGAATGATTTCCCGTGACTTTTCAATAAGGTGATTTCACGCAGTAGGGCACATCTCAACTTATTACGATTCTGGCTTTAGTTTCAAACGGAAGGGCAATTTATTGTTTGTCTATTGGCTGTTGTAAAGGTGAAAATGAATGGGAAGGGCATTATAGTAGTTCGTGACGTTGCGACAAATTGCTCTATTGTTTTCCTGTAACTTACTTCCCTTAAGTTTGTATTATTAATATTCCTGGTAGCTGACTTTATGTAATATTACTAAATACTACTGGGATCTTCTCCCAGTTTCCCTGGAAGTTATTGCTTTTGAAACATCAAATTTATATTTTTAACCACTAAGTGAGAATTGAGTCAGACTGTTTATGCACCTTGCGGCAAACTGTATGTAATTCTATCGTACTTAGTGCTTACGTAGGCTTTTGCTAGGTGGTACTTTAAGATGCATAAAGTTAAATTATTTTCATAACCAGTGACATGCTTGTCTACATTTTTCTCTCATTTCTAACTGCACGTTATTCACGAAATATAATTTATCTTGATTTTTTTTCTAGTAAGAAAAGGGGTACACGTTATATACGAGTTAAAACAAAATTTGTATGTAAATGTTCATTTTTGGTTGATTAACTAAACCTTTCGGAATCGCATGGGGAATGATTTCCCGTGACTTTTCAATTGTTTCCCTGTAACTCACTTCCCTTAAGTTTGTATTATTTATATTCCTGGTAGCTGACTTTATGTAATGTTACTATTCACGTGGGAAATACTACTAGGGTCTTCTCCCGGTTTCCCTGGAAGTTATTGCTTTTGAAACATTAAATTCATATTTTTAACGTAGGAGAATTGAGTCAGACGGTTAATGCCCTTTGTAGCAAACTGTATGTAATTCTATCGTACGTTAGTGTTTACGTAGGTTTTTGCTAGGTAGTATTTTAAGATACATAAAGTTAAATTATTTTCATATCCAATGACATGCTCGCCTATATTTTTCTCGCCTTTCTAATTGCAGGTAAATAATCGACACGTGACTGACAACGTTATGAAAAAACACAAATACGCTATCATTGCTTTTTATTACATTAGCAAATTTGCGGGGTAGTATTTTAAGATGCATACAGTTAAATTGTTTTTATATCCAGTCACCCTGGTTGTCTATATTTTTCTCTTTTCTTATTGAAGGTAAATAATCGATACGTGACTAACAACGTTATGAAAAAACACTAATACACTAGTATTACTTTTTATTGCATTAGCAAATTTGCGGGTAGTATTTTAAGATGCATACAGTTAAATTGTTTTCATATCCAGTCACCATTCTTGTCTATATTTTTCTCACATTTCTAACTGAAGGTAAATAATCGACACGTGACTAACAACGTTATGAAAAAACACGAATACGCTAGCATTATTTTTATTGCATTAGCAAATTTGCGGGGTAGTATTTTAAGATGCATACAGTTAAATTGTTTTCATATCCAGTCACCCTGCTTGTCTATATTTTTCTCACATTTCTAATGGAAGGTAAATAATCGACACGTGACTAACAACGCTATGAAAAAACACGAATACGCTAGCATTACTTTTTATTTGATTAGCAAGTTTGCGGGGTAGTATTTTAAGATGCATACAGTTAAATTGTTTTCATATCCACTCACCGTGCTTGTCTATATTTTTCTCACATTTCTAATGGAAGGTAAATAATCGACAAGTGACTGACAATGTTATGATAAACACGAATACGCTAGCATTACTTTTTATTACATTAGCAAGTTAACACATACATACAAATGCATTTCTAACTACGGTTTTTGTATACACCGCTAGGCTGAAATCTGTTTCCAGTTTATCACTGATGATAAAGTTCTCCGTAATTAGAATGACATAAAGATGTGCTTAAATAAGAAAGAGACGTTTTAAAAGAAGTGTCGTAACTTAGCTGAGGCCGTGGAAGTGATTTATCATTGTGTGGGAATTCCGTATCTCAGAGGTTTAAAACCCTCTGACCTATGCTCAAGAATCTGCGTTTTACATCTACTGCAAAAGAACGGTTTTTTCAACGTCTGATAATCGTTTGCCAGACAGTCTAATTTTTTCCTCCGGCAAAAGGTATTGAATGGGCGCCAAAAAAACCGCAGCTGCCCTAAAAATAGGTGCTGTGGCAAGCGAAGGCGCTTAAAACTCAAAAGTAAACACCTCGTAAAAAAAGATTGCAGCGGCGTTTTGTGACACACTGTTTACAACTGTGTTATTCTAAGTAAAATTTTTCAGGAGAGGGACTTGTGGTTTATTTTGATGTAGATTTCGACAGCTCTTTGCATTATTTTTTTTTCTTGTAGTACCAGGGTTGGGGGTGTTGGTAAACGATATTCGCAGCTGTTTTCAGGTGACGTCGTCGACTGGAGTAGAGCCGGGTTGACGTAATCGTCTGCTGCATACGTGGTGTGGCCCCTGTAACATCAATTATTTTCAGGGCGATGACTCGAGAAAAATTATAAGGTGACGAAGTGGAAACTAACTTGCGTTTATTTCATAACCTTTTTTTTTCTCACCCCGTTCTTTATTTACTAGAGTTTTTTTTTTCTTTGTAATGCGTTTAAGAAGATATACTACTACAATTAAGGTGCTTACTGTCAGTTTTCGAAATCCTGGAAAAATACCTAAAATATGGTGATTGTTTATGACTTTGTAGCTGTGCCAAGGAAAGAATAAAATAATCAGAAATTCTCTAAATAACCATAAATAAATATGTAAAATAAAGAACAAATTTAATAGTTACATTTTTTTAAATCATCCATTTCTGACACCAATAAAATATGAGTTTATCGCACCGTAAGAATTATTGCAAAATGTTTTTTTTTTATGTACACTATTAAAAGTCATAAAAATCGTAAATTAAATTATTACATTTAACAATAATATTAACACTTATTATTCAGAATACATTTTTTACAAGTCCTCATTTCTGACACCAGTAAAATATATGTTTATCTCATCGTAAGAAGCACTGCAAGATGTTTTTATTAAGCACACGATTATAATGTCATAAAACCGTAAATAAATCGTTTAATTTTCATGCATCTAAAAATCTATTTCTGTTGTGGTAGGCTTTGGAATCTGAAAGTGAAAGCAACAAAAGTAGTTATTTTGTTAAGATCTTTTCCCTTTTAAAAATATGGCTTTTACTATTACGCATTCCTTGTTAATTGACTAGCCGAACGATGGCCGATTGGTTAGAGTGCTGGCCTTCGGTACCGGAGTTCGTGGGTTCGAATCCCACAGTGGCGTGGATGTTCGTAGCCGTTCGGAATCGGCTTTAAGCTGTAGGTCCCGGTCTCATTAGCCCTCGTGTTGCAAAAAGTAGACCGTAGCACTCCAAACCAAACCAAACCAGATTGTTAATTGACTAATCACATAAAGACCAATCAACATAAAAATTTTTATACATTTGTATCCCCTATATAATAATAGCCTAAGTTATCTATCGTCTGTCCTCGAATTTATGCACCGGTTGGACCTGAAATGAATAAAGGCATCAAAATTGAATTAGGGTTAGCAAAATTCAAAGCGACTAAAGTTTATCTTCTCCTAAACTATCGATCCGATTCTAAAATAAATTAGCATAAATATACTTCCTATCACAGCAAAAAATACTGTCGTCTGTAAACCGTTCTAAAACTACCCCTTTCCCCTTTTTCGAGCGTTTATTTCAAGCCCTATTTTCTCCGGTTAAGAGCAGGCGATTAAATTTATCAATTTATCCCATAATACATAAGTAAAAAAAACATTTTTTAGCATTATGACAGCATTTCGACGATTGGTGTTTGTACCATAAGAGAAATGGTAAAGAAAAATTTAAGGAAAATTCGTAGCCTTAAGAAAAAGTTTTTCGAAGAATTTCGCGGGCAAAAGTGGACAATACGAAAATTCACCCAACTCTCAGCAAAAAATAAATAAAAATGAATGCTTATTGACGTTATGCATTATATATATATATATATATATATATATATATATATATATATATATATATGTATATATATATATATGTATGTATATATATATCTATATATATATATATATATATATATATATATATATATATATGTATATATATATGTATGTATGTATATATATATATATATATATATATATATATATATTAAAAAAAGAAGTTATTTCATAAATTTCGTGCCTATGTTTCTTTTTCTCCCTACAAATCGCATGAAAGCATGAAAATCGATTCGAGGAACTTAAAAGAGTTGCCTTTTCAAAACTTTTGGCCATTTAGATTTTTTTTTTTCATTTTGGTTTTTAATATTATTTTTTATTTATTCGGGATTCAATAATATATATATATATATATATATATATATATATATATATATATATATATATATATATATATATATATATATATATATATATATATATATATATATATATGTGTGTGTGTGTGTGTGTGTGTGTGTATCGAGAACGTCTTTTACGTATTCGTCCTCTTTCCTTTACGTCTAGATTGTTCCATTTGTACGACAGACGCGATTACGCATGCGTCGTGCAGTAGTGAATATTCCGCCAGAAGAGAGGTAGGAAATTTTTGTGCCGCTAGGGGTATGATGAGATTATCTTATTGATTGAAATTGTATCGATAAAAAGGAAAGAGAATTTGATTTCTGGGGAATTTTTATGTCTGAAATGTATCAGAATATGCACTTTGGCATCCGGGAGTTTCTTTATAAAAAATTTTTATTATGACTTTTATTTTATTTGTTTTTATTTACTTTTCCCCTTGCGCCACAAAAATCTCAGTTTTAAGCTGAAGGTATGAAGTAGGTGATATAATTGTGGAAGAAAAATAAACGTCTAAGAAATCGTAATATGCGTCTGCAAAATTTGACATAATCATTTTTATTTGTACCTAATAATATTCCTTAATAAAAAAATCATGCCGTGTATCAGATTTAAATCAAGAGTCGAAAGATTTATGTGTTAATTTAAATCATTAAAAACTTTTTTATTTAAACCTTCTATTGATTCTTTTTACCTTTTTACCCGCACCTTATGAATCCCAGTTTTAAGTTGAATAGTTACCTTTATCTGACTGGCTTAAACTATTACTTCACATATTTTTAAGTTTTTCGAAATAATAATGTTCATTGAAATAAACTTTAATGCAATAGAAACTTATGTATAATAAAATTTTCGTTTCAGACAAATGATTACACATATTGAAATATTGAGAAAGAATTATTATATATTTGTTTTATTTATCTAATCACTTGCACCCTATAAATCTCAGTTTTCCCTTAACCCATCCACCGACCCCCCCCCCCACCTTTTTCCCTTTCGAAACAGTCACCCTTTTCGTAAATTCCAGACGGAACTTACCGTACCATACTAGAGTTGCCGGTTTAAAATTTGTCAGGCTACTTTTAAGTTATTTTCCCTGCAAGGTAAAGGAGTTCCGTTACGCAAAACTAGTTTCTTTCATTTATTATCGCTTTGCAATATTTTTTTCCTCAAAAGTGTGTTATACGAGTGCGAACGAGAAGGGGTCGACAAGTCCGTTTTCGAACAGGAATTCGCTGTCGAACCCCCGTCGACGCGTCCTTTCATTGGGTTAAAATGTGTTTTGATGTATTAAGTCTTTTCAAAGACTAAGATTAATCCTTTTTTCTAAGCAGTATATATATTGATAGAATCCTTTATGCTAACAACATTTTCATGGATTATATATAATTTAATATGCAAGTTAGGACTATTAAAATGTTTCACAATAACAATATTTGTTATTTCTTTTTTACCAATTCCTTTGCAATTTATAAATCTCAAATTTAAGTTGAAAATTATCCTTTGTAGAATTATTATTTCGTTTAATCTCTATCTATGCATTTCTAAATAGTGTTGTTTATAAGAAACTATCATGCATAGTAACAGATTTAAAATATTTAAATCTGGGGTTAAATTATTAAAAATTATCATTAAAATTATTGGTGATATTTTATACCTCTCTGATAACACCCTATGAATCTCAGTTTTAAATTGAAGGTATGAAGTGGGTGATATAATTGTGGAAAAAACATAAACGTCTAAGAAATCGCAATATGCGTCTGCAGAATTTGACATAATCATTTTTATTTGTACCTAATAATATTCCTTAATAAAAAAAATCATGCCGTGTATCAGATTTAAATCAAGAGTCTATAGATTAATGTGTTAATTTAAATCATTAAAAATTTTATTATTGTAATCTTTCTGGTTGTGTGATTCTATTTACTCACCTTTTGAATCCCAGTTTTAAGTCGAAAAATTTCTTTTGACTGACTGGCTTAAACTATTGCTTCACATAATTTTTAAGTTTTTCTAAATAATATTGTTCATTGAAAGAAACTCTAGTGCAATAGAAACTTTAATATAATAAAATTTTCATTTCAGACAAATGATGAAAAATTCAGGAAGACAAATTTTGCATTTGTTTTACTTATCTTTTCACTTGCACCCTTGAGAATATTTTTTACCTTTCAGGTAACACCCTGTGAATCTCAGTTTTACATTAAAATGTCTTTTGATGAATTTAGTTTTTTCAAAGACTAAGATTACTCCTTTTTTCTAAGCAGTATGGTTTATTGATAGAATCTTTTATGCTTTATAACAAAATTTTCACTGATTATATATAGTTTAATATGCAAGTTATGACTATTAAAATGATTCATAATAACAATATTTGGTATTTCTTTTTAACTAATGCCTTTGCCATTTATAAATCTCAATTTTAAGTTGAAAATTATCCTTTGTTAAAGTATTATTAAGTTTAATCTCTTTCTAAGCTTTTTAAATAGTACTTCTTATAAGAAACTATGATGCATAATAAAAAATTTTAGTCCATAGTTTAAAAAGTATTTAAATCTGAGGTTAAATTATTAAAAATTATCATTAAAATTATTGGTGATATTTTATACCTCTCTGACAACACCCTATGAACCTTAGTTTTAAGTTGAAGGTATGAAGTACGTGATAATTGTGGGGAAAAAAAAGTCTAAGAAATTGCAATAAGCGTTTGCAGAATTTGACATAATCATTTTTATTTGTACCTAATAATATTCCTTAATAAAAAAAATCATCCGTATAACAGATTTAAATCAAGAGTCTAAGCATTAATGGGTAAACTTAAATCATTAAAAATTTTATTATTTTAACCTTTCTGGTTGTGTGATTCTTTTTACTTTTTTACCCGCACCTTATGAATCCCAGTTTTACGTTGAAAAGTTTCCTTTGACTGGCTTAAACTATTACTTCACACATTTTTAAGTTTTTCAAAATAATAAGGTTCATTGAAATAAACTTTAGTGCAATAGAAACTTTTGTATAATAAAATTTACATTTTAGACAAATGATTACAATTATTGAAAAATTCAGAAAGACTATTATATATTTGTTTTATGTATCTAATCACTTGCACCCTATAAATCTCAGTTTTACCTTAAAATGTCTTTTGATGAATTAAGTCTTTTCAAAGACTAAGATTAATCCTTTTTTCTAAGCAGTATGTGTATTGATAGAATCCTTTATGCTAACAAAATTTTCCTGGATTATATATAATTTAATACGCAAGATAGGACTATTAAAAAGTTTCATAATAACAATATTTGGTACTTCTTTTTCACCAATTCCTTTGCAATTTATAAATCTCAATTTTAAACAGAAAATCATCCTTTGTTTAATTATTATTTGGTTTAATCTCTTTCTATGCATTTCTAAATATTATTCCTTATAAGAAACTATCATGCATAATAATAGATTTTAGTCAACAGTGAAAAAGGATTTAAATCTGAGGTTAAATTATTAAAAGTTATCATTAAAATTTTTTGGGATATTTTTTACCTTTCTGATAACACCCTATGAATCTCAGTTTTAAGTTCAGAAGTGCCTTTTAGAAAAAGTTGTTTTAGATTAAAATAGTTAAAAATCTATAAGTGTAATAGTATTTTTATTAAAAAAACCTTTCATACAGTATAACAACATTTTCAGATGAGTGACTTAATAAGATTTAGATAAAGTTCAGCTATTAAAAAATTGTAATGACTGCTTTTGTTATTTGTTTTTATCTATTTCTCCGTTTTCTCGTTATAAATTTCAGTTTTAAGTTAAAAACATATTTTGAAAAATTTAGCTTAAAATCTTTTTTGTGTTTCTAAATAATATTATTTAGTTAAATACACCTACATGCATTATATCAAAGTTTTTAATTGAGTGACTAAATAGAATTTCTGTATAAGGTTAAGTTCATAATGAATTTTTTTGGTGATTTAATTTTCCCCTTCTTTTGCACCACATAAATCTCAGTTTTAAATTGAAAAACCGTCTTTTCGTATACTAAGGGATTTAACTTTAAAAGGAAATACATTTGAAGAAAATTTGAAGAAAATTCACATATTCCAAAAACTCTTAATATTTTTATGTAATTTGAAACATAATTATATAAGAAATTTTGCAATAGAGAGACTAAATTGGATTTATATATGGTGTGTAATTTTCAAAATACCTTCATTAATTTCATGTATAGTAGTTTTCATTCAAAAGACTAAATAGATTTTATATGTGAGGTTAAATTATTTTAAAAAAATATTTTTTCGGTTTAATTTTATGAACTGTCTTTCTCATGTTATAAACACTAGTCTATAGTTGAAAATAATCTTTTGATTAACAAGGTAAACCTCAAAAAGAAAATACATTTCTAAGAAATCTGAATTAACGTGTTGTGGAAATCTTTTTTAAATTTTTGTATTGAATGAAATCATTGTGCAGTATAAGAGAAATTTCAATCGAGGGATTAAAAAGGATTTGAACGTGAGCTTAATATATTAAAAATTTTTCGTTATAACAATTTTTAATCGTCATATTTGTTTACCTCTTCACTTGCATTCTATACCACTCAAA
>CM063510.1:79871994-79901994 GCA_032207245.1 Pardosa pseudoannulata | reverse complement strand
GATTTTAGCGATCAGACTAGGTTGGTTGGTTGGTTAGAGCTTAATGGCACTGAAACCTCCTGGGATATATTGTGCCAAACACAAGTACTCAGTAAAGAAAAATATATTTTAAAAATAATTTCAAAGTTTAAAATTTAAGAACGAAGCGATGTTTCGACAAGAAATACGAAAGAAAATATATGTAGAATTAAAAATGAATAAAGTGAGATAATATCAAATATGAGGATAAAAACCAATGACTCTTAAAAAGGTAAAAATTTCAGGATGAGGCGACGCATTTGAAAGATATTTGATATCAGGGGTAGCAGAGTTAAAATAATGATCAGGCTAGGAGTTTTATCACAAGGTTTAGTAAACTGAAAACCAAATATCTAGCACCATGATGTATTAAGAGCTTTATCAAAAAACTCTGAAAATTAGCTTTCGGAAAATAGTTCTGATTTACATCAGTTTCAGTTGTCTGCAGATTTTCCACCGTTTAATTCGTATATTATAGGTGAAATGACAAACATTGGATGATAGGGATATCAACAATACGTAAACGAACCATATAATCAAATGGTTTTCCCTCAATACCCCTAACAACTACCTCTACCTCTCCGCAACTAAATTACCAGGTAATGCAACTAGTTTGTAGGCTTAAAATAGCTATTTGCATTCAATGTTTTTCTATTTGTATCAATACAAATAGAAACGTACGTTTTATATGATCTGACGCTATCTTCTACCAACTTTGTTACCGATAGCTGTATATAAGTAGATTTGTATAGGGGATAAACATTTAAAAAAATTTCATTTATATATGGATGTCTGCATCCATATATAAATGGAATTTTTTATATATGGATCTTACATTGGTTTTACATTTATTTCACATTTCCGTTAGTACAAAATTTCCCTGGGGGCGAAATAGACAGTTGCATCCATATATAAATGGAATTTTATAAATATCTTTATGGATAATTATGTAGATTAGATATAATCTTTGTGCCCGAATATTGAAATAAATGCTAAGATACAAATAGAAAAAGAACGAAGATATTACTAGTTGTATTACAGAATTTATTGCTGAGAAATACAAAACACATGAAAAAAAGAGTTTTTTGTTCAGTTATTTTTCAGCTTCTGTCATTCAAATTTATATGTAGCTCTTTCGGAGCTAATGTCTCGCTCATCCTTTTCTTATGTTTGCTTTCTTACTTGGTTTACGATAATTTATTAATTTTGTTTGTACAAAATTTTAAAAAATTCATATATATAGATGCAGATATAAATATCTTTATGGATAATTATGTAGATAAGATATATGCCGGAATATTACAATAAATGCAAAGATACAAATAGAAAAAGTTCGAATGCAGACAGCTGTTTTAAGCCTATTAACTAGTTGCATTACGAGGGAATTTAGTTGCTGAAAAATTGGAGCAAAAAACAAAGAAAAAAAAGCAGTCTTTTTGTTCAGTTTGATTTTTTAACAACTAAGTGTCACTCATTTGGAGATAATGTCTCCGCTCATCCTTGTCTTATGTCTGTCTTTCTTAGGTTGGTTTTACAATTATTTCAATTTTCTGTTTGTACAAAATGTACCTGGAGGCGAAATAGACAGTTGAAGTGACTGTTTTAATTAATCAAACTTCTCCAATTGCAGAAATGATAGAGATCATAATTTTAGTGTGAATAATTTAAAAGAGTTTGGAGTGGATAGTTTTAATCCTATGTCGATGATAGTATAAAGGAATTTTAGGCGAAGGAATTAAAGAATTTTGTAATGGCATTGTTAGAATTAAATAGTGCTTTATGGGGTTTAGATTTGCCATCCAACTCCTGCAGTTTCCCTCATCCTCCTACAATTATACACCATCTGAACAGCAATTATAGAGTGCAAACTTAAAATGCAGTCTATCACCATACAGCTCTTTTTTAAGTGAAAACTTCTTCTTCACTTCTAAAAGTTTCCTAGTGATATTATTTTGAGGATACAGTATGCTAAGTACAATACAGTACAATACAATATAACTAATACAATATAGGGATAATATTACTAGATAATAGACATAGAGAAGAATCAACAAAATCAGAAATGGAAGATGTTACGTTAGTAAATAGAGGTATAACTATGATTATTTATATATATATATATATATATATATATATATATATATATATATATATATATTTATATATAAATATATATTATCTATATAATATTTTATAATAAAAATAAATTTATATATATAATATATAATATAATATAAATATGTGTGTGTTTTTTTTTATTTTTTTAATGTAAAATTAACAATTCAATCCTAAACTAAAATTACTAACACCTCTATTAAAAAACCACCAAAGCCGCAATCATCTTTTTACATTCTTAAACTCTTTGTTTTTTTATTAAAGCCAATATTTATGGTTAAGAGCACTTAAAAGCACTTAAAATAAGAGTAACAAATTCCTTTCTCAATTAGCGTCATATATAACACATCCTTTGTTGGATTTTCGCTCTGTATATTATAAAGATGTTATAAAATTATATGATTACATAAGCATAGCAAAATATGTTTCATATATATATATATTTAATATATATATATATAATATTAAAATTTATTTACATATTTTAATATTAATTAATAATTTTGTTATAAGTATTGGTGTTTGTGGAATTTGTTTTATCCTCATACACGCTATGACATTCAGTCTGTCTTATTCTAGCCAATAATTAGCGCGTTCTCTTTAAACATAAATTTATAGTGATCAATTGTGCTTAGGATTATTCGTAATTTTGTTACCTGAGAAATCCCACTTGAAATTTTTTTTTAATTCTTTATCTGGGTTCTTGCCTGTATTTGTAAAATTTTCCTTTTGTATGGATTTCATGTATCTCCAGAAAAAAAAAACTGTGTTGTGATTTTGATGTCTGTTTACACACACTCACAATTATACTATATTATATATTTATACTATATTATATATATTTATTAATATATATATTTTATATATATTTTATTATATATATTTGAGGTATTTTATTTTTTACAAATTTATAACATATATATGATTTTATTGTATATATATTTTTTTGTTGTATTTTATATATATTACATATATATTCTTTTATATACAATATATAAATAAAATATATATAATATATATATATATACATATATATAAACATATATGTATATATATATATATATATATATGTGATATATATATATATATATATAATATATACATATATATACATATATATCTATATATACATATTATATACATATATATATATACATATATATGTATATATATATAATATATGTATATATATATATATAATATATATATATATATATATATATATATATATATATATATTATATATATATATATATATATATATATATATATATATATATGTTTGTGTGTGTGTGGGCTATCTAATTAGACCTGGTGTAACAGAATAAAAAAAAACCATAGCACTGTAAATTAAACCATAACTTAAATGTTTGTGCATTAAGAGAACATATAAATAAACTTTCTAAGAATAAGTTTAGCGGAGCACTATTTTTGTACATCATAAGCTACAATTTCTACGATTTGGGAACTTTTTCTTTGTCTGGTAGGATAAAAACAGGGGATTAGTCCTAGATTCCATCGATGTCTGCGGTTTACGCAGATGTCTGGGAAGGGAGAAAGAAAAAAAAATTAGCTTGGTGTGTACATTTCTAAAAGTATGCATCGACTAGACGTATAAAAATTCCATTTTTTGTTGTCTGCGGTAAAATGTCTTCTTAAGACATGTTTGTTTTAGATATGAAACATGGATAATTGTTACGCGAATGGATAAATTTAAATATTGTCAAAAGGTTTCATTTTATTTTACATAATACTCAGTACTTAATATTCATACACTATAAAAAAAATAATTTGCTTTTATTTAGCAATACATTCTGGAACCAGTGTATAGGAATTTGTCGAAAGTTTTGTTGAATATTAATTGCTATTGAATTGATCTAGGATATATATATATATATATAAAAAGATTCTTGCCCTTAAGGCGTGATCTCATTTAAAGTATATGTATTTTGCCCTCTTGGTGGCTTAAACAAAAGCGTATTCAGCATAACTCGCTTTAAGATGTATGTCATTCCTTCATAAAAAAATGAATCAAGTTAACTTCTCGATTTCCACTTACTCGATGGCAATCTTTGAATTTCCATACGACCCCTCAAATCAAGCGCATATTTACACAGGTAAGCACGCTCACATGTAGTAATGCTCAGCTCATAACTAACTTCTTTTTACTGTACACCCCCATTCATAATTTCTGCTTCCCTAACTAGCACCGCGGGACTTACGCTTTCGTTTCATTCATTAATGGCTCATTAAAACGCGGTAACGCGACTCTTTCGCTGTAATGAGTGAGAAGCGTGTATGTGGTCCCCCCCTTTTCAGAAGTCGATTTCGGATTTTATTTTTCACTCTAAGGGGCGGGTTCACTGCACGCATACAAGGGGGAGGGGTTGGTTGCCCAGCTTTGACTTGACTCCCGAAGTCGAGTGAGAATGACAATGAATAAATACGAATGTGAATGGATTAAGGGTTGGTGAGACGTTAAGGGGGAAAGTATACTAATGGTGAGTGCTGCATTTCGGGAATTTTCAGCAAGTCACGTTTTAAATCGACCGTTTAATTTAAGTTCTTTTTAATGCTAGTGTTGTTGTTATAACATTGTTATGACTTCCAGGGACTTTCAAACGAATGTGGAGTAGTATAGGTACATTGTTGTTGCTAAGGGAAAAGTCTATCTGGAAAAGAAGATCATGTATACAGGAGGGAAAAGGGGCATTTACAAAAGGCTTAAATAAAAAGTCAAACACGTAACAATAAAAAGACTTGACAGGAGTTATGGATGAATAAGGAAATGTTACAAAATATGATGACTTTGTCACAGGATGTACAACAGATATAGTTTTTTGAAACATTTTGTTTAGCACGAGTTTTGGATGTTTAGAAAAATATTATTGTTGATATTAAGCCCTGCTGTTGTTGCTGGTGTTCTTTTATTAAGAACAGCTTAATATTAATTATTAATAACTTTCAACTTATTTATTGACGAATTATGTAATTGTTACCATAAACTTTTTTGGAGAACTGCGAGCTTCTTGTTACATGATGACACGTAAGACTGGAATAATTGCTTAATATTTAATGAAAAATCTGTCATTTGAAGTAAGCATTGTGTCTGTTCAGCTATTTTCCCGTGTTGTTAGAAGTAAATGGTTTAAAACTCATTTCTAGAACTAATTTGAAGTAGATTATTTTTCATTTAACAAACCAAGAACAAGTCCTAGGCTTACTGAATATTTTTATCCTATACCTATACCTTCTTGCTTGTTAGCCACTAACCTATAGAGAAATTTCAATATAAATATTTACCGATGAATAATTAAATTGATGTATTTTTGATATAAGAACTGAAAACTAGGGATAGAAGAGCAATAACTCAAAAGTAACTAGAACTGTAAAAAAAATGAATCAATGTAGGATGATTTTGATTTTAATTTTTTTTCCAAGTTCTGTTTATGTCTCTTGGATTTTCCTCCTTGGAAATAATTTTTAAAGTGATTAATTACTGTAAAAAAAATACAAATATTGTAAACATGTTTAGTATTGTGACGACTTCAACGTTCTTGAGTGAGAAGTAGCGAGAAGAATGATCACAGTCACAATAGAATTGGAAAATCACTTTTCTTTTTTTTTTGGAGTAAATCCGGGGTATATACAATATATACAATGGGATTCTAATTCTCCCAAAACAAGTCAAAATGTAGAGGATTTTTGGAATTTTGTTTCGTATTGTGACGAAAGGAATTTTTGTGGAGGATTTTGGAGGAATTTTGTTTAGTATTGTGACGACTTCAATGTTCTTGAGTGAGAAGTAGCGAAAAGAATGACCACAGTCACAATAGAATTGGAAAATCACTTTTCTTTTTTTCTGGAGTAAATCCGGGGTATATACAATATATACAATGGGATTCTAATTCTCCCAAAACAAGTCAAAATGTAGAGGATTTTTGGAATTTTGTTTCGCATTGTGACGAAAGGAATTTTTGTGGAGGATTTTGGAGGAATTTTGTTTAGTATTGTGACGACTTCAATGTTCTTGAGTGAGAAGTAGCGAAAAGAATGACCACAGTCACAATAGAATTGGAAAATCACTTTTCTTTTATTCTGGAGTAAATCCGGGGTATATACAATATATACAATGAGATTCTAATTCTCCCAAAACAAGTCAAAATGTAGAGGATTTTTGGAATTTTGTTTCGTATTGTGACGAAAGGAATTTTTGTGGAGGATTTTGGAGGAATTTTGTTTAGTATTGTGACGACTTCAATGTTCTTGAGTGAGAAGTAGCGAGAAGAATGATCACAGTCACAATAGAATTGGAAAATCACTTTTCTTTTTTTCTGGAGTAAATCCGGGGTATATACAATATATACAATGGGATTCTAATTCTCCCAAAACAAGTCAAAATGCAGAGGATTTTTGGAATTTTGTTTCGTATTGTGACGAAAGGAATTTTTGTGGAGGATTTTGGAGGAATTTTGTTTAGTATTGTGACGACTTCAATGTTCTTGAGTGAGAAGTAGCGAGAAGAATGATCACAGTCACAATAGAATTGGAAAATCACTTTTCTTTTTTTCTGGAGTAAATCCGGGGTATATGCAATATATACAATGGGATTCTAATTCTCCTAAAACAAGTCAAAATGTAGAGGATTTTTTCTAGCACTGAATTACCACGAAGATCACAGTCGAAAAAAAAATAATCTCACAAATGGGAAGGCTCTTCCAGGATGCAATGCAAACCTAATCTATCCCCCGTTCGATATCCGAGACCCTGCCGTTCTTTATATGAGCTGACTTTACGAGTCTCCCGAACGCAATCTCTAAAAAGTTGGCTCCGGTCAAAAATAGTGGAAACCTCCATGAGGTCAAAGTACCTCCGTAAAAAATCTCGAAAAGCCCCGAGTTCA
Organism: Pardosa pseudoannulata; assembly: GCA_032207245.1. NCBI lineage: Eukaryota > Metazoa > Arthropoda > Arachnida > Araneae > Lycosidae > Pardosa > Pardosa pseudoannulata. Next base: position 79,894,958 of record CM063510.1, on the reverse strand, counting down.
AAAATTCTAGTCTTTTTATACCTGAAGGTCAGTTACGGTCCCGCAAACAGTTTTTTGGTCAGTTACGATTCCAGTTACCTGATGCAATCTCACATCTTCACCAAATCCTTATCGTGTGTAACTGTAGGAAGAAGGCTTTTCTTCCAATTCTGTATTTGATTTTCTCCACATCTTACGATTATCATATGCCACAGATTAGTTATGCTTACTGAATATAACTCTAGAAGTTTGTTTACATACAAATCTTTTTCTATTGTGTTCTGACACGAAATATTTTTTTTCACTCTGATAGTACATTTTAATCTAATCTTTTAATGATCTTTCCTGTTGTTATGATACAACCATTTCTTAACCTTGTGTAGCACCGTATTTCAGATTTGTAACAAGCATAACAAGTTAGGTGTATTTCTTCAGTTAGTTTTGATAAATGGTTTTACCGAGTGCTTTTATCGTATAAAGCTTTAATCAATACAATCTGTCAGCAGAATACTCAGTAAATGTCAATTATAAATCTATATTTCAATTACTAAATATTTTCAATTAAAGAAAAACACATTGAGTCTCAAAATAGTGGTTTTTCAGGTGTCTTTAAATATATGGTTTTTGATTTATATTCAGAATCCATGGGCCTCATTATTACTCGTGTAGCAAAACAGACTGTGAATCTCCAACCTAACCAAACTGTTATTCATGATTAGTCTGTTACGTTAAGTATACTATAACGGACAAGAATAATTTCAGATTATTATGTATTATAAATAATCTTATATTAATCATCTTTATTAATACGAAATCATAATACATTTTAAAATAGTGGTTTTTCAATTATCCCTTAGTATGAAGTTGTTTTGTAAATTCAATTCAATTCAAATTGTATTAAGCACTTCATCGCTATTGTTTACGCGGTTCCATGATTAGTGAATTGCATTAAGTACAGTAATAAGAAAACACCGGACACTATATTAAATCTTATATATCTAAAATAACCTTATATTAATCATCTTTATTGAAACAAAATCATAATACATTTTAAAATAGTGGTTTTTCAATTATCCCTTATTATGAAGTTGTTTTGCAAATTCAATTCAATTCAAATTGTATTAAGCACTTCATCGCTATTGTTTACGCGGTTCCATGATTAGTGAATTGTATTAAGTACAGTAATAGGAAAACACCGGACACTATATTAAATCTTATATATCTAAAATAATCTTATATTAATCAGCTTTATTGAAACGAAATCATAATACATTTTAAAATAGTGGTTTTTCAATTATCCCTTAGTATGAAGTTGTTTTGCAAATTCAATTCAATTCAAATTGTATTAAGCACTTCATCGCTATTGTTTACGCGGTTCCATGATTAGTGAATTGCATTAAGTACAGTAATAAGAAAACACCGGACACTATATTAAATCTTATATATCTAAAATAATCTTATATTAATCATCTTTACTGAAACGAAATCATAATACATTTTAAAATAGTGGTTTTTCAATTATCCCTTATTATAAAGTTGTTTTGTAAATTCAATTCAATTCAACTTGTATTAAGCACTTCATCGCTGTTGTTTACGCGGTTCCATGATTAGTGAATTGCATTAAGTACAGTAATAGGAAAACACCGGACACTATCATAATATCCCAAGAGATTCCAAGTGGATCATTTCCAGCAAGTGAAACTTAAGGCATTCCCTTGCCTCAATAATACTCAGGAAACAATGTGGAAATTAACTCAACATCTCCGCCCTTTAACATCAGATGAGTAGTAATCGCTGTCTCGGTTGTTTTATCGAATAACAATTGAGATTCAGTAATATTTCATTGTCCTTATTAGCTTCTGAATAAATGTTTTCACGATCAGTTTCGCCGTGCTTGGCAGTGCTCCACACAAATTATTTTTAATGTTATCCACTGAATCATATAATGGATTGTCGTGTCCATCTTTCATCTCCCGACCGCATTGTGAACTTGGCTTAGGATTAAGCCGTAAGTCAAGCGGATAATCCCGGTAATTTTGACGTCTGGAAGAAAATATAAAGGAACTACTGCTTAGGAAGGAATGAGTCGACAATTTGTGGACCAAATAAGAAGTTTGTCACACAATGGTCGATCATTAGGGAAGCTGCGAATTATCCGGGGTTATCATTACTCCTTTGTTTTACATATTCCCCACTTTCATTAAGTCTGTTACTTATGCTAAGTTATTTTAAATTTGTCTCCTAATTCAATAAACCAAATATTTTTAGATCAAATTCTAAACAAGGATAAAAAATGTATGGAAGCCATGAGAAAAGAGTTTATCAATTAATTTGACATTGAAGAGAATTTATGAAATTAAGGATTCCCTATTTACGTAAAAAATGAAAGGTTGAGAACTAGGAAATATATATACTATTTACTCTAATAATTTTTAGTGGATATTAGTGTTCTTTAATTAAATGTAAATTTACTCACTTAATAAAAAGTATTAAAAGAATAAATATTCATTTAAATATCGAAATTTAAACACAATTTTAAAGTGGAAGAAAGTTTCTGAAATATTTAAAATAATTTTAAAATATAATCTTTGGATGTATATTTTAAGTTCGGAAATTAAGGCAACTTTTAAATTTATAGATATGATCTAAATATACAGGTGTCAGAAGAAGTTAACAAAAGCTATGTATTGGTACTATTATCACCAAATTAATATTCATCAAAATTTAATTCATAGCTCATCTCTGGTGGGCAATAATATCTTCTAGAAATTTCGAATAACTGTTTTTAGACTGAGTGAAGTGTCTACACTACATAAACGACATTTAGCAGAGAAATAAGTTCAAAACCACTGTTCAAAAGTTAAAAACAACTGTCTTTTATTGGGCTAGTATAAGAAATATAACCCAAACTTCATACTCATTTACGTGCGATTTTGTTCAAAACTTTCTTGGATTTATTGTAGAACATAAAATTGGTTATTGATATTATTATCCGGAACTATCGCAAATTAATATTCATCAAAATTTAATGCATTATACCTCTGGCAGGTTATAATTCCTGCTAGAAATTTCGTATAACCATTTCTATACTGAGTCAAGTGTCTAAACTAAAGAAACGATATTTTCATAGAGGAAAAAAAGTTTAGAACCACTGTTCAAATGTTAAGAACAACTGTATTTTAAGGGACTAGTATAAAAATACTAAAGAAATACCGTTGAGCATTGACCGGAGATTTTGTTCAAAAGTATCCTGGATTTATTGCAGAACATAATATCGGCTACAGATATTATTATCACAAATTAATATTGATCCAAATTTAATGCATCGCCCTTTTCTGGCAGTCTATAACATCTATAAATTTTGAATAACTGTTTTTAGACTAAGTCAAGTGTCCTTTCTACATAACCGACAGTTTGTAAAGAGGAACGAAAGCTCAAAAGTGAAAAACAACTGTCTTTTAACGGGATAGTACAAAAACAATAAAGAAATACCGTTGAGCATTTACGTGAGTTTTTGTTCAAAAGTCTCCTGGATTTATTGCAGAACATAATATCGGTTATCAGTATTATTATCACAAATTAATATAGATCCAAATTTAATGCATCGCTCATTTCTGGTAGACTATAACATCTGGAAATTTCGAATAACTGTTTTTAGACTAAATCAAGTGTTTTCTCTATATAAGAGACACTTTGTAATGCAGAAAGAAAGTTAAAAAGTTAAAAACAACTGTCATTTAACGGGCTAGTATAAAAATAATAAAGAAATACCGTTGATCATTTACGAAAGATTTTGTTCAAAAGTTACCTGTATTTATTGCAGACTATATCAGTTATAGTTATTATTATCCGGGACTATCCTAAATTAATATTCATCAAAATTTAATTAATCTTACCTTTGGCAGGTTATAATTCCTGCTAGAAATTTCGTATAACCGTTTCTAGACTGAGTCAAGTGTCTATACTATAGAAACGACATTTTGCAAACGATATTTTGAATAGTTCCGGATAATAATAACTATAACTGATATATTCTGCAATAAATACAGAAAACTTTTGAACAAAAGCTCACGTAAATGATCACCGGTATTTCGTTACATTTTTTTATACAAACCCGTTAGAAGACAGGTGTTTTTAATTTTTGAACAGTGGTTTTGAACTTATTTCTCTGAAAGAAAGTTCAAAATCACTGTTCACATGTTAAAAACAACTGTCTTTTAACTGGCTAGTATAAAAATACTAAATAAATACCATTGACCATATAAGTGAGTTTTTGTTCAAAAGTTTCTTGGATTTATAGCAGAACATAATATCGGTTACCGATATTATTATCACAAATTAATATGGATTCAAATTTACTGCATCGCTCATTTCTGGCAGGCTATAATATCTAGAAATTTCGAATAACTGTTTTTAGACTAAGTAAAGTGTTTTTTCTATATAAGTGACACTTTGTAAAGCGGAATGAAAGTTCAAAACCAAAAAACAACTGTATTTTAACGGGCTAGTATAAAAATAATAAAGAAATACGGTTGATCATTTACGAGAGATTTTGTTCAAAAGTTAGCTGTATTTATTGGAGAATATATCAGTTATATTTATTATCCGGAACTATAGCAAATTAATATTCATCAAATTTAATGTATCTTACCTCTGGCACGTTATAATTCCATCTAGAAATTTCGTATAACCGTCTCTAGACTGAGTCAAGTGTTGCACTATAGAAATGATATTTTGCATTGAGGAAAAATGTTTAAAACCACTGTTCAAATGTTAAAAACAACTGTATTTTAATGGGCTAGTATAAAAATACTTAAATAATACCGTTGAGCATATAAGGGAATTTTTGTTCAAAAATTTCCTGGATTTATTGCAGAACATAATATCGGTTACCGATATTATTATCACAAATTAATATTGATCCAAATTTAATGCATCGCCCATTTCTGGCAGTCTATAATATCTAGAAATTTCGAATAACTGTTTTTTAGACTAAGTCAAGTGTTTTCATTATATAAGCGACACTTTGTAAAGCGGAAAGAAAGTTCAAAAGTTGAAAGCAACTGTCTTTTAACGGGCTAGTATAAAAACAATAAAGAAATACCGTTGAGCATTTACGTGAGTTTTTGTTCAAAAGTCTCCTGGATTTATTGCAGAACATAATATCGGTTATCGGTATTATTATCACAAATTAATATTGATCAAAATTTAATGTATCACCCATCTGCGGCAGGCTGTCATTTCAGTTAGCAATTAAGCAATAACTCAAGTCGAACCGCCGATAATTTTGGCGTTTGCAAAGGTGTGGTCAAAGCCATGCCGTCTAGTATAATCAGAAAGAAGAGGGATTACCGGAGTACTGAATGAGGTGCAATAAAACGTACGAATTAAGGAGTTTTCCTTTGCGTAATGGCGATTCCGTGACTGACTACCGAATTAAATAATTAGTGATGGCACTCGAAGATCGGGCAATGCAGAACACGAAGACAATAATAAAGAATTATTTGCATTGCAGTAATGCAGCGCACCTTTATTCCGTTTTCTACCCATTGAATTAGACGTATTCTATTAAAATGAGAGAAGGATAATTGTGTATATTTAGTTGGATTGTTTTATCCATTACACGTGATCACATATGCCGTAACTCGGAAAATTGGAGGTTTTAATTACTTAAATTAAAGGCTTTTTTTTATATATGAACACTTTTCTACTAGTGAGATATTCGACCTCACATTAAAAAGCTCTCGGGACCATTAAATCTTTAAAAAAATCAGATTTTAGGATATTCTAAACCTTAAAAAAATAAATAAATAAATAAAAGAACCACATTAAAAATTCGCACTAGTTACGATTTGCAATACTTTTTGTGTAGCTATGCGTATGCCAGACTGATTGATATTTCAACTTTAAACTATATTTTCTCAATTTAACATATTAAAAATTTACACGCTCTGATATGAAACAATTTCTTAAATTTCTAATCATATTTTTGACTCTTTATACTCTGCATGAAAAAACCACAGAAAAAAATTTCAATTCTTTGTGAATTATTTTTTCACATTTGAAAATGAGAAGCAAATTTGAATATTTTTATTACATTTTCATTCCTTGTACTCATTTTTTTATTGACATTATGTATACAGTTCCGTTTACAATTAAAACTATTCTAAATCGCTTTTAGATTAGAGACAAGAGTTTGTGCATTTATGAGTTTTAGTTGAAATTTTTGACTCATTTTGAACTCATTTTGAATGTTCCTACAATTAATATACTAATCCATATATTTTTTAAAATTTTAAACAAAGAGAAAAGGGTTGCAAAGGTGTGGTCAAAGCCATGCCGTCTAGTATAATGCCCTCTAGAAAATTTGAATATTCTTATTACATTTTCATTCCTTGTTCTCATTTTTTATTGACATTATGTATACAGTATCGTTTTCAATTAAAACTATTTTAAATCGCTTTTATGTTAGAGAAATGAGGTTGTGCATTTATAAGTTTCAGTTGAAACTTTTGACTCATTTTGAGGTCCTTTTGAATGTCCCTACAGATCATATACTAATTCATATATCTTTTAAATTTTAAAAAGAGAAAAATAAGTTTGGAAATTTGAATTTTAATGCCCATTTTAAGATGTACAATAAATAAATATGTTTCTATTAGATTACAGGTTAGATTACAGTTTTTATAGTAAATCGGTATCATAAAAAATGTCTGAAAGTTTAAAAATTTCATTTAGCATGTGTGAGAAATTACGATCCTATTAGTTCTCAAAGAGTGTTTCCATACAAATTTATTTTTGATACATATTTCTTCTATTGTATTTGTTTAAAAACATATATTTCTTTCTCCTATAGTTTAACTTTTGTATAAAACGTGACTAGACTAATAATAAGTAACTTCTGGTCATAACACAGTTTGAATCTTACGTTTTGATTTTTCTGTGATACGATTTTTGTTTCAATTACCTACACTGGTGTGCATATGTATGTAATGTCAGGAAATTTAATCGGTTAATTCTTAAATTCAAATTTCATTTATCTTTTTCAATTATTTAAAGGACAATTCATTTTGGCATACAAATAGCGTGATCTCGGAATACTGTCACTCTTTTGACTTTGGCTTGAGGTTAGCATATGTATTGCTGTTGTTATTGTTGTCTTATGCCACTTGGTCCAACCAAGTACGATAGAGCCATATGCTACTCGTATTAAAACAAAGGGGTGCCCGTTTCATTTTAACTGGCACCGCTAGGGTGAAAGTATGACTTTTTGCTCAAGTGGGTCCTCTTAATTTTGAAGCAGGAACCAAGCAAAAGACCCATAGTCTTGACCTGCCACCCCCAAAGGTACTGGTTGAGAACTTGGAGGACACTGTGATTACGTAATTACATTGTTATTTTACGTGCCCCAGTCAACTTTAACGAACATGGCCGACCTTAGGCCGGCTCGGACTCCGAACCCGCAACCCTTCAGTTACGAGAGTGTTGTCTTTGCCCACTGATATATATATATATATATATATATATAATATAATATATATATATATATATATATATATATATATATATATATATATATACATATACATATACATATACATATACATATACATATACATATATATACATATATATACATATATATATATATATATATATACATACATATATATATACATATATATATATATACATATATATATATGTGTGTGTGTGTGTGTGTGTGTGTAATGAGATGATCTTTTCGATGGGTGGTTGCAGTCATGGCCATAAAAATAATACCGTTTCAGCTAAAGACCTTTATTACGTTGAAGGACGGATTCCCACTTCATCAAAGGAACAGGATAAACTGAGGGGTCAGCTAGCATGAAGTTCTATGTACAAGACACGTAACACCTGGGTCAACATCTGTGGGAAAATATCTCTAGAAAAATCTGTCTCCGACAGCGTGTATATCCTTTTTATTTGGAAATTTCCTAAATTGTCCGCTAGGGCCATGTAGGTTTATAATTGGTCAGGCCCCTTTTCTGAGGGCGTAAACTGTAGCCCCAGTGGTCAATTTAGGTTAGGGGTTAAAAAGGGGAATGCAAAGTGACGCGGGAATTTTTAGCCCTTAATTTAAGTTTTGAAAATCCCTGAGAATTTTCCTTACACACACACACACATATATATATGTGTGTGTATATATATATATATATATATATATATATATATATATATATATATATGCATACTATATACGTTTGTATGTTTGTAGATAGGTAGATATTTATCTTGTAGATTAAAGATTTTTCAAATATCTAAAAATGTAAAATAATCTCATAAGCAACAAAGTACCGTTATATGTTTAACTTGAGAGTAATATTAACTTATTACATGATATTTGAGTTCAATTCGTTTTTTCTCTCTTTCATGCAGACGGTGAGCTGACAATGGGACAAATTCATCTTTTACGAAATTTCAAATCCTATGAAAAAAGTAAAGAAAACAGTACCATGCACAAAATAAAAAGGTAAGAAATTCAACTTTACTTCATTCCGAACTGAATTTTTTTACCTGAAATTAGCATCGCACAAATTCTTGACCCGATAAGGACGCCTAACGCATGGTATGACAATTATTCTCCGACCATTTTCTTCATGCTAACATATTCAAATTGCTGTGGGAGAAGAAAAATGGATACCCGTCTGCATAGTCGGTAATTCTCAGAGTAGCGTTTATTTACGAGTTAGTGATGTATATTACAGTTCGAAATTAGGTGCAACCGTTGGTGTCTAGTTACGATAAGCTTTGTCTCAGAATTCTTCGAATCCAATTTGCATTAGAAGTGGGGTTTTGTCAAAAAGAAAGTCTGCTGTTGTCAATTGTCCTTTGTTAGATGATACCTGTTAGCAGCTAGGAATTTTGAATAACCTTAAGCTCGGGGAATATGTATTTTTATTATCCTTATTACAATTTGGGGAGGAAGCCCGTCGTATGTGAAAAGGAGAGATATCACTCGTTTTCATCTCGTAATTGCCATAAATAGAAACTTAATGATTCAAGCTTTAGTTTTACGAGGTATTCTGTTTCTTCCTATGGCAGTTTTCCGTTTGGCGGAACAGTAATACATGGTAATTTCATAACCCATTGTTGATGAATGATTTTTATCTAAAAAACTAACAGGATTTATTGTTTTTATGGTATGTCGGGAAATAAAGGGGTAATATAAAAATGGTTATGAATTTTTGATGCCTCTTTCTATCATTCGAAGTAGGAAAACTATTGTTAAAATATTGAAATTAAAAATTCTTTTGGAACAGGCATCAGTCATAATGAATACAGCTGTCAAATGTGAAATCTGCAAGTGCTGTTGTTTCTAACGTGGCTTTGTTATATCAGTTTTAGTAACTAAGAGCTAGTTTTTTCACTGTTCTTGAAAGAATACTCTATTGTAAAGCTTAAAATGTAAGCAGTGTGTCATCTACTAAGTCATTTTGTGTATTTTTGCAAACTTTTTTTGAGTCTAGTTGAGCTAACATAGAAAATATTGTTGATTATAATTTACATTTCTGTTTGGGGATGAGATTGTGAATGAAGTATGACTGTGATAACCTTCCAAGTATCAAAAAAGTAAGAGTTACTCTTTCTATGTGACTTCTTCTATGAATTTTATCTATTTGAAGGATTCTTCTTATTGCATTTATATCCATTTATTGTAGAGTTAAAATGATAGTTTAGCTGCCAACTCTTCACAGATATTTTTGTCAAATTTTTATGAATCTAGTTGAATAAACATATAAACTATTGTTAATTTTACAGTTTACACTTTTTTGAGGGAAAAGGAGTAATAAACTATTATTTCCGTAACCCTCCACAAACACAGAAACTATTGTTGATTCCAATTTAAATTTCTTTGTTGGGTTGAGATCGGATATGAAGTACGACTTTGATAAACTTCCACGAATCAAAAAAGCAAGCGATGTTCTTTCTATGTGACTTCTTATATGAATTTCATAAATCAGAAGGATTTTTCTCACTGCACTTATATCCATTTATTGTAGAGTTAAATTGATACTTAAGCTGCCAACTCTTCACAGATATTTTTGCAAAATTTTTATGAATCTAGTTGAATAAATATATCAACTATTGTTGATTCTACAGATTTCAATTTTTTGAGGGAAAAGGTGTAAAGTACTACTTCCATTGAAAACTGGTGGTTGTAAACTGTAGTATATCTACATGATTGTTCTTCAGGAGGACAAAGGGACAAAATAGTTGATAACAGAAAGCTTTGTTTTTCTATGTGATTTTTTATGTCAGTTTTATGAATTAAGAAAGTATTTTTTCTCGCTGTATCAGTAGGATTCATTTATTGTGTAGAGTTAAAATAATACTTTAGCTGCCAACTCTTCTCAGATATTTGTACGAGTGATATATGTATCTAGATTAGTTAACATCGAACCTATTCCCCAATTTACCGTATTCTTTTTGTGTGCGGGGGGGGGTCATGGGAATAAGGTGGACGTTTCAAATGCCCAACTAACCACTAACCAGTAGAGGAGGCTGATGGTCATGAGCAAAATCTATGTTTATGTGATTGGATAGTTGAGGAAAAACATAGATATTTAAATCCTATTGTATATTAATAAGCACACCAAACAACTGAAAAATATTTTATATTTTTGTATTATCAACTATTCAACTATTTATTCAACTATAATAAACTATTTATTCAAACTAACTCAACAATCAACTATTGATAATCAACTATTTATTCAAAAAGAAATTGGATCTTTGATCATTTCCAATAAATGGCATATATAGAGTAATCGAGTGCTCAGTGATAGGTTTAAGTGCTACTTATTCCTGTATAACTTGTCCAGTGAATTTTATACTGATTTGTCGTGAATCTGTATCAATTCTTATTTATCAAGAGTATCTCGCCTTTTTGTATTGAGATTTGATGCATTATTCGACAGAAAATGTTTTCTTGCCTTTTGGGGCACTAAATCATTTTACATGAGAATACAACCATAATATCATTTATTGACTACATTGTGTTTAGCTCAATTCCTACTGTCATGTTTGCATATCAATGTGCCATTTTTGGTCACTTTTTCAACCCATCTCTGGATAAGACGGTACCCATCTATAGTTTCGATAGTTCCTTTCTCGAGAAATGATGCATTATTTTATCGCGACAGAAAAGTTAGCTTCGACTTCTGGGGTCACCAAATCACTCCAGCATGACCGGCATCGAAACCTTTTCATGTGGCTATCGGCATTCACCATCTGCGGGCTCAACAAATCCGGTGTTATCTAACCGGACGAAATAAGCGGATGCTTATAAAACCCCTTTCCTTTGGCGGCGGTCCATTTTGCCGCCATCTCGCCAAACCCAACCTTTGTTTTCTGGTGGCAGCTGCTTCGGATAAAAAAACATACACACTTAAAAAAATACGAAAGGTGAAGGCGAAATTTAGTTTTTTTTTCCTACCCTGGTATTCGTTTTCATTGTTTTTTTCACGTACAACTCAGACTGTTTCTTTATTTTTTTTTCAACCTGACACACACACGCACGTACAGTTGCCTCTCTCTCCCTTTTTTAATACCTTTTATTTTTGTAACGGAAACTACCCAGACACCTTTGCGACGTTTAAGTTTTTCATCTTCGTGTGGTTTTTGTCTGAAATTTTTTTTTGGATGTTCCACACTTTTTTTAGTTTCATTTTGTTTTCACCATTTGTTTGTTAAGCTCAAGAGATACATGCTGAGTTTTAAATACTGTGTGAATGCATAAAACAGAATTATCACTTCCGCTTTTTATGGACATAATTAGTTTTATGCTAATTTAAAATTTAGTCACTGTTTTACGTTGCTTTTTTCCTTCAGATATTTAGAAAAAAATTAATTGTTATCAACTGCAAATCAGAGATATTTAGTTTTTAATCTATATTTCTTAGTACATATGTACATAACTCTATAAAGAAGTGGAATATAAGTGGACACAAATTTTTTTTACTTCTTCTTGGAGATGCGTGAATAAGTGAATTCCCTTGTTTTTCACAGTATCTAACAATATATATATATATATTGTTTGATAATTCAAAAGAAAAAAAAGAGAAGGAAAAAAACGGAAAGTACTCCTTATCCACAGTTTGCAAGAAGAAATAAGGTCTAAATTGTCCATAACCGAAAATGTTTAAGTGTGATTTTAAATTTAACGTATATATAAAAAATAAAGCACACTTTCAGTTTCAGAAATCATATTAAATTCTTTTAAATTTAGATGGTAATTTGAGGCAAACAGTCTATTTTGCATGTCGAAAGTTGAATAGAAATGCATTTGATTTTATACAGACATTTCAATAAGTTAATATATGTATTTGTAAACAATTACTAAAAATTATTTTCAGTATTTATGTCGGACGTCATAAGAAATAAAATCTAGACATAGCTTAAGACGGTAAGCAAGGTAATTTGGTTGTTTGAAACTTCGGACGCTACAGCCTACTTCTTTATTGCACGAAGGATAACACCGGATCCTACTGCTTAAAGCCAAATCCAAACAGTTACGGTTATTCACACTGGTGTGTGACTCGAACCCATTAACTCCAATACCGATAAGCAGCTTCTTACCAATTCTGCCAGCGGACAGCAGTAGGCAAAGTAGACAAATACCCACGGGCACAAATTTAAGAGTTTAATACAACCTGAAGTACACCGAAATAAAATAAAGTAGAAAATAAATTAATAGAAAAATCAAATATAATAGGGATTTCAGGATTCCTGTATTTTCTGCGTACCACAGACTATATTTACAAACCGTATTCAAATGATACAGGGATAGACAGACTTATAGTAGGTGCTACTATTATTAGTTTATAGACATTAGCTTGTAGAAAAAATAAATTTTGTTTTTCAATAAAAACTTTTCTATAAATCTGTATTAGTATTATTGTCTTACATCAACTATGTGAGATTTTTCTTGGTAGAATATAGTTTTATAATTTTGTTCAGCGATCTCGTACCTAGGATCCGCCGAATTCGTTAAAGGTGACTGGGGCACTGAAAATATGTTTATGGTCACAATGTCCCCCAAGTTCTCAAACAATACCTCTTAGGGTGGTAGACCAAACCTGAGGATCTTTTGCTTGGCCCCTTCTTCTAAATATTTTGACTCACTTTGAACAAAGATGTTCTACCACTCTAATGGCGGTTTCATTAGCTCTCGTGTTGCAAAAAAGCAGACTGTAGCACTCTAAACCAAACCAAACCAAACCACCCTAATAGTACTCTTCATAAAAGCAAAGGACATACCACTTGCCTTTATTCGAGTAGCACATGTCCTTGGCTTGCCCAAAGGGCGTAAATAACAGCAACTTTTAGAGTGTTAAATCTAACGTGTGTGTGGGGGAGAGAAAGCTATATTTTTTATCCTCTCCTTAAAGGACTTCATAGTTACACAGTTCTAAAAGGAAATCAGTAACAAGTTGAAAGAATAGATTTTGCAAACGATATCATAATTATACATCGATTCCTTCATTATACAACAAATAGTTTTTTTTACCTTTTCTTTCGACTGGTAACCCTTTTTTAATCACTCTTCACTGGATTTTCACAAGTACTTTTCTTTTTCTTGAATGACCAAAAGAACCTTTTCTGTTTTATTACTCCAGCAAAAGTAAAATTGTGAAGAAAATATAAAAAATTGAGGAAAGGTTCCGCATAAAAACAAATTGAAGGGTAAATAAGTGCGTGCCAAGTTATATGGGAGAACGTCTTCACTCCTCCTACAAAGTCTAAAGTCGTTAGATTCCCATAGTGGAAGGATCACTAGGATCCTAACTTCTATTCTTTCGATTCTTGGACTTCGATTCTTTCGATTCTTGGACTTCGATTCTTTCATTATTAGAGGAATAGTTTTCTTTCGTTACTTTAGATGGGTGACACATTTTAATCACTCTTCAGCGACATTTCACAAGAACTCTTCTTTATAGTAAATGAAGAACTTTTTCTACTATATTACTCCTGCGAAAATAAAAAAAAGAAAAAAAGGACTGTATATATCTATCCAGATAAAGAACAGATTGAATGACAAGCGGCAATTGCGTGCCGGGGCTGGGAGAACGTCTTTTCTTCCAGACAGTCTGAAGTCGTTAGTTTGTTATAGTGCGATGATCGCTAGGACCCATCGTGATGTCTTTCCAAACCTTGTTAAATCATCACTTTGGAGGACAAGGGACGTCAAGAGAGCTAAAAGAGACAAATTTTTATCACAGTCTCCGGTTTAGATCGGGTGAGAGAAAATAAGATAACGAGAGAATGGGAGAGATTTCAGTTAATAGCATATCGAATTGTTCTGGTGGAGAGAAGGGGAGGAGATTATTGGAGTCGAATTCAAGTTCAGTAAATATCTTCTATGTCGTATGTACGTAGTAGACATTTAAACTAATGATGGTAACGGTGGCCGAAAGGGTAGAGAGTTACTCTTCGGATTCGGAGTTCGTGGATTCGAATCTCACTACTATCATGGATATTCGAAGCCTTTCAGAACTGACTATAATCTGTAAGTCTAGGTCTTATTAGCCCTCGTGTTATAAAAGCAGTAGACCTTAGCCTTACACTGAAAACGCACGATTTTGTTTGAATGGTAATAGGAGAGAAATTATCTACTTTGGCAATGGATGTTTTATTACAAATACATTTTCATTCGTAAAGAAACGCATACGAAAAATGAATTACATACTTTTTGTCATATAAGAGGATGTTTTATGTGGTTTTCGTCAATAGCATTTAACAAATTTTATCTTTCTTTGAGTAACTGATAGTAATACAATGTCCACAAGAAAAAAAGGACCGTCAATCAGAAGAAGCGATTTTTCCTCTAATATGAAAATCAGTCATAGATTCCTTTATTATTCAAGATACATTTTAACCTTTTTATTATGTGGGCGATTCTTTTTAATCTTTTTCCAATACTTCTTCACAAGTACTATACTTTTCAGGGAATGAATGGCAGAAACTTCTCTATTTTGTTTCTTTTGTAAAGGTAAAGTAGTGAATGAAATAGAAAAAAATGAGTAAAAGAAAACACTGCATATCCATCTGTATAAAAACAGATTGAATAACAAGCAGCAATTGCACGCCGGGTTCTGTGTGAAAACATCTTCTCTCCTCCTAGATAGTCTGAAGAATATCAAGCAACAATCGCGTGTTGGGTTCTATGTGCGAACATCTTCTTCCCTTCTAGATAGTCTGAAGAATAAGCACGCAGTCTACAGCAACTGAACGTAGGTTTTTATGTGAGAACTTCTTCTCTGATTCTAGATAGTCTGAAGTCGTTAGTTTCTAACATTGGATGATCACTAGGACCCTGATTGTGATGATCTTTTCAAATCTTGGTAAATCATCACTTTGAAGCATAGTGACGTCAAAGTAGAGCTGAAAGGGATAAGTTTTTATTGCAGTCTGGGTTTAGATCGGGAGATAAAAATGACAAGAGAATGAAAGCGATTTTTCGTTAATTGTAGAGAATAGTTCAGTTAGACACAGCCAGAAGTAAATCGCATTTGCTGTCAGACATAAATTTGTTTTACATCGTATATAAAGTACAGATTTAAAATGAAAATGCACGATATAACCTTACACGATAAGAAATAGTCAACTGTAGCAGTCAGAGATTGATTACAAATATATTTCTATAGACTTCATTGCTTATGAAAAAACAAAGTATATATTTTTCTTTAAATCATACAATGCAATATATTTTATGCTATTTTGAGTGGTTTACAAAATGACGATTTTATTTTAATACGTCCTATTAATGAGCTATGTCTTAACAATTTACTGCACTTCAGTATTTACAACTTCTAAATTCAAAATACACTATTTCGATTTACACGGTAATGTGAGAAAAATCGGTTGAAAACAAACACATTTGCCACCTAAGGAAATATCAATGCATATATAAAAATAATTATTTTCTTTAAGCTATAGAAAAAAATATTATTTTACATGGCTTAAGTCGACAGCAATTAACAAATAAAGTCTCTTCCTTACAAGAATCCATAGTTACGCAGTACCCACTTTAAAAAAATACATCAAAAGAATCGAATTTTTATGAGATATTAGAATAGGACATAGAATTCCTTCATTATCCGTAGAATAATTTTCTTCTTTTCTGTAGACGGGTGACACTTTTTTAATCAGTCTTCAAAGGCTTTTCACAAGTACTTTTCTTTTTAGTGAATGAATGAAAGAAGAATCTTTTCTATTTTGTTACTCCAACGAAGGTAGAATTGTGAAGGAAATAAAAAAAAGAAAAGAAAGAAAACACTGTATATATCTATCCCGATAAAAACAGATTGAATGACAAGCGGCAATTGCGTGCCGGGGCTGTGAGAAAGTCTTCTCTTCTAGACAGTCTGAAGTCGTTAGTTTTTCATAGTGGGATGATCACTAGAACCCGGATCGTGATGCGTCTTTTCAAACCTTGTTAGATCGTCACTTTGGAGGACAAGTGGCGTCAAAGTGGAGCAAATTTTTATCACACTTTCAGTTTAGATCAGAAACTGGAGAATAAGATAAGAAAATGGGAGCGATTTTTGATTAATTCTAAAAAATAGTTTGGATTATTGATTCGCAACAAAGGCGATAATGCCCATCGGGGGGAAGTTGGACGATGCTGATGGGCAGTGAACTTGTTTTGACTGGTACATAGAAGAGCAATGTATGAATGTTTTATTCTTTAAACTTAATTTTAAAAATACCAAATAAATTTATTTTACTAATTACTATGTAATTTACACATTTTTACCAGTAATAAAACGAACTTAAGTCACTGTGCCAGAACCAATAACTTTTACCCATCATATCCTCATGTGTGAAATTGGGCAGACATTTGAAAAATGTATTCCAGTAACAACATCCATTTGAGAGTTGTTTGAGCATGTATTAGTAGCAAAAATTTGGTGTCTAACTTTATTGAAGAAATTATTTAAATATTTTGCCTCTTGTAATTGAGTACTTCTTTCCTATACCTTTAATGGAATTTTACAAAATTTTACAAAGGAAGGCGTTGATTTCGTCTCCGTAGGAAGACAACAACTTAAAAAATATTGAGTATCACTGGTTTAGATAGAAAGAATGGGGATCTATTTATACAGTAAAGTGAGACAAATTGTCTACTTTTACCAATCAAAGTTTGGCTATAGTTACACTTGCTTTCATACAGAAACTTCAGTGCATATCAAAAGAAAGAATGTATTTAAAAGTCCTACAAGAAAATATTGTTTTTAGTAGTTTACATAAGCAGAACTAAACAAATAACATTCCTTATTAGGAAGACTTCATAGTTACAAAATAACAATAAGAATTATATCAATAATTCAAAAGACTTCAGGATTTTACAGGCGATAACACAGTTGGTCATTGATTTCCTCATTATCCGAGGAATAGTTTTCTACCTTTACTTTAGATGGGTGACACATTTTAATCACTCTTCCACGACTATTCACAAGAACTCTTTTTTATAGTGAAAGAAAGAATGAAGAACTTTTTCTAATTTATTACTCCTGCGAAGGTAAAATAGGAAGGAACGAAAAAAACACTGTATATATATCTATCCCGATAAAAACAGATTGAATGACAAGCGGCAATTGCGTGCCGGGGCTGTGAGAACGTCTTCTCTTCTAGACAGTCTGAAGTCGTTAGTTTCTCATAGTGGGACGATCACTAGAACCCGGATCGTGATGTGTCTTTTCAAACCTTGTTAGATCGTCACTTTGGAGGACAAGTGGCTTCAAAGTGGAACAAATTTTTATCACACTTTCAGTTTAGATCAGAAACTGGAGAATAAGATAAGAGAGTGGGGGTGATTTTTGATTAATTGTAGAGAATGGTTTGGATTATTGGTTCTCAACGGAGACGATAATGTCCATGGGGGGAAGTTGGACGATGCTGATTGACAGTGAACTTGTTTTGACTGGTACATAGAAGAGCAATGTATGAATGCTTTATCCTTTAAATAATTTTAAAAATACCAAATAAATTTGTTTCACTTATTATGTAATTTACACAAATTTTAACAGTAATAAAACGAACTTACTCGACCGTACCAGAACCAATAATTTTTGGCCATCATGTTCTCACTTGTGAAACTGGGCAGACATTCGAAAAATATATTCAAACAACAACATCCATTTGAGCGTTGTTTGAGCATGTCTCAGTAACAAAATTTGGTGTTTAACTCTATTGAAGAAATTATATAAACATTTTGGCTCTTGTAATTGAGTACTTCTTCCCTACACATAAATGGAATTTTACAAAGGGGGACGTTTATTTCGTCTCCGTAGGAAGGCAGAAGCTTAAAATAGGTTGAGTATCACTGGGTTAGATAGAAAGAAAGGGGATCTATTGGAAGTTAATTTAAGAAAATTTCTTTTGCCTCAAATATATGATAAATAAATAGTTGAACGAGCAAAATATGGAGTTTACACGATAATGTGAGAGAAATTGTCTACTTTTACCAATCAAAGTTTGGCTACAATTACACTTTCTTTCATACATAAACTTCAGTGCATATCAAAAGGATGAATGTATTTAAAAGTCCTACAAGAAAATATTTTTTTAGTAGTTTACACAAGCAGAATTAAACAAATAACATTCCTTATTAGGAAGACTTCATAGATACAAAATAACTATAAGTATTATATAAATAATTCAAAAGACTTCATGTTTTTTCAGAGGATAACAGAGTCAGACACTGATTCCCTCATTATCCGAGGAATAGTTTTCTTCTTTTACTTTAGATGGGTGACATAGTTTAATCACTCTTCACAGACTTTTCACAAGAACTTTTCTTTATATCGAAAGAAAGAATGAAGAACCTTTTCTATTTTATTATTCATGAGAAGGTAAAATTAGAAGGAAAGAAAAAATATACTGTATGTATATCTACCCAGTTAAAAACACACTGAATGACAAGAAGCAATTGCATGCTGTGGTAGGGAGAATGTCTTCTCTTCTAGACAATCTGAAGTCGTTAGTTTATAATAGTGGGATGATCACTAGAGGCTTGATCGTGATGTGTCTTTTGAAATCTTGTTAAATTGTCACTTTCGAAGACAAGTCAAGTTAAAATGGACCAAATTTTTTATTGGACTTTCAGATTAGTTTGTTAACCAGTTAATAAGAAATTAAGAGAATGAGTGATTTTTTGATTAATTGTAAAGAATAGTTCAGTTAGAGTGACAGAGAGAATATATTTGAAGTCAGGTTTAATTTTAGTAAATTTCTTCTACATCAAGAATGAGGTAAATAATTATTTAAATTAAGAGCTCATAGTTTGAGTTTACATGGTAATATCAGAAAAATTATCCACTTTTGCGAATCACAGAGTGGTTACAAATCACTTGCTTTCTTACAGATATTTCAATACGTACCAAAAAATTGAATGTATATATATATCTGTAAGTCATATAAGAAAGGATTATTTTTAGTAGTTTACATATGCAGCTTTAAACACGTAAGAATCTTTATTTAGAGGAATCCATACTTACAAAATAACTACAAAATAAAAGAGAATAATACAAAAGAATTGATTTTTCTGGATATATCAGAATCGGATTTCGATTCCTTCATTATCCGAGGAATAGTTTTCTTTCCTTACTTTAGATGGGTCATACGTTTTTTAAACACGACTAAAGAACTCTTTATTGTCAATGAGGAATCCATTACTCCTGCGAAGGTAAAATTTTGAAGGGAATAAAAAAGGAACGAAAGAAAACATTGTATATATCTATCAGATAAAAACAGATTGAATGACAATCGGCAATTGCGTGCCAGGGCTGGGAGAACCTCTTCTCTTCTAGACAGTCTGAAGTCGTTAGTTTCTTATAGTGGGATGATCGCTAGAACCCATCGTGATGTCTTTTCAAACCTTGTTAGATCGTCACTTTGGAAGACAGCGGAGGAAGTGGCGTCAAAGTGGAGCTAAAAGCGACAAATTTTTATCGTAGTCTGGGTTTTAGATTGGAAGGAGGAGAATAATATGACAGAGGAGAGGAATGATTTTTAGTTAATTGTAGAGAATAGCTCAGTTAGAGAGAACGTGTATATTTGAAATCAGATTTAACTTCGGTAAATTTCTTACACACTGCTTATGTATTAAGTAGGAGAGACTTTATATTTCTATGAACTTAAGTTACATACTTTTAAGAGTCTTTGTGGAAGCTTAAAGTTTTTCTGTTATGGGCCAATATACTTTGAATATGGCCAATATATTTTGAATACTTAACCCTTTGCAGACATATGTAGAGTGACTAAACATCAATTCTTATCTCATGAACTCCTTTGCCGAGTTTCGACATTATTAAGTAGGAAAGACTATGAACTTAATTACATACTTTTAAGAGTCTTTGTGGGAAGCTTAATTTTTTTCTGCTATAGAGTTTTGAATACTTAACCCTTTGCAGAAATATGTAGAGTGACTAGACATCAGTTCTTATCTCATAAACTCCTTTAACGAGTTTCAACATTTTATTTTATTTCGACATTATGTATTAAGTAGGAGAGACTTTATATTTCTATGAACTTAAGTTACATACTTTTAAGAGTCTTTGTGGAAGCTTAAAGTTTTTCTGTTATGGGCCAATATACTTTGAATATGGCCAATATATTTTGAATACTTAACCCTTTGCAGACCTATGTAGAGTGACTAAACATCAATTCTTATCTCATGAACTCCTTTGCCGAGTTTCGACATTATTAAGTAGGAAACAGTTTATATTTCTATGAACTTAATTTACATACTTTTAAGAGTCTTTGTGGAAGCTTAATTTTTTTCTGCTATGACCAAGTTTTTGAATACTTAACCCTTTGCAGAAATATGTAGAGTGACTAGACATCAGTTCTTATCTCATGAACTCCTTTGTCGAGTTTCAACATTTTATTTTATTTCGACATTATTAAGTAGGAGAGAGTTTATATTTCTATGAACTTAAGTTACATACTTTTAAGAGTCTTTGTGGAAGCTTAAAGTTTTTCTGTTATGACCAAGGTTTTGAATACTTAACCCTTTGTAGACCTATATAGAGTGACTAGACATCAATTCTTATCTCATGAACTCCTTTGTCGAGTTTCGACAGTTTATTTTATTTTGATATTATTAAGTATGAGAGAGTTTACATTTCAATGAATTTAAGTTGCATATTTTTAAGTGTCTTTGTGGAAGCTTAAAGTATTTCTGTTGTGACCAAGTTTTTGAATTCTTAACCCCATGTAGTCCTATGTAGAGTGACTAGACTTCAGTTATTATCTCAGGAGCTCCTTTGTCAAGTTTCGACATTTTTTTTTCAAATCCAAACCAATAGATTCTCAAATAGAAAAATACCTGAAGAAAGAGACAAACCATTTTGTGTATGTGTGTAAAATTTACATTTAATTAAATTTTTCTTTCCATTTCTTTATTTAAATTGTATTGTTTTTTAGTTCAAAAATATTTCAAATAAAACACTTAGAAGCTTTGAGAGCTACTACTAAAAAAATTGAATTATAATTTGGAGTGCAAATAGATAATAAATTGGACAAATATTTGTTAAATGTTTAATACCTGGCTCAACTTTTATACAATCGTTAAATGATTCCTCTTAACTGATTATGATTAAGACTAGAACAATTATTCAATTATACAATTATTCAATTATTGAACAATTATTATGTTATAATTTATGTTATATCACAACCAGTAAGATTTGTAAAAACTACTTAATACTTAAGCATATTTTTTCTTTATAAATATAGCTGTACTATCTGTACAATGAATTAATATTGTTCAGATAATTAACTATTTATGATACTGCTACTAATTAATTATTCATAAAATAATCCCTAGTATAGTACGCAGTTTGAGATCACTAATTTAAGTGTAAGTTTAACATTTATTCTAAATTAAATTAGGTATCTTGCAAACCCTAATACAACAATATTTTAGAATTTTCCTAGATTAGTTATTTGAATTTTTTCTTATAATACCTTCAGCTATATTATTTCACGATTTTATAAGAGTTGAAAATGGTCTTCAGCAACTCACAAATTATTGCCTTATTAAGAATTTTAAGACTTGTTTATCGATACGAATGCATTTTCAGGATACGCAAAGATATATATATATATATATATATATATATATATATATATATATATATATATATATATATATATATATATATATATATATATAGTAAATATATACAACAAATTTTTCATATCTTTCAAGATAGATTTTTTTATATAGTTTATTAAACGTTTCATATTAATGACATTTTATCTGCAATTTTCTCTACTTTCACTGCTCACCCAAACTTATACACAAATACACGTATATGGTTAGTATATATTTCTGAAATATTAGAAAGCTTATACATAATGGCTTATATATATATATATATATATATATATATATATATATATATATATATATATATATATATATATATATATATATATATATATATATATATATATATATATATATATATATATATATATATACATATATATATATACATATATATATATATATATATATATATATATATATATATATATATATATATATATATATATATATATATATATATATACATTACATCGACCATTTACTGCATTTGTAAATGCATAAGTGTTTTGAATTTTAATGTCTTTTAATATGTTTAGGATTAATACGTCATCGATAGAAATATTTCACTTAATTCCTTTATAATAAGATGCCTCTTTTAACTGACCATTAATGGTAATAATTAATTTCAGTGATAAATAATGTAAATAATTTATACCATCAAACACAATTCTTAAGACTTAAAACATGTCTTTAGTTTTTTAATTTTATCAAGCTGTTTGAGTTTCAAGTTTTGTCGTCATTGATAGAATGATTTTGGATTCTTCATGATAAGATATACTTTTTTAACTGACCATTAATAGCAATAATGAGCTCCAGTGTA
>CM063510.1:79864494-79869494 GCA_032207245.1 Pardosa pseudoannulata | reverse complement strand
GTGGTAACCTTTAGCGATTTTGAGAACACAAAAATTAATTTCTGCTTAGCTCAACTATTCCCATATTACTCCTTTACGTTACATAGCTTCACCATTTGCATCATCATATGATTAATTTTAACATTCCAAATGGCTGACACACTTACGCCCTCACAGAACTATATTAGTGAATATAGAACATTTTAGTGAGAGAGAACAAAAGATGAATTTCCTGAATAAACTCACCATTTTTATTTCTGAATTTTGATTTTTTTTTCTTTTATGGCCTCACGACTGCATTGTATCATTCATGGATAGCATTCTAAGCTCATCGTAGGTATAAAACAGCCATTGCGCACATACACACATATATAAATAAGGCACACAATTGTAGATACATTAAATAATATAGTGTATTCCACATCTCAAGTATATTTATCCCTATGAGTTTATTTTTGAGCTAATGATGAATTAATTAGTCGCTATGAGCTAATGACTTTATTTTTAAACCTGCAATAGAGGATGTTGTATAACCCATCTATAGATTTTTAATTAAGAAATACGAAATAAAATATTATTTCTGATGACCCAACAAAATGAAATAAAAAGAACCCACACTACTCATGAATATATATAACAGCGCATTATCTAAATTTGTGGAGGGCGGATTTCTTATGAGTAATATGATTTCATGTCTATTCATGCCCAGAGATGGTTGAACAATAACTTACGCAGCAACGATGATCACATTACTGTGATAGTGGTTCCGATTTGTTGCTAAAGTAAACGAAGAGGGGGAAAAAAGCAACAACCATAAATAGAAATGATTCTCAACAAAGAATAGATATTACAATGACATAAAAGATGAAAGGATGAGACTGCTAAAAAAATATCATAATTGCATCATAACAATGGAACCAAAATGAAATTTTATGATAATGGACGTTGTTTGTTACTCTGCCAGCCGAACGCGAATTTCCATTTTGCTCGCAGTTGATGATAGGGGGATAACTATTTCGTCAAGGCGTACATGATGGAAAATTCCTTCGTGTTACTAATTTTAACTCGTGTAAAATTCCTGCCGCTTTAAAGCATATTGTATTTTATAGTTTTTGAAGATCTTAAGAACATTTCTTGCTTTTTTTTTAATTTAAGTGAGAAATATACAAAAGCATTTCGATTTTACAAAATGAATGGGAATTATGAAATCTTTGATATCAAAAAATATGAATAAATCAATGTTAATCAATAAGTAGCTCGTAGGGAAATTTCAGTGAAGTGAAGCCTTCGAATAGAGACATATCTCCCTCAGAAATCACAAATTTTTTTCCCTATTTAGAGGTATCACCTCTTCGGAGGTTTAGAGACAAGGTATTAAAAATATTTCTCTTTCAATTATATATATATGGTTCCTGGATGGCTTGAACCCACAATTAACCACTCAGATTTACAAATACAAACATTTAATCGAAATAGATATGTAAGTTAAACATCAAAGCCCGTCTGGCTTAACTTCTCATAATAAACATCAGCAAAATGAAGAAAGCTCAGGTGCCGTCTGTACCTAAGGACCGTGCTAGTCTACGTCCGACTTCCGTCTATATCTGCTTCCCACTGGGGAGAGTTGTTGCCAAACTGCAAAACTAAAACTTCGCTCACTCGGAATAAATTACCCTCGCTGAGTATTGCCAAAGGTACCACATCTTCATATATATATATATATATATATATATATATATATATATATATATATATATATATATATATATATATATATATATATATATATATATATATATATATATATATATATATATATATATATATATATATATATATATATATATATATATATATATATATATATATATATATATATATATATATATATATATATATATATGTATTTATATATATATATATATATATATATATATATATATATACATATATATATGTGTGTGTAAGTATATATCTATACATGATAAATATTGATATTAAATAGCCAACTTAATTGTTATAATATTCTAAAAACATTTTTTGGCTATTTTACACATAAAATAACAATTTTAAGCGAAAGTCTTTGTTTCTCTTTTAATTATGGTAACATTTGGGCGACCATGAGAACACCAAATTGATTTCTTTTTAGCTGAATAATTTTGTAACTTTAAGTAACTTTTCCGGATATTATCTGCTCCCATATGCTAAATTTTCAACACCTTTGATTGGTTGGCTCACCCACGACTTCATTGAAATATGTAAGCAAATGTACAAACTTTGAGTAACAGAGAGCCAGAGATGGATTGTCTTAATACAGTTTACTTTTTTATTTTCAAATTTTGCTGTTGTCTTCTGTAGCCTAAGGACAGTTCTTTAAGCTGTATGGTGTAATTCTAGGTTTGTAGTGGGTAAAAAACACCCATTATGCGTAATCATAAATTACTTAAAATTTTAAATTTGTTTCTACTAAAAGGAGGTTTCTACCAAAATTAGGCTTTTGTAATCTATAATACTATTTCTATTTCTGTTATCTAAACCGCCTAAAAATAATACGTTGAATATAGCTTTCTATGTTAGTTTTCGTTCTACACATAAAGAACAATTAATGAGGATAAAAATAGCTTTGAGATATTCCCTGTTTTCATTCCTCAAATCGATGTTTTTAAGTCATTTAAACCAGTAACAAACACTAGCAGGCTTTATAATGAAAAAAAGCTATATTTAACTCTCTCGAAGATTTAAAAAAAAAGAAAAACCAAAGACGAAAATATAAAACGATTCATGGTTTTCCAAAAGGTCTGATTTTATTTTTTTCCAGCAGCTGGATTAGATTTTTGTAGTTCTTTTTTTTGTTAACCAATGCAATTATTTATGTTTCCAGAGTGAAACCATGTTTCTTTTTTCTTATTTCATTTAATGCAATATCATATTTAACTAAAATCAAAGAATGTGATGTCAGATAAATAGCCAGTGACTTACAGATTCATTTTATCAATGTATACACATGCACATGCACACATATAAATATTTATGTATGAGTGTATGTATGAGTGTGTATACATGCATATTGCGTGTATTTATTCATATAAATTTTTACACACATACACCATTTTGCATATATACTATTGGATATAAGTAAAATAAAATATAACAAAAGTAATCTAAAAAAGTAAAGTAAGTTGTAGAATTTAACATGAATCTCAATTTTATTCGTCATAGAATAAATAGCCAGTGACTTACAGATTCTTTTTATCAATGTATACACGTGCACATACACACATATATATAAGTATATATGTATGAGTGTATATATGAGAGTGTATACATATATATATATATGTATATATATATATATATATATATATATATATATATATATATATATATATATATATATATATATATATATATATATATATATATATATATATATATATATATATATATATATATATATATATTGCTTGTATTTATTCATATAAATTTTACATACATACACCATTTTGTATACATACTCTTGGGTATAAATAAATTAAAATTTAACAAAATAAACTTAAAAAGTAAAATAAGTAAGCTTAAAGTAAAAAAGTAAAAGTAAAAAGTAAAAGTAAAATATATATAAAAGTATATATATATATAGTAAGCTTTATATCTGAGTTATATATATATATATATATATATATATATATATATATATATATATATATATATATATATATATATATATATATTGCTTGTATGTATTTATGTAAATTTTTACATAAATACACCATTCTGCATATATACTATTAAATATAAGTAAAATAAAATATAACAAAAAAAAAACTAAAAAAGTAAAATAAGTAAGCTTAAGTATTTCACATGAATTTCAATTTTATTCATCATAGAATAAATAGCCAGTGACTTAAAAATTCATCTTATCAATGTTACACATGCATATACACACATATAAATATATATGTGTCAGCGTATGTGTGAGTGTGTATACATATATAGATATATATATATGTTGCTTGTATTTATTCAAATAAAATTTACATACATACACCATTTTTCATATATATTATTGGATATAAGTAAAATAAAATATAACAAAATAAACTTAAAAAGTAAAATAAGTAAGCTGTAGTATTTAAGATGAACTTCGATTTTATTCATCATAGATCTTATTATTAAAGCTTATCAAGAAGTTCATCAAGATTCCATATCTCTGTACATTAATATCGCACTTAATGCCTGCTGTTGTTGTTTAGCACTCTTCTTTTTCTTTCATTGTTGTTCATTGCTGTTCTTGTTGCGAATCTCCTTTCAAAAACCATCTACATCTATTTTCGGGGACTGGCAATCCAAAAATCAAATAACATCTGCTTTGCTCGCTCTGTTTCATTGGTCCTTCCTCTCAGCTAGTGCCATTCCAGGGCGCCGAAATGTTCGTCCAAATCTAATTGTCAGCTCTAAGCACACATTTCGATTCGTGATGTTGGCATTACGGAGGCGGGCGGAAGATCGCTTTTTAGACCTCGTTCCTCCACCTTTAAGATTTATATAGATATATATTTATACGTCCATGGCTGACGCTTTGTAATGATGCCGGAAGATGATGATTCTACATTTCGGGTGATTTCTGGAACTAACGCCATCTTTTGCTTGCAATCTCTTGATTTATAATCAATTGTACCTGCTTGTCTGTTGGAGGCAGGTGCATTGCTTTTATCTTTTTTTTTTTTTTTTTTTTTTTTTTTTTTTTTTTGGGGGGGGCTGTTGTTGGGTTGGGGGGACTCGAGATGTGTCTTAAGGGTGGGCTGTTGTTTGGTTAGAGTGGTGGACTCGAGATGTGTCTCAAATCCAAATCACCGGCTGGTTTTTTATCGATCTGGTGATTTGCGAATCTGAATAGGTATAACTTTTACAAACCAACAGTTTTTTAATTAGAAGGATAGATAGAGAGATTGATAGATATACATTTATACAGGTATCTGCATATGAAATACTTTATTTTCTTTGGTAATTTGCAAATTTTA
>CM063510.1:79856994-79859494 GCA_032207245.1 Pardosa pseudoannulata | reverse complement strand
CTCAAATGATTAATAGTTCAATAACATTATTAATGGAATAATACAGTTCTATTCAGTATTGACTATTGCTGATACTATCTGAGAAATAGTAATAGTTGAGTAAAGTTTTTTTTTAATGCAATTCACAGTTTATTCCGTTAAAGGATCATTCTTATACTATTATCATACAGCCCGTCATATGACAGGATCAGTTTTATTAAAATTTTTAATTTTTCAGAATTGTTAAATACCGTATGAGGCAGGTAAATAAATGGCTTGATTTTTGGCTGAGAATTATCTGGTACACTCTCAATAAATTCTTTATCTTCATACTTCTCTAAAGTCTCCCGATACTGTGAATGCAGTTTAGAATCAAGTTGAATTCTTTTAGAAAGTTTTCTTAGCTACGTCAAAATTATCATTAAGGTCTTCCCAATTTTTTTCCACAGTAATTAATGGAAGTAAAGGAATGAAACTATCATTTCCACTATATGCTGGGGGTGGACAGAATTTGTTGTTAATACCGGTGATAAAATTTTCATTGCATAATCGATGATTAAATTTAAAACTATTACATATGTACCTAATCTATTATTTAAGCCAAATATAAAAGAAAATTATTTATGTAATATCTAAGCCCAGTGGTAAAACGTATGAAAATAATGCAGACGATATTTAAATAAATTAAATGAGATGTTAAAGGAATGACGTCGTAATTCTAGAAGAATGTTATTTTTACCTATTTATTGTGTGATAAATTTATAAATGTAATCGTCTGCTCTTAAAATGGGGCTTGATATAATGGCATTAATTGTTTAAAAAGGGATGGATTTCGAACATTTTAAAGCGAGAGTATTTTTTGCTGTGATGTGAAGCATATTTATACCAATTTATTTTTTAATTGGATCCATAGTTTAAGAGAAGATAAATTTTACTCTCTTTGAATTTTGCATATCCTAACTCATCAAGAATCCAATATGAATGCCTCTATTCATTCCAGGTCCAACCGCTTCATAAATCGGAGGCTATTATTATATAGGTGATATATTCAGTCTAAGAGATTACAATGCATAGGACATTTAAGAAAAATGAAGGAAACTGACAAAAAGATTATGAGCTTTTAAAGAAGAATAGCATGATTATAATAGCAGTGTGCATTCTCTTTTCAATATAATCTTCTACAACTAGAAATCTGATAGCTTTTTATCAGTAATATCTAGGATTTTTCATAGTTTATTAATAGGAATTTTAGCTGATTTTAGCTCACGTGCCCTATCTTGAAACATTGTAATAGTTCATCTTTGTTCTTACATTTAGTTATCTGGAAAGGAAGATGACGATCGGTTAATAGTAAATTTCTTTTTAAATTTTTCTAATGCTATACTCATTTAAAAATATTCATAAAGCCAGCTTACTGTTCCTATTACTAGAGCCAGAGAATGATTTTTACCTAAAATGAGGTTTAAAGCAGTTCATGACAGAAGAAAAAATTGCAGTGGTTTAAACCTCAGGAATTTCAACAACTTCTCATAAAAGCGTTCCTGGAATCTACTTAACAAACAACAACCGCATCTTATTAGTCTGGACTATAATTATCCCAAAAGATATATATGTTTGCAATTTTCTAGTTAACTAGTATAATAGCCAAAATGGCAAATCCTGTTTCACCACAACTAAACTAGCTACAGGGTCAATCCCCTTTTCTTAAAACAGAACATAACAGTTCCTTTTCAGGACTAGCTCTTGGGCCAATCCCCTTTCCTTTAAACAGAATATAGCAGTTCATTTGTAGGATTAGCTCTAAGGTCAATCCCCTTTTCTTTGAACAGAATAAAGCAGTTCATTTGTAGGACTAGCTCCAGGGTAAATCCCCTTTTTTATAAACATAAT
Source organism: Pardosa pseudoannulata (assembly GCA_032207245.1). Classification (NCBI taxonomy): domain Eukaryota; kingdom Metazoa; phylum Arthropoda; class Arachnida; order Araneae; family Lycosidae; genus Pardosa; species Pardosa pseudoannulata. The sequence continues at coordinate 79,857,625 of CM063510.1, read as the reverse complement.
ATAGCAGTTCATTTGTAGGACTAGGTCCAGGGTCAATCCCCTTTTATTTAAACAGAATATAATAGTTCATTTCAAGACTAGCACTAGGGTCAATCTCCTTTTCTTTAAACAGAACATAACAGTTTATTTGTAAGACTAGCTCTAGAGTCAATCCCCTTTTCTTTAAACAGAATATAGCAGTTCATTTCAAGACTAGCACTAGGGTCAATCTCCTTTTCTTTAAACAGAACATAACAGTTTATTTGTAAGACTAGCTCTAGAGTCAATCCCCTTTTCTTTAAACAGAATATAGCAGTTCATTTGTAGGTCTAGCTCAGGATCAATCCCCCTTTCCTTTAAAAAGAATATAGTAGTTTATTTGAGGACTAGCTCCAGGGTCAATCCCTTTTCTTTAAACAGAACATAACAGTTCATTTGTAGGACTACTTCTAGGGTTAATCCCCTTTTCTTTAAACAGAATATAGCAGTTCATTTGTAGGACTAGCTCTAGGGTCAATCCTCTTTCCTTTAAACAGAATATAGCAGTTCATTTGTAGGACTAGCTCTAGGGTCAATACCCTTTTGTTTAAACAAAACATAGCAGTACATTTATAGGACTAGCTCTAGGGTCAATCTTCTTTTCTTTAAACAG
>CM063510.1:79839494-79851994 GCA_032207245.1 Pardosa pseudoannulata | reverse complement strand
CACGAGTATGTTTCATTTCTGAATATATATATACATACATATATACACACACACACACAGTCTAACTCCGTAGTAATAAACTGTATACGGATTTAATAAAAGGTTCACTTTTTCCAGTTTTAAAGAAACAATGAAATTTTTAAAATTTAATAACGGTTTTGTTGGAAATAACCATTAATGTAACATCCAATTTACTAATAAAATACTAATTAATTTAAATATACAGTTATTAATAGAAACTAAATATTTCGAAATATTGTACTTATTTTTAACATTCTACTTTATAATAACAAATTTAAATTTGTTTTGATTACATTTGGGGATTAACTAATTCCAATTCAGCAGATTTTTTTTTCTTTCTTTTTTTTTACATTCCTATTTCTAATATCTTAATATATATATATATATATATATATATATATATATATATATATATATATATATATATATATATATATATATATATATATATATATATATATATATATATAACATGCTGCATTAATTTGTTGGCATTTTGATAAATCTTTAATTATTTACTAATTATTTTGTAACTCTTCACTGTTATTAATTTTTTTAAGGTTAATTTAAAACTCACATATTTTGAAGTTTACAATTAGATATTTATTAAATAATTATTTAATATAATTTTTCTCTCTGACTCATAATTTATCGCTCCTTTGTCTAATTTTCAATCTACAATCTTAAAGACATATCTTTTGTAGTAGCATCGAAAAATTCCTTGTAGTAATGTACCTTTTATAAAGTTAAATATTTTATAAATTATGTATAGAATATTTTATATTCAATAATTTATAATGTAACTGAAATTCAACTCTCCGTTCTCTTTGAATATATCTAGTGATGAATATTCTGCTTACTTTAAATAAAGAATCAAAATTTTTACCCGGTCTTTCTTCATCTGGATATTAGATTATTTATAATTATTAATAATTATTTAATGATTGTTTTTCACCTTGACTTATAATCTATCTGTTCTTTGTCATATTCTTAATCTACAATCTTAAGGACATTTGTGGTAATATCGAAAAATTCCTTGTAGTAACGTACCTTTTCCAAAGTTAAATATTTTATATATTATGTATAAAATATTATAAATTCAATAATTTACAATATTACTGAAATTCAACTCTTCGTCCTCTTTCAATTTGTCTAGTAATAAATATTATGCATACTTTAAATAAAAATCAAAAATTTTCTTCAGATCTCTCTTCATCTGAATATTAGATTATTTATATGTGACGCCATTTTTTCTTACCCTGACTTATAATTTATCGCTCCTTAATCATATTCTTAATCTACAATCTTAAAAACATATCCTTTGTGGTAGTATCGAAAAATTTCTTGTAGTAACGTACCTTTTTTAAAGTTAAATATTTTATATATTATGTATAAAATATTTTAGTCCCAATTATTTATAATATTACTGAAATTCAACTCTTCTTCCTCTTTCAATATGTCTAGTGATGAATATTCTGCTTACTTTAAACAAAGAACAAATATTTTCCCCTAATCTCTCTCCATCTGGATATTAGATTAGTTATATGTGACGCCATTTTTTTCTGAGCCTGACTCATAATTTATCGCTTCTTTGTCATATTCTTAATCTACAATCTTAAAGACATATCCTTTGTGGTAGTATCGAAAAATTCTTTTAGTTTTTTGTGGCTCTAGTTAGAAAATATGCTGCAAAACCAGTCGGTAGGTCAACTATTACCGGACGTTGTGGTTCTTCTAAATTCCTTTGAATCTGAGATTGACAGGAATACAGGATTTTAAAAATAGCATTTTAAGTATCTGCCGCCTCAGGAAACCGCAAAGAATTGAAGGAAAAAATATATTGGCACTTAAGACAAAACCACGATCTTGTGGGGGAGACCTTGAATTTCTTTCAAGGTCGTACACGTGTATAAAGCCGAAAGTATTGCAAGATATAAAGATTCTTAAAATGTAGAACAGTAGTCCTTGAAGTCTTATATGGGTTTTTTATGCATTTTCCTGGCTCAACAAACATTCTATCCATATTTCTCAATGTGTCACTTACTATATAAAATTCAGTGATACAACCTTTTCGGAATTATCGTAAGCAGTATTATATTATATGTAGATTTGTTCAGCGTCATCTTATCAAGCAAGGAGATCGTTGGTTCGAATCCCACTGCTGGCAATATCTGTTCGGAATGAGCTTTAAGCAGTAGGTCCCGACCTCATTAGACCAATGAAATATACTTATAATTAAATACTTATGCTTTTCTGAATGCTTATAAGGTAAAATAATAAGAGGGAAAAATTAGGTAATGCATTGCAATTAAGACTACATATCATATAAATAAATAAATTGAAACCTTAAATGGAAAATTTTAATAGCCATCCATAAAATTATGTAAAACGTTTGAAAGGATGTATAAAAGTGCTATAATAATTATGGAAAATGTATAAAAAATTAAGGAATATCGAAAAATATGCTTGAAAAATGTAACAACAATAAAAACTATTCAAGTTGATTTGAAATTGAATCTATTAATGTAAGAAATCTTAAAAATCCTGTATTAAATTAATAGTATGTGCATAAACAGAAATAATGTGCTAAATAAAGCTCGGTAGTGAATATGGCTATAAAAGGCCACCATGGCATTTGCAACCATAAACCCTCTTTAGGGTTGGATGTGGTCCTATTAATCAGTTAAATTCATTAGACCTTGTGTAGCAAATATATACCAAGGAATATGGCTATACCAAGCCACCATGGCATTTGCAACCATAAACCCTCTTTAGGGTTGGATGTGGTCCTATTAATCAGTTAAATTCATTAGACCTTGTGTAGCAAAACAGTAATCGACATTGCATCAAAGTAACTAACCTTCCAAGTTAAATTCAGGGAGAGTGGAGATATGGCGACTCCTTAAAGAGGTGGTAATAAGAGTTAAACGCTTACATGCAATTTTTCTTTTCGTATCTGCATGTCAGAATATCCTTAAATTCAAAAGCTAATTTGTGTTTACTGGACATCTTAACGACATCCTAAAGTTGAAAAAAAACACACACAACCACAATAATAATCTGTTACATACAAAATTATTTTAACTTAAAGTGGTTTCCAGCAATAACCTCCTACAGAAATTTCCATGATGTTACAATATATCAGATTATTTAGCAGAAGTAAAACTTCGCGCCGGAATATACATAAATGCAAAAGTGAATTTGTGTTTACTGGACATCTTAAAGACATCCTAAAGTTGAAAACAAAAACACACAACCACAATAATAATCTGTTACATACAAAATTATTTTAACTTAAAGTTGTTTCCAGGCAATAATCTCCCACAGAAGTTTCCGTAATATTACAATATATCCCATTGTTAAGTAGGAGTAAAGCTTCACGCCGGAATATACTTAGATGCAAAACCGAATTTGTGTTTACTGAACATCTTAACGACATCCTAAGGTTGAAAAAAAAACAAAAAAAAACCACAATAATAATCTGTCAAAATTATTTTAACTTAAAGTGGTTTCCAGGCAATAACCTCCTAGGGAAATTTCCGTAATATTACAATATATCCCATTGCTAAGCATAAGTAAACCCTCACGCAAGAATGTACTTAAATGCAAGCCCAATTTGTGTTTACTGGACATTTTAACAACAGCCTAAATTTGAAAAGAAAAAAACACTACCGCAATAACAATCTGTCATTTACAAAACCCTTAATCGCCTTAATAATTTTGTTTAAATTAGTAGAATTTTAAAAGCATCAACCGAAAAATATGATTAATCATTTATTCATGTATGAATTCCCGAAAGAATTGCGACATATTCAAATTGTCTGAAGAATATAAATGGGTGGGATGCAGTGAATGGAATAAGGGGACATATGCATCTTGTAACGGAAACGTTCTGCCCCGCTGACCAGGCCATTTTTATATAATCGGTTTATGTCGTAAAAAAATTTTAGTACACTTTTATTTATGTTTAGTGTATGCTTCAGTGAATCATCTACAGATGGGCATAATTCGGGCACACTTGCGTTACAACAACGTTTACTTACGGAGATTGTTATTTTTTTTTACTGTACTTAGTAAATATTTCTGTAGTCTCATCAAATAATTTAGTATAAATGTTGGCTGAAACAGACTGAAGTTGGTTAAATAATTATGCAGACTTATTATCTTTCAAGCTGAAATTTCATCAATAACCAATTTTTGATTTACTATAAAATAAGAAGTTCTAATTCATTTACAGTAAATTCTTTAATAAATCCTTCATAAGGGTCTAACTTTATAGAATTTATTGTCTTTTGCTATATAAAGTAATAGCTTTTTAAAAAGGAAGCAGAATATGTATATGAAGTAAAAAGTATAGTAGTCTATTTGCACAAAATAACTTTTGAAATCAATCTCTCTCTCTCTCTCTCTCTCTCTCTCTCTCTCTCTCTCTCTCTATATAAATATAATTATAAATATATATATATATATATATATTATATATATATAAACAAAAAAAATAAAATATATATTATATATATTATAAAATTATATATATAAAATATATTATGTAATATATAATATATTATATATAATTATATATATATAATATATATTATATATATAAATATATATATATAATATATTTTATATAAATATATGTATATATAAATACATATATATATATATATATACAATATACATACATACAAATACATAAATATAATATAATACATATAATATATTATATATAAAATTTACATATTTATATATTATATATAAATATATAATATATTATATATATTATATATATAAAAGTATATAATATATAAATAAATTTGTATATATAAATTATTATACATACATATATATATATAAAATATATAAATATTATAATAAAAAATATATATATGTACACAAAATAATAATATTATATTTATAAATTATATATTATAATATATATAATATATATATATTATACATATATATAATATAATAATAAATATATATATATATATATATATATATATATATATATAAAATATATATATATATAATATATATTTTATATATATATATAAATATATAAATATATATATAATTAAATTATAAATATTATTTCTCAGTGATATCTCTGTTGTGCTTGCACAATTTTACGAAAATTTAATTATGAAAGTGTGGCCAGTAATTATGCATAAGGTTTCCAATGTAGTCCTTACAAGTTGGAAGCGCCTGTAACAAAACACACAGTTAAGTACTAACTGGTCACACCCTTAATAGAATCACTATTTTTCGTTTTAAAATAGGGCAGTGAAAATCAAAGGCAATCATATACATGTTTCGACTACCCGTCATGTAATTGTTTTGACAAATCTTAATGCCGCGCAATCTTTATTTAAAATAATATACCCATTTGATATTAATTTTGCTTACAGTGGTTGTCATTTCAATTGAATTCAATAAAAAATTATATAAAATAATTCTATCTAAATCTTCCAAACTATAAAAGCTTTATATTTTATTGAATATTTTTATATAATATTTAATTAAAAAAAATTTACAATTTAGAGAAAAAATTCTCGTCTAGGTCAGAAGATTGGTCTGCCTTAGGACAACTTCTGAGTACAGGTTGTATCCCAACGCTTTTTTTAAGGAATTCTGCTATTTAAATGACGATAAAAAAAAATCCCCGTCTCCCAACCTATTCGTCTTCCCATTCTGCAACCCATTTTCCCCGAGTCTCCTCAATGTTCTCCTGTCTTCTCTATTTGTCTACGACCCCCGAGAGACCGCATCTCCTATCATGGCATCCAAGCGGATATTCTCGTTTATGCACTTCCGACCGAGAAGTCCCTCTGCGGGATTCTTTTTTTTTTTCCGTCAGAGAGGTTTTTTTTTTTCTTTCATGATTGGTCCATTGTCTGGGTCGCGCAAAATACACGTGGGAACATCTATCTGTATTATTAGCAATCGCGAGACAAAGTGGTGAGTAGGTGCCCACAAAAATCTTTGCTTCTTTTTTCATCATTTATTATTATTCATAACCATCATTTATCGCGCATCACTCTTTGTGAATAAACATTTATCTTCCAATTCTGTTGGAACCGTTATAATAAACGTGGAGATAACCATAAAGTCGAACAGATATGCATTAACTTCAAGGATACGTAACACTCTCTTCGCATGCGGAAAGCCCTGATTTATGTGGGTTTAAACGAGTTATTTATTATTGTATTTAAATTTGATTGCCCATTTGCTTACGTTAATTAATGCCTGATGTAATTAATCTATACTCTGTATGACGGCTAGAAAGTTTCTAACTACTGTTAAGTTATTTTCAAGATTAACTTTTCACTTGCTGATAATATTATAGATAATACCGCTGAAATTTTACTGGAAGAAAAGAAAGTTAATAAATCCACTTATTTGGTGACTTTCTTTTTTTCGTGAATAATGAGTAAAATAGTAAAAAAATTACAGTAACATTTTCATTTGTTTCCTTAATTTAATTTTTCCTGCAGGTTTTATTCAGAATTTTTACATATTCTTACTTTAGAAAAATGGAAGATTCTTAAGCACTAGCATAGAGCCCGTCGTATAACGGGATCAGAGACATTTTTAATTTTCTAGTATTGTATAGTATTTTATGAGACAGGTAAAAAAAAAGGAGTTTGTCTTTTGGCTGACAATTATCTAGCAACAAAAATAAAAGAATGATTAAATTTAAAATTATCACATATGTACCTAATCTATTATCTAAGCCAAATATAAAAGAAAATTATTTACGTAATATCTAAGTTCAGTGATAAAACGTATGATGAAAATAATTATTATAAAAATTATCACATATATTATCGCATATAATTATCACATATAATTATCACATGAATAAAAATTATCATATATGTACTTAATCTATTATCTAAGCCAAATATAAAAGAAAATTATTTATGTAATATCTAAGTTCAGTGATAAAAAGTATGATGAAAATAATGCAGACTATATCTAAATAATTTAAAATAAGAAAGGATTAAATGAGATGGTTAAAGAAATGGCGTCATAATGCTAGAAAAAAATGTTATTCTTACCTATTTATTATGTGATAAATTCGTAATTTTAATTGCCTGCTCTTAACGGGGGATAATAGGGCTTGAAATAATGGCATTAAACGCTCGAAAAGGGGGGAAGGGGTGGATTTCGAACGTTTTAAAGACGACAGTATTTTTTGCTGTGATATGAAGCATATATATATGCCAATTTATTTCAGAATCGGATGGATAGTTTAGGAGAAAATAAACTTTACTCGCTTTGAATTTTGCTAACAACTCATCAAGAATCCAATACGGATGCCTCTATCCAATCAAGGTCCAACCGCTTCATAAATTCGAGGATAGACGGACAGATAACTTAGGCTATTATTATATAGGGGTTTTATACTGTTCGTGGGACACTGATAAAAAGGCATATTATAGCTATAAACAATATCCACTGATATTTGTATCCATTCGGAAAAGCGTTTAAACAGTAAGTACTGGTTTCACTGTCCTAAAAACAAAACAAAAGAATATGCAAATAATAGTGATAATAAGAGTATTATTCAGACATTAGTCTATTGCTAATATCGTCTTATAATTTTTATATGAATATATATGCAAAAATAAATAAGAAGCAAAATAAATTGAAATAAAATACAAAGTAAATAGTAATAATTATAATATTTTGCTCAAATATTGGTCCATAGCTAATGTCGTTTTATAATTTTTATATGAAAATATATGCAAAAATAAATAAGCAAGAAACAAAATAAATTAATACAATAAAGTAAAAAAGTAAATAGTAATAATTATAACATTTTGCTCAAATATTGGTCCATTGCTAATATTATAATTTTTATATAAAAATATATACCAAAATAAATAAGCAAGAAACAAAATAAAGTAAAAAAGTAAATAGTAATAATTATAACATTTTTCTCAAACATTGGTTAAAAAGCTAATATCCATCTACAATTTTGAAATAAAAATTATATACCAAATTTCTTCAATGAATATCGTTGCATGTCAAACACACATACCTTTGAACGTACACTCTGACATATTTATTTTCAGAAAAAATTATTTCACTTTGAGTGTTTGAGATATTGTTTATATACAATTATCTCTGCAATTATTATTATTACTAATATTACTGCAATTATAATGACTCATAAATTATTAAAACGCTAGTATTCGTTAAATTTATGCGAATTACAATCTTTTCTCTTTGTGTTGATCGTATATGAAAATACAATAGGGAGTGTTATTTACTTTTACATTTTACACAGAAAAAAAACATTTCTCTCTACGTTTTTTGCTGAAATATTTTTCTTTAAAAAATATTTTTTTAAATATCGCATTTGGGGAATACAAGATTTTTGTACAACACCAAAATACGAATTTGCAATCTCTATAAAGCGATTTCACGCAGTAGGGGAAATTCTCAAATTAAGACAATTCTGGCTTTAGTTTCAAACGGAAGGGCAGTTTATTGTTTGTCTATTGGCTGTTGTAATAAACATGAAAACGAATGGGAAGGGCATTATAGTAGTTCGTGACGTTGTGATAAATTGCTTTATGTAGATATTTACTGTAACATCATTGCTCAAGACCTAATGGTAGCTAATATTTATTTTTTTATTGCAAACACCGCTATTTGGAACATGTATATAAACACATTAGATCGAGCCCTACTGCTAAAATACATTTAAGAACATTCAAGTTCGGAATGAAATTCCAACACTCTTAGTTAGTACCATTCAGATTCGGTTTGAAGAGCTGTAATTCTCGATTTGTTAGTCCGAAGTCTCATAATGACTACTGCTTCTGCAGAAAGTCAGTAAGGAGCTAGCATTTATTTTTGTATTGTAAACACCTCTATCTGGAACATGAATATAAACACATAAGATCGAGCCCTACTGCTAAAATACATTTACGAACATTCAAGTTCGGAATGAAATTCCAACGCTCTTAGTTAGTACCATTCAGATTCGGTTTGAAGAGCTGTAATTCTTGATTTGTTACCCAAAGTCTTATAATGACCACTGCTTCTGCAGAAAGTCCGTAAGGAATGGTTTTGAATATCAATGACCTTAGAGGAATTTGAACTCACAGACTACAGTACCGAAGGAGAGTATCAACCCTGTTCCTTCATTGGCCGTCAGATTTTTCTTCTCGGAAGAGCGGTCATTCACCAGGTTTTAAAGTTGTTAGAGTCCTAAGAACCTTTAGAGCGCAGAGATTTCCAGGGCTTAAAATCCGTAGAACTGTTTATCAGAACAATTCTACTCACACTTTTAAATTATTTTATTTTTCCTTTTTCATTACTTTTTTTATATATATAAAGGCATGCTTCTTTAGAATTTTTTCAAGAACTTAGTTTTTCTAATTTTCTCTGAGAACAAAAGAAAAGACAAAAATGACGTCCCCGTACAATAAATAACCCGTTCCTTTCCCAACCCCTTCAGCAGTTTTGATTGAACCATTGTTTGGAAGGCAAGAAAATAAGAGACCATGGAAATTTTGCTCTTTTTGTTGTTTTTTCCAACCTCACATTCTTCATAATAAAAGGCTATGCCCTGCCTATAGAATTCTTTGTATGGAATTCTTATTCTTTACGTTAGGGTTTTACGTAAAATGCAAACACCATCTCTTCAAGAAGGGGATTTTAAAATTAGTTTGGTCATAAAAGAGAGGCAGTTTGTGGGAGTTTTCGTAAATGCTGGACTGCAATTATCGAGGATTCTACTATTTCTCACCCACTGTTATTACGCAGTCTATCATTTAGCATGAGGGCATTCTTTTTTTAAAAAGAAAAACTTTTACTTTTAACGTTAGATTTTCATGTAGAAAAATGTAAAATACATTGTTTTTTTTTTTAGTTAAGTAACTATTTTTCTGTTCTTAAAAAAATGGGCTCTCCACCTCAACTTTTATTCTTATAAAATTGTTCTTGTTTCTGCTATGCACAACATAGAGTAAACATTGCCAAAAAGGATACACATGAGAATTTTGTTTTTAATCCTATTAAGAACATATGGTGTATATATATATATATATATATATATATATATATATATATATATATATATATCTGTGTGTGTGTGTGTGTGCGTGTGAGCGTGTGTGAGTATGTATGTGATAAAAATTAGTAAATGATATATATAGGAAGCAAAGGCACTAGGATTGCCACGAGCATTTTTGCTATTTTGTTTATTGTGTCCCAAGGCAATATTATTATATTTTATCTGTTTTGAAAATATTCGTTTAAAATAAAGGCAAATAAGCATTACTTACCTAAATCATCGGTATACGTCAACAAGCTGGTTTTCTACCGAATTGAGTCAATTGCTTGGGGACAGATTTGTAAGGAATATAAATCGAAAATTCTGGTTTATCTTTTATTTCTAATATTTATTCTGCAGATATGTTTTACATAATTACAAAAGAACTAAACAGATTAACAGTAAAAAAACAACAACACTTGAACATATTCGAATTATAAGTACTTGAAGAAAAAGCCTTAACACAACTCAGTAGTTCGCATTACATTTTTCTTTTCACTTCAATCCATTCCGTGTGCACTTGCGATAACAGGAATTCAGTTGCAAGCATCTCTTATCGCAAGTGTTACCTACTGCAGTTGTTTGCCTTGCTGTAAAGCGCTGCGATAACTATTTTTGGAACACTATTTTAAGCTAATTTTAAATGAACTATTTCTGCAAAGCTTAGCTAGATCAGGAACTACCGTAATTTTCAGTTTATAGGCTGCGACTTATGCTTGTTTAAAAATTGAAAATTAACTTCTCTGACATATCTGAAGGAATTTTATTTTTCCCATTGTTAGTCGAAATCTTTTATTTTATTTTTTAATTTTTATATTGCATCAATTTTTTTTAATACCGTGCCGTATAGTATGAACCCAATGTACTGTAGCGTATGGTATAAGTTAGAGTAATTTCGACTTACAATGTGAATTCGAGACCATGTTTTACTAATGTTTCATAGTGAGTGGTGACTTGGAGATGGTGTGTAGATAGGACGGATATCACTGTAATTTGCTGGGGCAATTTAACGTTGACAAAAGATTCAACCAGTGTTGTAAATTCGAACAAGAAGACTTAGTAGATTTAGATTAGAATTTAAATAACTATTGATTAAAGCCTAATAATGTTAAATCCTACTTATATTAATGGAATTCTGAAAAAACTGCTTCAGATGTGATAAATACTAGAGCGTTTTGATTTAGTTTGAATTGCAACAGCCAAATGTTTTCAACGAGGTCTAATCGAGTCCAAAACCTGCTATTTAAACCCTATTGTGTGCAGTGTTATACACCAAGGCTGCTTATCTACCCGAAATTACGGTACTTCTAAAAGCTGATTCTGGAAGACTTCGAACATACATCGAACATCTGTTGATTTCATTTTGATCGTTACTGGAAATTAAAATCGAAAATCGAAACAAAAAAATTTCTTACGTGATTAGATATAGAAGATTTATTCCGTTGCAAATTAGATGACTGCAATTCATTTCTTTCTGAGTGAAATTATGATGACAAACGTACACACAATAAGTTTCATTTCACAGCATTAATACTGAAGGTCAATTCTAGATTTATCATATCATAATTGGATATAGATAAATTTTAGCATTCTATTTCCTAGCAAAGTGTAGTTAATGTTCTGTAGCTCAATTGATAATATCATGTTGACTATTATGCACATTTTAAGCATTTTTAAAGCGATAACTTTCATTTCATAGCATTAATACTAAAGGTCAATTCAAGATTTATCATATCATAATTGTAAATAGTTAAATTTTAACATTCTATTTCCTAGCAAAGTGTAGTTAATGTTCTGTAGCTCAATTAATAGTATCACGTAGACTATTATACACATTTGAAGCATTTTTAAAAATATTTATTAAATATTTTTTTAAATATTTATCAAATATTTTTTAAATATTTATCAAATATTTACCAAATATTTTTAAAAAAATTTTATCAAATATTTATCAAATATTTACTAAATATTTTTAAAAAATGTTTATCAAATATTTACTAAATATTTTTAAAAAATGTTTATCAAATATTTATCAAATATTTATCAAATATTTTTTTAAATATTTATCAAATATTTATCAAATATTTTTAAAAATATTTATCAAAAATTTATCAAGCATTTTCTTCTGATTTTTTCAAAAATATATATTATTCTAAAAAATGGTTATAAAATTCAAATGATAATGTGTATTTTTTCTTTCAACGAAACAAACAGACGATAGATAGGGGTGTGGTTGACTTATCCTATTTTCAGCCTTGCAAATTTTGACCTTGATACCTCCGACTCGCCGTTTCTAGTACCACAGACTCCCTGAAATTCGGCTCCTAATTGATATGTTCCAACCGGAAGCGAGACGGCATACCTGTAATTTTACTCTTTAAACGAAAAAAGGCTTACAACA
>CM063510.1:79759494-79836994 GCA_032207245.1 Pardosa pseudoannulata | reverse complement strand
ATTCGGTAAAAAGTTCCACAGTGAAATGAGAGAGATATAAAACTTAAGTGGGGAAATGTTTAAAGGTAAAACTTCTTAAATGGGTAAATTTACTATTAGTACTGTAAGAATAAATTGGGAATATAGAAATAGAATGTTTTAAGAAAATTTCTTAAACGTTAAATTTTTAAGCGGGTTCCACTGTATTTCTATAGATATGTATTTATAAATGGGCATCTGTAAGAATTTATTTGTTATATTTGTGTTTGTATAAATATGCTATCGCAAAGCTCTTTCGCTTCTTTTCCCGCATTAATTTTTAGCGCATTTTTCAGCTCACATGCGTGACATCTTTTAAGCATTTATTCCACGTAACTCCAATTTATCACATCTCACTTACGAACAAGTTGCGCAGGTACATTGTACCGCCTTCCCATTCAGAGATTCCACGCGCAACACTGCCCGATAAGAACAAAAGCACCGCCACCGGAGAAACAAAAAAAAGTAAAATAAAATGTATATATGTATATATATATATATATATATATTCCCCCACGTTTAAAAAAAAGCAGGGCGAAATGTCTAGCCGGTGATGCTGCGATGACGTCGATCGGTTCAAGCACTCCTCGTCACCCACTAGCCAAAATACTTATTTTTAGGTCACCCCCTTGGCTTGTTTTATCTGTTTATTTCTTATTTAGCGCCCGTTCTTCTTTGCGGAGTCTCCCGCCCCATTTTTTTTTTCTATTGCTCCGTTCACCGATGCTGTATTTAGCAAATGGCGGCTACAATCTTAAAAGAGAGCAAGAGTCTAGGACATGTTTTTTACAAGTTTGGTTTTAAACGTGTGATTCAGCGACTTTGAATGGCTTGTCTGCAGCGTGACTCACAATCGTCGTCTGTCACAGCGAATTTTTGGAAGGCGATGTTCCTATGTTTATCCGAAAACCAGTGAGCCCCTACTTTTTTTCCTTCTATCTCCTTCCCTACCCAGCCAGACAAAAATGTTTTTCGAGAGCACCCCTTTGAAACCTTGAGGCTTTATAAATGTGAAATAGTTTCCCCGTACCGAAAATCCTTCTGGATAAGCTGTGTTTTATCGTGATCTGCTGACCAAGCAGCCGGCTTTTTACTTTCTCTTGTAAAGTTGCTCTCTTTACTCTAAAAAGTTTAATAGAATTGAGGTTAACAAAGGTTCAAACTAAATGATAATCAAAATGAGAAAACTCTCTCCTATGAATTTAGTTAGTAACATTAACCCTCTGACTGCTCATCCCGCGATTTCCACGGGCAATCCAAATGTAACAAAATTTGCTCATTCCGCGATTTTCGCGGGCATGTGTTTTTCTTCCTTTATTAAGAAGCACATTCCGCCTTTTCACTGTTTAACCAGTGGAATAAATTATACACAGTATTAGACATTTAATTAGGTAAATAGAATTATATGACTAGAACTATTATAGTTATATTAGATAACAGAATGATAGATAGTATGTTATAAATAGAAACTAACTATGTTAAAGTTAAAATTTATTATAAAATAAATGTTTTATGTGATAACATCTGAAATTAGTTTTTCTGAAAGCTTATTTTTTCATGATAAAAGTCAATATAAAAAAATCTTTTCTAGAAAAGAATTAGTATTTCAATTCTCCAATATATATATATATATATATATATATATATATATATATATATATATATATAATATATATATATATATATATATATATATATATATTATATATATATATATATATATATATATATATATATATATATATATATATATATATACATATACATATATACATATATATATATATATTTATATATATATATTTATATATACATATATATATATAAACATATATATATACATATATATATATATATATATACATATATATACATATATATATATATATATTATATATATATACATATACATATATACATATATATATATATATATATATATATATATATATATATATATACATATATATATATATATATATATATATATATACATATATATATACATATACATATATATATATATATATATATATATATACATATATATATATATATATATATATATATATATATATATATATATATATATATATATATATATATATATATATATATATATATATATATACTTAAACTATGCAAAAATAATACGCAATTTTTAAAGAGATCTTGGTTTACAAATTGAGCAGTCAGAGGGTTAACTCTAACATTAAAATTGTTTTTAGTCCACGTAAGAGACTATAATATATTTATATACTTGAAAACCCCTCTCTTTTTCTCCAATTTTAAAACACAACTTTTCTTTAATGCTGAGATAATTAAAGTGGGAGGTCTCTCGATGTCTTGATCTGCAAGTAATAAATTACCTATTATACTTTTGTCAATGCTCTTTAATCGTCCAAGTCTGAATCAGTTCACAAATTTTCTTTATGTAGAGGACGATTTGCTAGATCATATTAAATATTATAATCATCTAAATCTATGTATAATACATCAAGATTTTTGAGGTCTTTGAGGCGTGGAGCAACTGGATTCTCTGGTCAGAGCCCTCTGATCCAGAGATTTCTAATAGTAAGAATAAAAATGACAACGAGTGGATAATAAACAACTAAAAGACAAAAGAAATATATAATGTGGTGGATTGTGAGTTCAAAACACATAAATCTAGAGAGTGGAAAATTTAGGGATATAAAACACATAGTGTTTTTGTGTACAGGAACATCCGTACCCTATGGCAACGAAAGGTGTAATGAGTAGTTTTCTTATACCAAGCGATTCAATCAGCCGCAGAAGGGCCAATCAGATTGCAGGGAATCGCCCAATCAAATTACGGAGAATTTGTGGGAAGAGATGAGTACGAACATCGAGATTTTCGAATTTCCCCATCATTATGTTTTTTTTTTATATGTTTATACATTTAAGGTATTTAAGGTTGATAGTTTCTAGCCATCATATACTGCAAGGAGAAAAAGACGTAGTTTGAATAAAGGAATGTAACATCTTTAAAATAAGTTTTACAACGAGGCATGAAACATATACTAAGTGGGCTTTAGGTAAACCATGCCCAGTTGGTTTCAGTAAATCTCTGCCTATTGCGAATAGTAGTTTAGGGTAGGTTTGAGTTCTGTAAGCTGTGCATGAACTTAAAGTTCTAACTTGAGCTGTCAAAAGCTGTAAGTTCAGTTGTAAAAAAACACCGGCATTCTTGTTGCTTCTGTTCCACTTGAACAAGCCAAGCATGTGAGCCAGAAATTTCCGAATTAGGGAGAGATGTTGCACTTTTCGTTTGAAGAGACTTCTAGGATGAATGAATGATAATTTGCCAAATGTGGATCCTTGTAATTTAGAAACAGGCACCAAGAAAAAGACCTCCATGATACGTCTGCCATCTAAAGATGTATCATTTGAATTTAAATGACACTGGGATCCCTAACCTATTAATGGGGATCTATGGCCGGCTCGAGTGAGGTAGTATGGGTGCATACTACCCTCCGGATAGTATCTAGACAGCTTTCCCCTTTGGGCTACCGCGTTACCCAATATTTTTAGTGCTATGAATACAAATACAATGGGTATCGCATACTCATATTCTGGCCGAAAGATTAAATATTGTTCTACCTATAAAATACTTCAATGTCTTTCGTGGTAGCGAAAGACATTGAAATAGTGGTAACGAATTGCACTACCGATATGGACTGCAGGCCAAGGTTTTATGAGGTATAATGTACCAAAAATTTGAATAAACACCATCAATTACATAACAGCACCAATATGAGAACATGAAAGACTAGTTATTTATACTAACATTGCTACATAACTCTCATTCTAAATTAGTATATATGAAATTCTAATTTCTGAAATGCAGTGTGAATCGGGACATGTATTGAATATTTTCAGTCACAGTCAAATCAATCATAAAGCTTTAACGATAGTAAGTTCTTTTATTTTTAATGCTTAACCTTTTTACATTTCAAATATCTTTTTTTTAATTATATAGTTTCTTATATATTGTACCGACATATAGGCAACTTATAACCGAATATGGATTTTTAAGTATCCAGATATGCATGCGGTGTTTTCAAATTGCCGTACTAAAATCAATATACGTTGAAAGTTTTTATTTTTCCTTTGTTACTCTTTTGTACCATATGATATGCATATTTTACCTTTCACCACTAGACATTATAATTTGGCAATTATATGGTGACCAATTATATATGACAAATAAATATTCATGATAATTATATGGTAACACTCCAAATAATTTAAATTCAAATTTAAACCAGTTTAAATACCCACTCGGCATATTTTCTCATATTAATGTTTACGATTTCATAGTGGTGTGACCCATATATGCCGTGAACCTAATCATCTAGCAATCTTCAATATTGCTTTAAAACTGAGAATCTGAGGGATATCTAGAGAGATACAAAAGCCGTTCGTCTCACTCCGATGTCTTGACAAGGTGCTCTTTATGACTTAATTCTAACAAATTACTTTTAGATTCCACCTTCAAATACTTCATTCCGGTATTATTCTGTCACTGCCCCTAATAGGGGAAAACAAAAGATGTCGTGGATACGGCACATGCCAAAGTTTCAGTGAAACAATCACTCATTGTTAAGGGTCTGGGGACGATATGGAAAATTCCCGTCAGAATGGGGGGAGGATAGATTGGATAGGGAATTATTATAGAGGATGGGGATTTTCAGGATGATATTAGTACATATCACCGATAGGATATATTTGATTTGGAATTTAGGAGGGATTTTAAACTGTCTTCTGTGGTTTCGAAAAAAGATGTTTATTTGAACAAGATAAAGGAAATAAGACGATATTATAGTTCTTAATAATCACATGCTGTAATATCGCTTTCTATTTATGTGCTTTTTAAAGGATATCCTTATATAAAAGTTAGTCATGTTTATAAGAAAAGTTTTGTGTATCATAAAAAGCATGTTTTCAGTTAAACAAGTATCTCCCTTTGATTAAGCGGTTTAAAGGCCACTCCCTAGTTACGGCCCTGTCTCTTAGAATTTAAAGATG
The DNA here is from genome assembly GCA_032207245.1 of Pardosa pseudoannulata. NCBI lineage: Eukaryota > Metazoa > Arthropoda > Arachnida > Araneae > Lycosidae > Pardosa > Pardosa pseudoannulata. The sequence goes on along the minus strand of CM063510.1, from coordinate 79,831,927 downwards.
ACTCTCAACCCTTTCTTTTAAAAGTGGTAAGCTCGGGTATTATTACGTCTACATTGCTACCCTGTATAAGCAATAAAAAAGCTCCCACGGGCATAGGGCCTAGTATAAATTTTATAAAGTGATGGTATTACAGTTTTTATCTCTACTCTGATGCACGTGCAAAACAATAAGTAGAGATTAAAATATTTCTTAACGCCCGCATATTACTTTTTTTACTATGAATACGTTTCTATATTTAAGTTAAAACAACAAATAAATATTAGAGCTTAATTATTCCTCCAGTTGACTTTTTGTTCTTACATGGGCATGTGCCTGTGTGCGTGTATATGCTGTGATTAAGCAAAGCCCTGCCCAAAAGAGGATGTCACATAAATCCGTACTTCCACTGCCCGAAATTAAACAGAATTTTTTTTATCTATTATTTAGATATGGAGGTATAAATTGTTGTGCTGTATAACAATTATCATAATAAGGATAATTTGCAACGCATAAAAATATTCGTAAATTGTCTCCTGAATATGCCGGACCCACCACGGAATTGTTTTCTTTGTACAATCTTGTAAGTACTACGAACGTTTATACAGCAAGCATAAATAATTAACTGAAACAATTTAAGGTATTTCTGTATATAAATCTCCCTAAAGTTTTGTTCCGGTTAGCTCATAAAACATGTTTACCAGATTAACATTTAATAATAGAGATTCTTAAGATCTGCTGATTAATTCTGGGAGTGAAGCCGTAATTATTCTCGGCCGATAGTGCGAAACCTCCAGAACATGGCCGAAGAAAACACCTTAGTAAAACACCTTGGTTGACTGATAAAACATGTTAACCAGACTAGAACTTGATAATAGAGATTTTTAAGATCTACTGATTAATTCTGGGACTGAAGTTTCGATGGTTTTCGGCCGATAGGGCGAAACCTCCAGCACATGGCCGAATAAAACACCTTAGTGAAACACCTTCGTTGATTGATAAATCATGTTTACCAGACTAGCATTTAATAATAAATGCTAGTCTGGTTTCAAGATTTTTAAGATTTTTAAGATCTACGGATTAATTCTGGGACTGAAATCATAATTATTCTCGGCCGATAGTGCGAAACCTCCAGCTCATTGCGGAAGAAAACACCTTAGTGGAACACCTTAGTTGACTTTTAAGACATATTAACCAGACTAGCATTTAATAATAGAGATTTTTAAGATCTACTGATTAATTCTGGGACTGAAGTCGTAATTATTCTCGGGCGATAGTGCAAAACCTCCAGAACAGGCCCGAAGAAAGCACCTTGGTGTTAAATCATTTCACATTGCCTCATTATTTACTATTCATCCCATAGCAACCTAAAGCAACACATCACCAGGAGAAAGAGGGAGAATCGCTCGGTAACACTGCCGACCTCTGGTGAATTATGCAAACAAGGAAAGAGCGTTCTTTTCAATTTCACTTAACTTTAGTACCCAGTCGGAAAGTGGAAAACGTTTAAAAGATTGCGCCGTGAAATAAGCTTTGATGCCTGAAGGGAAAGAGAATTTAAAGAAAGTTTCAGTTTTCAGAAGTTTAAGCTTACAGTTAACATTCAACTGCACAAAAATTTTTTCTCTCAGTGATTTAGGAAAATTAGGCAAGAATAATAATCAAAGGGGGTATTTTATTATTTATTTCCTTATAATTAAAATAGTTGTTGTTGTTGTTTCTCATGCAACTTATACAAACCAAGTACGATTGAGGCGGAGGCTACTCATATTAAGGCAAATGAGTGCGCCTTTCGTTTTAATGAGCACCATTAAGATGAAAGAACGACTTTTCTCAAGTGCGTCCTCGTAATTTTGAAGCAGGAACCAAGCAGAAGACCCACAGACTTGGCCTCCCACCCCCAGAGGTTTCGATTGAGAACTTGAAGGACATTGTGACCACGAACATATTTTAGAGCCTCAGTCACCTTAAGGAACACGACGAATCTTAGGCCGGCTGGGGTTCAACCTTTCAGTCAACTCGCAAGCTTTCAGTTACGACATTGTTGCCTTTGCCGATTGAGCTACCGCGGCTATTAAAACATTAAACTCCTCTTAATTGACCTAAATGTTCTAAAATGTGGAATTATATAACAACTATTAAGAATAATGCATCTATTAATGCAATGAATTTATTAATTATAAAAGCGACCCATCATTAACAAAAAGTAATGACACAAAACTAAGCACTAGGTCAACAGTTGCCAAATGGTGGTTCATAGACCACCAGTGTTTAGTGGAAAATATCGAGAAGTTGCCTACAACCAGTGGGTATCAGCTTTTATACCCGAACAGAATATTCGAGAAATAACTAATTTACATACTAAAGAAGTATCTAGAATGTTCGAGAACATAAGGCAACAATCAATAACATTTTTAAATTAAAAATCCATTCTTTGGAACAACCGCCATGGCGAGAATCGAACCCACAATCTTCGGGTCTGTATCTCGTGTTTTGACCACTCGGTAAGTGAGCTCGTTTAAAAAAAAAAAAGCTTCTTTATCCAGCATTATTTAGCATGAAGAAAAAGCATATGATTATTTGTTGTAAGCTGCAACACAAATAACAAAAATTATAATCATTAATATTCAGGTTAAAAAAATAAAAAGTGACGTCTTTATCAAGTTCTCATTTTTGGGTTTCTATAAAAAATGAATACCCATCACTGAGTGAGAAAGCACTGAAAATTCTAATTCAATTTTCAACAACATATTTGTGAAAAAAAAATATCTGTCACAGCAATTTAAACTTGATAACTTTCTGTTGCAAAGATGTCGCTGAAGAGAAAACTTTACTTATGCATTGTACTTAATATGTGAAATGAATAAATTTAAGTTTTAAAAAATTGCTATATAGGTTTTAGCTTAATATGTGTATTTTGTATTAATAAAATAAAATTTCTGATTATTATTCTATAAATACATTTACTGCCTTTTTTTTTAATTTTAAATTTACATAATTGGTGGTCCACCAAATAAAAATTATATATGTAGTGGTCCTTAAAGTTTTAAAGTTTGCAGACCGCTGCACTAGATTAAGGCAAACCGTTTTAATATTTCGTATTGTATTTAATAATAAAATCGCTATCTAAAACCTCGCCTGCGTAACAAGATTTGTAAATCAATATTACTTTTAATATCGATTATTTTGAATATCGAATAATTTTTATTTCGATTTTTAATTTTAAATTTACATAATTGTTGGCCCACCAAATAAAAATGATATATGTAGGGGTCCTTAAAGTTCTAAAGTTTTTTGACCACTGCACTAGATTAAGGCAAACCGTTTTAATATTTCGTATTATATTTAATAATAAAATCGATAGCTAAAACCTCGCCTGCATAACAAGATTTGTAAATCGATATTATTTGTAATATTTATTATTTTTAATATTGAATAATTTTTATATCGATTTTTAATTTTAAATTTACATAATTGGTGGTCCACCAAATAAAAATTATATATGTAGTGGTCCTTAAAGTTTTAAAGTTTGCAGACCGCTGCACTAGATTAAGGCAAGCCGCTTTAATATTTCATATTGTATTTAAAAATAAAATTGATATCTAAAACCTCGCCTGCCTAACAAGATTTGTAAATCGATATTATTTTTAATATCGAATAATTTTTATATCAATTTTTAATTTTAAATTTACATAACTTGTGGTCCACCAAATAAAAATTATATATGTAGCGATCCTTAAAGTTCTAAAGTTTGCTGACCGCTGCACTAGATTAAGACAAATCGCTTTAATATTTCGTATTGTATTTAATAATAAAATCGATATCTAAAACCCCGCCTGCGTAACAAGATTTGTACGTCGATATTATTTTTAAAATCGAATAATTTTTATATCAATTTTTAATTTTTAATTTACATAATTGGTGGTCCAATAAATAAGACATATATGTAGTGGTCCTTAAAGTTCTAAAGTTTGCTGACCACTGTATTAGATTAAGGCAAACCGCTTTAATATATCGTATTGTATTTAATAATAAAATAGATATCTAAAACCTCGGCTGCGTAACAAGATTTGTAAATCGATATTATTTTTAATATCGATTATTTTTAATATGGAATAATTTTTATACCGATTTTTAATTTTAAATTTACATAATTAGTGGTTCACCAAATAAAAATTATATATGAAGTGGTCCTTAAAGTTCTAAAGTTTTCGGACCGCTGTACTAGATTAAGGCAAACCGCTTTAATATTTCGTATTGTATTTAATAATAAAATCGATACCTAAAACCTCGCCTGCGTAACAAGATTCGTGAATCGATATTTTTTAGTCCGTGGTGGCTTTTTTGTGTTTATCGGATTCTTCTACACCTATAAAAAACTGTAATAGTATACCAGCTTTACTTTATTGTCTTAGAATCACGATAAAATTCAGTCTTATATTATGAATTATTTTTAATGATTTATTTTTTGCGTAATTATGAAATATAAGTTATATTTAATGCACATACGATGTTTCAGAACAGAAAAAACCTTTTATTGTTTGCTTCAATGTCCCTTAATTATTAATTGAGGGTTTTTTCAATGTGTATAGCTATATTTTTTACCTTTGTGAACAGTTTATTCCCATTTTTACGTTAAAAAAATTGCATCTATATTGACTGGTAAACAACTACGTACCTATATATCAAGGAAAAATTATTAAATAATATCTAAATTAAAGAAAAATTAGATTGCATACATGAATGGTAAATTTGTACATTCTATATATTCTACTTTTTACTTTTGGTGATTTTCTTGCAATTCAACATCTTCCCACACGAATTTTATTTCGGATAATATTGCACTTTCCCCTTTTGCCGATATTCATGTCGATTTCACGATATTCCTCCCGACAGATGGCGGTACAATCGCAAGTGGGACTAAGCGCCTAGCAACAGCGTAATGCAATTGTGGATAGAAGAAAGGACGCCGTAATCCCGTTTCATGTGAATGAATGAATGAATATCATTCGACCGAATTTTCACGTCGCTAAATATTTGTGACAGCAAAAAAAGGATTACAGAATCGTAGAAATTCTTGATTCTCTCCCTGTTGAGAAAATATTTTAGCACAAAGAGTATTCATTATCAAATATCTCATGGAAGGCATAACATAATTAATGAACGAATAGATGTATGGTTGATATATTTTTAGCATTTTTCTCCAGCTAGAAACTATTATTTTTTCGTTATACCGAAGAAGTGAAGTATATTTTAGGTGTTAGTAATAGGAAATTAAAGCAATTTTATTATTATGTTACCACTAAGTAAATACAGTAAGCAAATCAATTAAAAAATAAACTTTCTTGGTTGTTGAAATTTAATATATTATAGAAATCAATAATTACCAGGAAGCTGCAAAAGGGGAGTTATACGATTTGATCTCCATTCGTTATTCGTGAAATAAATTACAATAAAACTTTAGCCATGTAGAAAGGCTGTTTTTAATCGCCAGTAGATTTTTCTTTTTAATGATTAAAATTTTACGGAAAAAATTCTTTATACAACTGTATTCTTTATGTTGATGATATCTCTAAATAACGTATCTCCCATTACCAGCTTTTTCAGTAAAGTATACATCGCTAAACACTTCCTTTTCTCTCGAACAATATTACCACAGGTCCTTATGGACTACATAATTTCAGAATATACACACGTACTCACACACACACACACACACACACACACATATATATATATATATATATATATATATATATATATATATATATGTATGTATGTAATGTGACGGACTTCTCGGAGGGTGGTTGCAGTCATGGCCATAAAAATGATACCGTTTTAGCTAAAGACCTTTATTAAGATAACGTTGGAGGACGGGTTCTCACTTCATCGTATGGACAGGACAAACTGAAGGGTCAGCTAACATGAAGTTCTATATACAAGACCCGTAACACCTGGGTCAACATCTGTCAGAAAAAATCTCTAGAAAAATATGTCTCCGACAGCGGGTATCTCCCTTTTATTTGGAAATTTCCTAAATTGTCCGCTAGGACCATGTAGGATTATAATTGGTCAGACCCCTTCTCTGAGGGCGTAAACTGTAGCCAAAGTGGTCAATTTAGGTTAAGGGTTAAAAGGGGGAATGCAAAATGAAGCGGGAATTTTTAGCCCTTGATTTAGGTTTTGAAAACCCCTGAGAATTTTCCTTTCATATATATGTGTGTGTCTGTGTTTGTATTTATATATGACATGTTCCGAGTGATCAAGGCATGGAAGACCATATATTGGTTTGCGTATAAAACTTCTTTATAGTATTTCTTTTGTCTATGGCTATCAGATATCCTTTGCCTATGGCTATTACCTTTGTTATGGCTATTAGATATCCTTTGTTCACATTTTGAGACGCCAAGCATGGAGGATGTTACCAACCCGACTTCCTGCTCAGAAGTGGCTTTTGGCATTGCTTGTCTATACAGATTCCTCTTGTATACTTCTGCGTCAGTTTCTTTACTCTGTATAGTTTCCTTCGAGGGTGTGTTTTTCTCCTATTACGTTATCGCTAAAGAGTTCCAACTATTTTTAATTATAACTCGTTTAATTCTTCACTCCCATTTTTAAACCTGATATATATATATATATATATATATATATATATATATATATATATATATATATATATATATATATATATATATATATATATATATATATATATATATATATATATATATGTATATATATATATATATATATATATATATATATATATATATATTCAAAAACACTTACACTTATATATTTAGTAGGTTTTTAGCCCATTAATGAAAACTGCAGTATTTGAAATTAAAGTTCATTAAGTAGTTTTTGGCACTCTACCGCTCCAAAAATTCTCTGGAAAAATATGTCTCCGATAGCTTCCATACCCTTTATATTCAGAATTTTCTATATTGACCATTAGGGCCCTATAAAGTTTTAATTAGTTAGACACCTTACCCGAGGACGTGAACTGTAGACCCAGTAGTCAATTTAGATCAGGGTTTTAAAGGAAGAAAGTACTGATAAGGGAGTTTTTGCCCCTGAATTTATATTTGAAAACCCCTGGGAAGTTTCTCAGGTCGTAATGTGGGCTTTGTGCTATAAATTTACTTCGGTACTATTGTTTGGTTATTTAAAGGATTTATACAAAATCTCTACATTTGTTTACAGATTTAGTTTACTTTTTTCTTTCACACACTCACACATAATATATATATATATATATATATATATATATATATATATATATATATATATATATATATATATATATATATATATATATATATATATATATATATATATATATATATATATATATATATATATATATATACATATATATATATATATATACATATATATATACATATATATACATATATATATATATATATATACACACACACATATATATATATATATATATACATATATATATACATATATATACACACACACATATATATATGTATACATATATACATATATATATACATATATATATATATATATATATATATATATATATATATATATAATCAATGTCATTTTGTTTAAATCTCATATGAATAATTACTAAAACATCTAGTAATCCCACTTTTTTGATTGCATGCAGTCTATGCAACTAATAATTTTAATTTAACGGATACTAATGCTACTTGTAGCAGACTCCAACTATAGGAATGCAGTAAAAAAATATAATTTCATTTATATGCCTTAAATATCTATACAATTATACAATTCCTAGAAGAGTGAAAATAGCACTATATCAGCGAAAAATTTTTGTTTATAATGAAATTTTTCTGCAATTAAAAATATCAATACAACATATATAAATCTTCAAATCACCACCAGATGGCAGCACTCGAGCTTTAGCCGACATCAGATTTACCTTGAAAAACGAAACTAGCTTTGAACAGTCAGAAAAATGTGTAAATGATAATTCTGATGGTGCATGGTACACTCGGAATTTAAAAACAAATTGTATAACTTAAAAGTCGTACAAAGAAGTCATGTTGTGTCTACATCATATATTTCTGTCTATGGCCTTGATAATTGCATAAAAGTTCTTTAATTCCACTCTAACTTTAGACCATAAAAATAAAATAAAACTACTTTCAAGCAGCAAATTTCGAAACGAAAGGAAATATTTCCAAAGACATAATCGTTAAAGACCATAATCGTTAAAACTGCTGTAAAAAATGGCAGAAAAATGACCTAAATTGTTAGTTGTAACTGGAAAAACTGAAGAATTTCCGGAATTAAACATGTTGCGAGGGTTTCTCTTGTACCGCTCGTTAAATACATCTTTTCACATGTTATTTGTCCCTATTTATTGCTGTTAGACAAATAAGACGTAATGTTTTTTTTATTTTAAATTTGAAACTAAAAGAAAAGAATTTACAGCAAATTGAGTTCAGTGAATATCACAAATATTTTTCTCGTATATCTCTATGAAATAAGAAAAAATCAGTCAGTTTTTTTTTAGGAATCTAAAAGTTGTTTGTAAGAATTGATGTAACAAATATAGCATGGTTATTTTCTGTTTTTCTTTTATTTTGTTTATCTCCATATTAGGTTTTCTACAAAAAACGTATTAATTATCTTTGAAATTTATTATTGTTCGGGAAGGAGAATATTTTGAGAGCTGCTGTAATAAATTTAGCAAGTCGTAAATGTAATTTATAAACATAGTTCTTCCCTCCTTCTACGCAAACCACCACTAAAATATGCATTCTTTTTTGAAATATGACTTTTATATATTACTAGCTGAGGTACTAGGACTGGGGTAATATCATGTGAAGGCTTGAGCGGAGAAGATTTCAATATTGACAGTATTCTTTTCATGTTATCAAACAAATGCTATGCTAATTTGTTGTTCCCGGTAACTTGTATGTTGTGAAGAAGCACATCACATTTGGTTGGTTGGTTGGTGTTGCGTACATTTAGAAGTCATATAGCTTCTAATGGAATGATGGTGGCCATTGCTCGAGAGGTTGGACTTCTAAAAGTGGGTCTTCTTAATTTAGATGCAGGGACCAAGCAAAAGACCACATAGGCTAGATCTGCCACCACCAAATTATCGTTTGGGAACTTGAAGGATAGTTCATTGCCTTCATGGCGTTACTATGGTCCGTTAATCACGTGATTTCAATCAGTGAGCATAGAATTGACAACGAGAGAAAAATAAACAACTAAAAATGTGTGAAAGTACTGAAGGGCGGATACGTGAACTCATAACACATGATAACTAAAGAGAAGAAAGTTTAAGGATCGAAAAACACATAGGGTTTTTGTGGCCACGGACATCTGTTCGTTACGGAGACTCGATCAGAAATGAGTAGTTTTATTTTTCAATCAGTTTGGAAGATGAACTCAAGAACCAATAAGTAATTCCCTGTTATAAAGTAAATGGTTTTTATAATTTAGAATTAATGACCAAGCAGAAAACTCCAAGGATTGGTCTGCCACCTCCAGGAGTATCATTTAGGTACTTTAAAGACATTTTAAGGCCTTCATGGCTCGGTGTAACAAAATTTTATGAGACTAGTCCGCTAATTCTGAGATTTCAGTCAGTAAGCCTACAATTCACAGAGAGTAAAAATAAACAACTAAATAGGTGTGAAATCATAGGTGGATTCATGAATTCATAAGGTAACTGTAGAGGAGAAAATTTATGAATCGAAAAATACATGTTTTTGTGGCTACTGACATCCGTACATTATAGAGAGTAGATCAGAAATGAGTTGTTTTAATTTTCAAGCAGATTGGAAGGTGAATTCGGGATCCAATGAGAGGAGAGTTCTTCATCAAATCAAACTTTAAGCAGTTTTTTGTTTAAATTTTTTTTTTTTTTTTTACATTTTTTATAAATTCTCATGAATTTTTTAAAAGCATTTTTATAGTTTAAAAAATGAACAGACAAAGGCTGATTAATTTATATGAATTTATTTTACGTGCTACAGCTGCGATTAACCCCTTGAGGACCATCACGTAAATGCTACCCGAGTCGACCGTTGTGAAAACTGTCGCCGTTTAAGCCATGTAGTAATTAAATCTAGAATTTAAAAATTAAAATAAAACTTTCATATCTCCTAATACGCATACGCAACACTGGTATCTCAATATCAACCGAAGATCGTCACGTGGAGGCGACGCTGGACTGACAAGAGTGAAATCCCTTCATCGCGTATACGACACGTTGATCACGAAGGGGTTAATGAAAAAGACGGATGGTTGTCCGGCTAGAGCGTCGATCATGGTACTCTCGATGAAGCAAATGTCAGTAACATATTATTACACAGAATTATTCGAATTTAATCTTAATTAGTGCATTTTCTACAGAAGACATAAAATACATGCAAAGTATATACAAGTATATAAAAGAAATAAATTACAAAATAATTATTTGAAAATTTTAATAATAGTTAAAAATTGAGAGCATCATTTGCCTACAATAGTACTACAGTATTAGCCAATAAGTATAAAATTCTTCTTGTTTTCTTGCAATGAGTTCTAACCGACACTATTTAACCGTCTTTAAATGTAAATTCTGCTTAAAATGGTTATTCATGAATGGTCAGATTTTTGAAAGTCAATATTCAGAATCAGAAAACAAAAATTTAATGTAAAAACGGCATGGAACGGCACATGTCGGAAAAATTCTTAAACAATATTAACAAGACAAAGTAGTACGGTATAGCTCTATCTATCTACTATCTGAAGATTTCAAAACTTCTATAGAACTGTCAATCCAATAACAAGAGGCCTAGATAGATTTACCCTTATTTTCACTTAGTATGCCGATATACGAAGTACATTTAGGGACTGAAATGATGTGCACATGACAGTGTTAGTAATTCTTGCTGACTAGATATCACCATTTGAGTTAATTTCAGGTACCCCGTTATTTACCCGAATTTGCGTCAGATATCGGAATCGCTTCGTCGATACGTTAAGCCATAAAAAAAGCACTGAATCTGAACGAGAATTTCGATGAATCCTCTCCTTTGTTTTAAAACGGCCCATTCATTCTTTCGCCTCTCTGGCGCTCCACTTTCCTTGGCTACACTACTACACTACTATACACGTTATCGGGCAATTTCAAGCACGAGGGACCACCTATGTCACGCTGATAACACCAGCGCAGCTACTTAGTCGCAATTCTCATCATAACACAGCTTCCTCTTCAAGACTTCGTATTTGTCTTGTGAGAAATACAAACATCCCACCTCAGTTTCTGCGGGATAATATCTTTCGATAAAAGCTCCAAGACTACTTCGGAGAAGAGAAAAGTCGTCGGAGAAATGCCACGAGCTTATCGGCGATTCCGGAACCAGGCTTGTGTGTGTATCGTGCATTCGAGGGCCCCCCTCTCTCATCCCCTTGATTCTAGGGGGGCCTCCCGCGTTAACGACGCCACAGCTATGTCAACAATGGTGCGGCACAGCCACTAGAAAGGGCCCCGCCGCGAATTCCGGGCGTTTCTCGAGTCGGCGGGTCCCCGGCGTTTAGATAAATCGAGAATTTCGAAAAGAATGTTTTTTGACTTATTTTTTTTCCTTCCTATCCCCCCCCCTGATTTAGCCGTTTAGAGAGACAGGAAGCATTTGGAAGCGAAATTTTTGTGGGAATGTTTTGAGCCAATTACGTCGTTTGAAAGCATTATGACTGACATAAGTTGTAACGTAATTCTAGCGAATGTATATTTTTTGGATACCTCGGTAATGACGGAATTATTATTCCTGACGTATTTTGATTTATTTTTGTTCTAGAATAGTACTTATATAGCCTTACGTGATAATCTGAAGAAGCGTTATACCATGAATTTCGGCTACTTATTGTATACATTTTTAGGTGACTATTATACTCATAAAAACCTTTTCACATGTAAACCCATAGAAAAAGCAATAGATCCAGTTTAGAATTCCTTTTCGCAATGAAAATTCCGTGGATTTCTCAAGCGATAGCGAAAAATATTTCAATGATTCTGGTAACATGTAATAAAGCCTTTAAAGGGTTAAAAGTTTTTCTTTGTCACACAAGAACTCCTTACATTTTTAATCGGAAAAGAAATATTTGATTCAGGCTGACGTATGATTAGGATTTTAATCAAGTGCACATTTTTCGCTACATTTTTTATCATTAAAGAAATTTTTGATTCAGGCTGACATATGATTAGGCCTTTAATCAGGCGCAAATTTTTCGCTACATTTTTTTTAATCAGAAAAATTTTTGATTCGGGCTGACGCATGATTAGGCCTTTAATCAGGTGCAAAATTTTAGCTACATTTTCATCGTTAAAGAAGTCTTTGATTAAAACTGACTTATGATTAGGTATTTAATCAGGTGCAAATTTTTCGCTACATCTTTTATCGTTAAAGATATCTTTGATTCAGGCTAATGAGTGACTAGGCCTTTAATCAGGTGCAAATTTTTCACTACTTTTTTTTTATCCGAAAAGAAATCTTTGTTTCAGGCTGATCTATGATTAGGCTTTAATCAGGTGCAAATTTCTTGCTATCAAACAAAAAATCCGTGCATTCTTCATTGTGAAAAGGAATTGTAAACTAAATCTGATACTTTTTCGATGCATACAAGTTACGTGCAAAAATACCTTAATATCATGGTGTTTTGTTATTAATCTACTCATTTTATACAGTTTTATGTAGTCATTATACTAAGAAAATGAGGTAGATCACTATTAGGTTATTCTGCTTATTATACGCGACTTTATGTAGCCACTATACTCGTAAAACGTTATAGATCATTATTAAGCCGTGTTGATTCACAATTAGGTGATGATAACAGTTGAATTATTTGTGTTCATTTCTGTTCGAGAATAGTATTTGTATAGTCTTACATGAAACGTAGAAGAAGTTTTATGGCTGGAACTACAGGTGTTTGCTGTATGAAATATTATAGCCATTATACTCGGGAAACGGTATATCATTATTAAACCCCACTAATTCATCATTAAGTGATGATCCCTGATGAATTATTTAGTTTCACTTCCGATCAAGAATAGTATCTATATAAGGCCTTGCATGAGCCTTATGATCTGAACAAAGGATATTTATTGCATGTAATTTTACAGTCATTATACTCCTAAAGCTTTTTAGATATTACTTGAATGTACGAATTCATCATTAAGTGATTATCACATATAAATAGCTTTGATTTATTTATCATATTAATATATCTAGCATAAAAACCATGCAAAGCGTTATCACAGGAGTTACAGCTACTCATTGTACGTCATAAAATGACGTTCCATTATAATCGTAAATCAGGGGTGGCCAAAGTTTTGGGATTCGTGGTCTTCTCCACATTTAAAAAATCGTAGGCGGTCTACCAATGGCAGAGCTAAATTAACGTAACTTACATGTTTATATATTTACTTTCGGTAACAAGAAAAAATGGTAAACTATCTAATTTTTCTATAAAAATCTTAATATTTACAAAATAAAAATTTATAGCATAAACAAAAACCATATAATGATTATATGGATACTGATTCGATTGTATTATAATCTAAGCATTCCACTTTGTCAAGTTGTTTCTATTTAATTCTCCACTGTAAAACGATAAATTCATTTTATTATTTTGCACAGTTTTGGGTTTTAAAGCGTACACAGTAGTAAATTTTTATTTTAAATAATTCATTAATTCTATGTCATAAGTCGTAAATTAAATTGTTAATATCTGATGTCATTATCGGGATGGTCGAGTGGACTATCTAAAATGTCTTGTCGACCAGTTGACCGCGGTCGACGTCTTGGCTACCCCTGTCGTAGATCGTACAACGTAGATGAATGTTGGCCTACATTATTTCATCAACAGATGAGTATTACTAAATAATTGTGCACAATTGTTGAATATTTGTGTCTATGATGGAATTTTAATAACCAATGTTGTAAACATATTATTAGGCTAGGATCTACTTGTTTGAAGTCAGTTTCAAACGGTTACAAACATCCATGCAGTGTTGTTTTGAATAAGAAGATATTAGTTTGGTCAGACTGTCGATTCCAGTTAAATTAATCAATTGTTTATTTTTTTTCAGGATGAAAATTGCTAGTATAGAACAATAAACTTTTCCATTTTAATTCTAAACAAGGTCAATAACTTCCGTATCTATTGTATACCTTCTGATAGCAAATGAAGTGTTATTAATATTATTTTTTTACTTCTCAAAATAAATTGATATCACTTTCGATAATAAAAATTATGTAAAAGCTTTCAAACGACAGAATTTTTTTTTTAGAAAAAAAATCTCTAAGAGATAAATACGGTAGAGTAATCTTGGAAAAACAAATAATTGAAAATGATAAAGGTTTTATAAAAGTGTACTGTTTTTTTTACACAGCATTTACGTTGTTGATAATTACAGTTAAGTGTTGTACGTAAATAAATTATAAAAATGAGATTTTCATAACATGATACTTAGAATGCATTGCAAAGAAAGGTAGACTATTAAACACAATGCTATTTAACGCATTGTATGCGGGACATGTACTAGTACGTTTTCTGACGATTGATACTTGAGCGCGGGACACGAACTAATACGTTTTCTGACGATTGATACTTGCGCGTGGGTCACGTACTAGTACGGGTTAGTGTAACAACATGGTTTGTTTTGGGTACAAAAATTATGGTATATACAGGAAAATGAAGCCGAACGTTCTTGTCTAAAGATTCTGAAAAAATTTAGACAAATAAAACTAGTTTTTACACAAGTCGATGCGGAACCACAGAACGGGAAGGTTGAGTAAAAAATCCATTTAGATTTAAAATTAACTTTTTATTTATCCTTCAAAAAAGGACATGTATATGAATATGTATATGTATATGTATATGTATATATGTATGTATATGTATATATGTATATGTAGATGTATAGGTATATGTATATATGTATATGTATATGTATATGTATATATGTATATGTATATATGTATATATGTATATATATATTACATTAATATATTTATTTCTATATAAATTTATTTATTTGTCTATTTATATATTTGTTTATATATTTAAATATAAAATACGCAAAGTTAGTTAAAAAATTAAATAATTTCGGATCTATTGAGATTTAACTGAATAACTAAATTTGCGGGCAAAACGCCCGCTCCCGGTACAATTCCTCTGCGAAATGTACCGTCACACAATGTGTTAATAAGAAGGTCGGTAATGTGTTCAAATAGCTCCGGTGACTTAAGTGGAGTTTTCTATAGTATCGTTCCAGGAGCGGGGTGGAGGATATCTCCAAACCTGCAACAAATTCGAACTACCTGCTAGTTTTACTTAAATGCTGAGAACGTTTGGTTATCGGTTATATATCTCTGACCATCTCCTAACAATTTGGCCATCCTGTTTCTCAGAGAATCTAGTGTATATCCCTAAAGTTTTAAATAATAAGATCGTAAACATGTACATACACAATTTAAAATACAACATCTGAAGGTCAAAAGGATAAAACCATGATAATTTTTAACGAGAATCAATATTTTTGTAAGACACAAAATATTAAACCTAGTCTTAAAACCGTTGTCATAAAGTCTCTATATATCGTTAAGCGTTTACATAGAATATTATATATCTTAAGACTGGGTATATAGAAATATTTATATTAACTATTATCTATCCGAGATAATTTAATTGCCTAACTATGTTCAGAATGCGGAAATCTAAGTCATGCAATGTTAATTTTATGCATACATACTTCTGCATTGATTCACGTAATTATCTCCGTAATTAATTTCCAAATTTACATGTTTGAGAGTGTATACTTATATACATATATGTTCAGGGAATAGATTGATAGATAGACTAATGCAGAGCTATAGATGTAGAAATGCATGTATATATGTGCATGTACATATGAGGGTTTCCCAACCAAAATAAGTCCATTTGGAATAATGTAAAGAAATTGAGTCCTGCAGCTTCCTAATCCTAATTAATTCCTGTAAATTAAATTTAGGTAAATGCTTAATAATTCCGGAATTATCTATTATATGTACATATATATACGTATGAAATAACAAGTCCTTAACCCTGATAAACGATTACATTTTGTAAAGGAAAACTTTTGATGATGACACCACATAACTTCCTTCTATATATTTTATAAGGAAGACAAGCAAACAAGTCTACACATATACAACCATCTTTTATCGTTATATATCATTTCTTATTTTGTATGATTGATCATCAGCATTACCGTTAAAAGATTCTCTTCAAAATTCAAAAGATTTGTTTTTCAAGGTATCCATGTTGTCAGAATACAGCTTTCAGTACTGCCATCTAGCGGATACCCACAGTGTTAATGTTCGTTATAATGGCAATTTTAAAAACACTTTTCTTGAAAAGTTTAAAAATTAAAGCTTACTTGAGCGCTCATACAAGCGTAATACTAAAACTGGTGAAAATTCTTTCAGACGTGGTAAAAATAAGTAATTTCGTTGAGATCTGAACACTGAAATTTTTCGGTATTACAAAATTTCCTATACTTTGAAGAAAGAAGAATAAATGGACTTCAATCACCCTTTTTATGAGTCTTCATATTTGTGAATTAATATTTATAATATATTTAAATGATGAAACAGAATTTACTGTTTAGGAATAAAATCATTCAGTCATTTAGGTATGTGAACATAACTCTGTAAATAGAAAAATGTCTAGAACAGTAGTTGTCAAATTGGTATTAACGGATCCCCAGGAGTCCATGAAAAATAAAAAATAATTTGAGTGTGCGTAGATAACGTTTGGGGTCTTTGAAAAGTTTTATAATTGCTGATTATTTTAATTTTCATGGAAATTAAAATAAAAATCAATAAATAAATTAGTTGACATTTGTCTGTTGTTCACTAATTTTATGAGCTTCACCACGCAAGCAAAATAGACTTTTAATTAGTCTGTTGAAGATTTGTGAATAGTTTTGGCACATATAGCACCAACAGTAAATATTCTCATACCAACCCATCAAGCTTTTCCACCTTTTAAGTTGCTCTGAAAAAGAAAATGTTTTTATAATTAAAAGCAAGGCATGATTTAAATACATGTGAATTTAAATATCAAAATGTATAATTCATTTTATTCTTACTTTGATATTAAAAACATCAAAATTGTAATTTGCCCTATGAAATTGTAGAGAGTTGTTTCACTTGATGTAAGGTATTTGTAATAAAATAAGGTCCATCGGTATAAAATGGTTGGGAATCATTGATCAAGAATTTGAAATTTGATTGTTCAAATCCTAAAGGATAATTTTATAACATGATTTAACAAAATTAATTTCGGTCCAAGTTGAAAATTTTATTTGTAAAAATTATTTATTTCGTCTTTTTTTTTTTTTTTCTTTTTTTTTTTTTAACCTTGAATTAATTTTGGTCCAGGTAAAATTCTTTTTGTGAAAAAAATTTATTTCGCTTTTTTTTTTTAAAGTTTCTTGAGGGGATGTAATTTATATTCTGCTTTATTATAACAATAAATGACATTTTGGTTAAAAAAAATTTCATTCATCACACCACCGCAGGATGATTAAGCCGTATTTAATGGATGGAGGCACTTCAAGATGAGGCACTAAAAATTGCCTCCACTGCAATATCCAAGAGTATTTCAGAACCTAAATACCCCATATCCTAAAGTAAAAAACAAATAGGGGTGACACTTCATCCTCCCGAGCATAATGTGCACACATCTTGCAAACACTCGGTACTCGCAGTATAATAAATATGTCGAACTTTGCTCCACTCTTGATAAGCGAAATACGCCAAAACAAGAAGATATACCTCTCCCATACCCCATGTACCGGATGTGGCCCCATCGTATTTATCTAAACGCAATCGCGGTCGAGGCACTAGCTTCTTTCTCTCTCTTAGAGAGCTTCGCGAAGATTGATATAAGGCTAGGCTTCTAAGAAAGGAAATTATTGTACCTTGGGAAAGTAGACGCTTCCAGACTTCTCGAAAGAAATTGGGGAAGAAAATTCGGATCACGGCGGGCTAGAATTTTTTCCATCCAGTCAAAAATGTAAAGTTCCAACCCCAACGCAGTCATAAAAATTAGTATTTAAACAGATATATTGTTGATAGATAGAATTGGATAGGTCTCACACAAACACACATACACGCACATATATGTGTCTGTGTGTATTATACATTAATATTTTATTCTGATGGAACTCAATTATTTTCCTTGATTTTAATTCCATTTCCTTATGAATAAAAGAACTTCGATTCAAGAGTGATATTTCTTTCTAGTTCGTTAACGAGATCACTTACTTTCATTACGCATTTTCATTGCTTAATTTTCTTAATGTAGATGAGCCTATAAATGGCTTAATCATTGATTTATATATATATATATATATATATATATATATATATATATATATATATATATATATATATATATATATACACACTCTTGTGTATGCATTTATATTTATATTTATGCTTTAAAAAAATTCCGGAATCTAACTACTCCATGTCCTAAATCAAGAAACACATACATACATACACACACATATAACTAAATATGTAAATATATATATATGGCAACTACTGTTTGGAAAAGATACACTATGGACCATTTTATGCATTAGATGCTTTAACTCTTTAATATTTTTTGATTATATACAATTATGACAATTATATACAACTATGACACGATACACGATGGACCATTTTATGCATTAGATGCTTTAATCTTTTAATATTTTTGTATACATCCCCTCTTTTATGATACGGAAAATAAGTTTATGAAATTCATCGCTTTGGTCGTTCAAAACACCTTCTTTGGTCAGCACTTTACCCGTGGGTCATCAATTCTCCCCCACCGGCCTAGGGCCTTAGCAAGCCTAAATTCCATCCTAGCTCTCTCTCTCTCATTATATTCTCAATTTTTATTCTTTCTTTATGGCAACTCCTGTTTGGAAAAGATACACGATGGGCCATTTTATGCATTAGATGCTTTAATCCTTTAATATTTTTGATTATATACAATTATGATATGATACACAATGGACCATTTTATGCATTAGATGCTTTAACCCTTTAATATTTTTGATTACATCCCCTCTTTTATGATACGGAAAATAAGTTTAGGAAATTCATCACTTTGGTCTTTCAAAAAGCCTACTTTGGACAGCACATCAATTCTACCCCACTGGCCTAGGACCTTAGCAAGCCTAAATTCCATCCTAGTTCTCTCTGTCTTTACATTCTCAATTTTTATTATTTCTTTATGGCAACTCCTGTTTGGAAAAGATACACGATGGACCATTTTATGCATTAGATGCTTTAACCCTTTAATATTTTTGATTACATCCCCTCTTTTATGATACAGAAAATAAACTTATGAAATTCTTCCCTTTGGTCGTTCAAAAAGCCTACTTTGGTCAGCACATCAATTCTCCCCCACTAGCTTAAGGCCTTAGCACGCCTAAATTCTATCCTAGTTCTCTCAGTCGTCACATTCTCAATTTTTATTATTATTTTATGGCAACTCCTGTTTGGAAAAGATACACGATGAACGAATCAATATTTGATTACAGATAATGATTCGTTATCACTATGTGAAAGGAAGTTGTTCTACGATATAATTGTAAACTCCAGGATTCTTGGAACCATGGCGTTCCAGAATGACGGAGATAAAAGCTTTTGTTACCCCTTCATGACCCAAGCTTGCGATTATTAAACAAATAGCTGATGACAAACAAAAGATAATTGTATCATCCCTTCCTGACAATGAACAATCGTGTTTGAAGTCACGTGAGTGTTACAAGAATGTTTGTAACTCCGTAAACAAAAGCTAGTATCATAATTTTCAAAACTCTATTGATTTAGGCTATTTGGCGCAAGTTAATACTCGAAGTGAATTGTAAAGTTCAAACGGTTTTAAGGGAATAACTAGTCATTGAAAGTAATATAAAAGATCAAGTACTAAAATCTGGACTATAAATACTTAAAGGCTATTTCTAGGGATAAATGCCTTATTCCGTAAAGTGAAATCTAAAATGTCTTAATTTCTTTCACAAGAACTAAATTCAAATCGATTTTTATAATAATTTTAATCAATGGTATTTATATAATCGTTTTTGGAATTTTCGATAAAGATTACTAAAATCGGAGAGTTAAAGAATATAAATTTAAAATAGAAATCAATAATATTTTTTAAAATTTATTTAAATTCGATAAGATATTTCTAAAAATCAAAATGCTCAAATATAATATTTCCTTTGAATTGTAGGTTATAAATTTAATGCCCACAATTGTAAAAGGTATTGTTAAAACTTTTAAAAATATGTTTCCAATCTATAATAACAAATATATTTTTACATTTTTTGAGTGGAAAATCTGAGATTAAAAAACTGTAGTTTTCTATACAATGTACTATATCTCAGATCTCTTCAAAATACATATTTATTACCGCTTATATATATATATATATATATATATATATATATATATATATATATATATATATATATATATATATATATGTATATATATATATATATATATATATATATCAATACTAGACGAGCCGACAGACGTCCTGTTTTAACGCTGTAAATCCAAAAATTGTAAAATATTTTTAAATAAATTATAAATTGGACAGTTTTGATGGAAAAATAAGGAAATAAATTATTTAAATAATACTTGACGTCACTAAGTGTACAATCATTACAAATGTAATTAGATTAAATTAAATTTCCCACATAGCCTGTATGGGTATTCTGTCCTCTGACTTCTCGTACTGAAGCCCGTTGCGCTGACCACTGAGCCACAAATACGTTGTTGGTAATGAAGGATTTCAAGTGGCATTATAATAATCTGAATAAGCGAGCAATTCTGGACTTTTAATTTAAAAAAAAAAACATTTTCTATTGGATCAAATTGTGAATCTAAACAATTCTCGAATCAACTTAGTTGCATACACAAAATTTTATCCAAATCAGCCCAGTCGTCTAGGAGGAGTTTTATTACAAACACACAGATAGAAGAATTTTATACATACAGATATATTGGCATCTAAAAGGGAAAATAATTCTGAAATCGGGATAAGAAGCATGGAAAATCATAGAGATGTATACGACGAAAGTAATATTTGTGTAAAATTAGAGAAACGTTCAGATTATATAGAAAAGTTTTCATGTTTTCTTATACATGCTTTTTTTAATACTTGACCACTAAATTTGTGTTTACTGCTCTGATAATGTAGGATTATATTGTCCTTATTCAGATCTAAAAAGAGGTTAAGAATTGTATTCCAAAAATTTTCTCTCAGTCCTATACCCAGTTAACGACAAGGAGCAATAAAGACAATTCCTAAAATTTCTAAATACCATTGCTTTCATGTGTCTACTCTAATAATGTACGGTTGACTAATTATATCTGGAAAGCGAGTAAGAGTGGTGTTCCAAAATCCACTTGTGATCCTATACCAAATGAACGACAAAACACACTGAACGGTAAAGGCAAAATTTTCTGTATGTAATTGCTTGATCACTACACTCAAGTTTCTTGCTCTGATAATGTGCGATTGCTTAACCATGTCTGGAAAGAGAGTAAAAATAATGTTCCCAAATCCCGCTTGCTATCCTATACCAAATAGACGACAAAAGACACGGAGCAGTAGAGGTAACTCCTAAAATTTAGTATGTAATTGCTTGATCACTACACTCATGTTTCTTGCTTTGATAATGTGCTATTGCTTGGCCATATCTGGAAAGAGAGTAAGAATAATGTTCCCAAATCCCGCTTGCTATCCCATACCAAACGGACGAAAACAGACTCAAAGCAGTAAACGCAACTTCTAAAATTTAGTATGTAATTACTTGATCACTACACTCCTGTTTCTTGCTTTGATAATGTGCTATTTCTTGGCCATATCTGGAAAGAGAGTAAAAATAATGTTCCCAAATCCAGCTTGCTATCCTGTACCAAATGGACGAAAACAGACGAAAACAGTAGAGGCAGCTCCTAAATTTTAGTATGTAATTGCTTGATCGCTACACTCATGTTTCTTGCTCTGATAATGTGCGATTGCTTAACCATATTTGAGTCGGTCATATCTGGAATAATGTTTCAAAATCCTGCTTGCTATCCTATACCAAATGGACGACAACAGACGCATAGCAGTAGAGGCAACGCCTAAAATTTACTATGTAAATAAATACTTGACTACTACAGTCATGTTTCTTGCTCGATTGCTTATTCATATCTGGAGAAAGAGACAAAGAGTGGTGTTCTTAGAATCCGCACTAGGTCCTCTACCAAATGAACGGCAATAGACGTGAAGCAGTACAGAGAATTCCTAAAATTTTTGAGAGAAAACTGAAAATGCAGTCTGTCAGTTTGACACTACCGTAACAACTTCTTACCAAGAATAAAAACAAAACAAAACAAAAAAAATTCTGATTCCTATTCTCTGCAATGCTTTCTGCTGACATTTCGGTATGATGGATGCGGCATGTCACAGCCCCCACTTCCGGTAAGTGACAGCCCACCCCCTCACCCCTCCCTTCCTCTTTCGTCTAATATTTGACGTCAGGGGGGAAAGGCCCGGAATCACGAGGGGTGGTGTCGGCCAGAAAGAATGCCCTATTGGGAACGGTGCTAATCTAAACACAGCTGGGAGGGCTAACGAGTTATAATAGAAATTGGGAAGGCAGGCTTTATGCCATTCAGGATTTACTCTGGGATTCTAAGGATCTTATTACTAGGTCAGTGTGTTAGCTGATAAATAGGGATCAAACAGTCGGGCATATTATTTAACTCGTAATTCACGTCTCAGGGGTTCAAATGAGCTATTAATGATCCACACAGAATGACATATTTATAAGAGGTCGATGAAATCATCGAAATGGAAGTTGGTATGATATAGTGTAGGAACTTTTAATATCATATCACGTACCTTCCACAATATTTTTTATTTATATATACAAACATAAATATATGCATA
This sequence comes from Pardosa pseudoannulata, assembly GCA_032207245.1. Classification (NCBI taxonomy): domain Eukaryota; kingdom Metazoa; phylum Arthropoda; class Arachnida; order Araneae; family Lycosidae; genus Pardosa; species Pardosa pseudoannulata. Next base: position 79,808,935 of record CM063510.1, on the reverse strand, counting down.
GATATACAAATACATCGTAGTCGTTCAAGCAAAAGATACTAAATCCAAAATTGGTATATAGCAATTAAATTTTTCTGATTCGTTTTAAAAAAAGCGTAAATACTATTTTATTCAAGATTTACTCTGGGATTCTAAGGATCTTATTACTAGGTCAGTGTGTTAGCTGATAAATAGGGATCATACAGTCGGGCATATTATTTAACTCGTAATTCACGTCTCAGGGCTATGATGATCCAAACAAATTGAGCTATTAATGATCCACACAGAGTGACATATTTATAAGAGGCGGATGAAATCATCAAAATGGAAGCTGGTATGATTTACTGTAGGAACTTTTAATATCATATCACGTACCTTCCACAATATTTTTTATTTATATATGCAAACATGAATATATGCATACATATACAAATACATCGTAGTCGTTCAAGCAAAAGATACTAAATCCAAAATTGGTATATAGCAATTAAATTTTTCTTAGTCGTTTTAAAAAAAATTGTAAATACTATTTTATTCAAGATTTACTCTGGTATTTTAAGTATCTTATTACTAGGTCAGTGTGTTAGCTGATAAATAGGGATCAAACAGTCGGGCATATTATTTAACTCGTAATTCTCGTCTCAGGAGTTTAAATGAGCTATTAATGATCCACACAGAATGACATATTTATAAGAGGCGGATGAAATCATCGAAATGGAAGCTGGTATGATTTACTGTAGGAATTTTTAATATCATATCACTTACCTTCCACAATATTTTTTATTTATATATACAAACATAAATATACTAGAATATAGCCCGTCATATGACGGGATCAGTAAATTTGTAAAGTAGTAATTATAAAGTACCCTATGAGGCAGATAAAAATAAGGTTTGTTTTTTTGCTGAGGATTATCTGGTACATGCTCAATAATTTGTTTATCTTCGTACTCCTCTGAAGTCTTCCGATATTGTGAATCCAGTTTAGAATCGTATTGAATTCATTTAGAAAGATAATTCAAAGTTTTCTTAGCTATTTGAAATTATCGTTAAGCTCTTCCCAAGTTTTCTTACCACAGTAATCAATGAAAGTAAAGGAATTAAACTATCATTTCCATTACACCCTGGAGGTAGATAGAATTTGTTGTTAATACTGGTGATGAGATTTTCATTGCAACAAAAAATAATCGATGATTAAATTTAAAATCAACACATATATACCTAATCCATTATTTAAGCTAAATATAAAAGAAAATTATTTACGTAATATCTAAGTTCAGTGATAAAACATGAAAATAATGCAGACAATATTTTATTTAAATATTATTTTATTTATTATTTTATTATTTTATTTATTTAAATATTATAATATATCCATTTAAATTAAGAAATGATTAAATGAGATGTTTAAGGGAATGAAGTCTTATTGCTAGAAAATAAATGTTATTTTTATCTATTTATTATGTAATAAATTGATTAAATGTGCTTAATCGGGAAAGAAAAAGGGCTTGAAATAATGACATTAAATTCCTGAAAAGGGGGGAAGAGGTGGATTTTGAGAGTTTTAAAGACTTGCTTTGAATTTTGTTAACCTAACTCATCAAGAATCCAATATGGATGCCCCTATCCATTCCAGGTCTAACCGCTTCATAAATTCGAGGCCAGATGGACAGATAACTTAGGCTACTATTATATAGGGGATTTAAAAGCTAAAACTAACATAAGGTTACGGTAAAGGTCACGTATTTCCATCTCATTGACTAAGGTAACTAGTTACTCCAATTAGTTTTCAAAGGAAAAACGTTTAAAAAATTTTTAACGTGTGCATTGTTTTTTTATTATAGTTAATGTACGTTTAAAAAAAAAGTTTTTCATTAATGTTAACACTTGCGGCTTGAGCTCTCTTAGATGCACCACTGGTCAGACAGACTAACACGCCTCTCATTTCAGGTGAAAGACAACGCATGTATATTTATAAGTTTAATGACACACATCTCGCAGTGATTATCCATTTGTATGCATATCATGCTGAAAAAAAAGCCATATCCTTAAAATGATCTTTCCGATATTAATACGAGTTCAGCCGCATGCGTGCTCCAAAGCTATCTAATAGATTGATCTAAGAAATATGTTGCCAATCCAACAAGTTAAATACCTGCTGTAGCCTCGTTGATCGACCGCAAAGAGACATCTGTCATATGGGTCGTTTGTATTCCTGAAACCAACTTGTATTTGTAAACTCCAAACAGCAACGCATGCGTCTGGGAAGGCCACGCGAAAGCCACGCGACCCTTTGTTGCCCCCTGACTTTTATACCCCCCCAAGAGGCCCCTTATTATTTTCTTTCGCACCTGCATTAACTCAACCGCCAGGTGTGCTGTTGCCGAGGGTCGACAGCCTTTTCCAGCCTCCTATTATAACAAGATAACTTTTTTTTTTCTTTTTCACAAACGATTGTGATATGGTATATAGGGGACATAAGAGTCAGTTATGACTGGGAAATTTTATTACAAAATAAACTTAGTGTGGGCGCTCAAAATCCAGTGCCCGACTAAGATACTTTTGTGCCCAGGGCACAATCCAATTTTTGTGCCCTCCAACTTCATGTAAATTTATAGCAACAAGTTATTATCATACTTACAGGCATATAAAAATTATAACATTGAATTAGCAAACGGATTTAAGAAGCTAACATTAAAGTTATATTCAAAATCAAAAACACCAAATTTTCATTTTACATAATCATTATTATCTCTGTTTAGCCATGCTAAAAATTAAGAACTTTTAAAAACCTAGAGTGACCCACTTTTTTTATTTTTACCTTGCACACTCACAAGCTCTGTGGTTTAGAAAATAAATAATAATAAAATTAAAAATAATTTAAATTGATGAGATGATTTAATGGTTTATAGTGGTACGTTGCTAATAATTTGTTTTATAAATATGCTATAACCCATAGCATAAAAAGAGCACCAGGTTTGTTGGGGAAATTAATTATCAGGTACATAACAGTAAAATTAAAGTAAATAGGGAATAATATAGTTCATGACAAACACAATAACCTCGTACAATAATTTATTAAAACTTAACGATGGTAGCGTAAGTTTGCAATTTTTCCCCACTTAATATGTGTTTCAAGCACTAGACTAAATTTTCGTACCCCCTAAAATTTTCGTGCCCTAAGTGCCCGTGGGATAATCAGGTCCTGTAAAAATCTATTTATACTTTAATGCGTGCCTTTAAACAGAATACATTCTAAGTAAATTGCTTACTCGTACAAGAGAAAAAAATTTAATGTTAGAATGATATCCAACCTACTATATTAAGATGACTTTGTTTATGCTTTTTGCTTTATTCCAAACCATTGTGAGATTGTATATAGGAAACTTAAGAGTCAGCTATGACATGGAAATTTTACTACGAAATAAACTTAGCGTGGGTGTTTACAATCTATTTATACCACGATGCGTGCCATTTAAACTGAATGCGTTCTAGATCATTTGCTTGATCGCAGAATCTGGTATACGTCCAATCGGTTATTATAGCGGTAGGCAAGCATGAGGCAAAAAGTTACTGTATTTTCGGATTTATGTACTTTTAAAGAGCCTATCATATTTATTAAACACATAAATTAATTTTAATTTACAGCTTATACAGCTTATACTTAATATACAGCCATATTAGGAGTGTTTGGTAAACGTTTTGTAATAATATATAACAAGTTTAGTTTCTAGAAGCATTTTAAAAAATAAGAAAATTCCTTAAAAAAATCATTTATAAATACATTGGATTTTATAATAAAAAAAAAAACTATTTTTCACCTTTTCCTTTTTTTTCTACGCGGGGCAAATTGTTCTCTTTCGGACCCCATTTTCTTCGTGGTGCAGCGCTCCTAAGACTGTTGCACCCGTGGCAGATGCCACCTTTGCCACGCCCTAAAAATGGTACTCAAGTCTTAAATGCTATATAAAACACACAGAAAAATATGTAACACTTTAAAGTAAAATTTTTATACAATAATTGTAAAACATAATTGACAAAGTTCGAATGTGTTAAAAATGTATTGAAAAAATATAAAATATTCAACAAAGACCATTAGTCAAACATTTAAAATGCAGTGAAAAATTTCTTAAAGTTTTCCACAGAAGTTCTGTAAATTGGCAATTAGTGAACTGTAAGCAATATTTCAATTTTGCAAAATTCATCATGGAGTACAAAGATTCACACCAAAAAGTTGTATCAAAAATTGAAATTAGACGGCAAGTAGCTTTCTTTAAATGTGGATATTTTGATTCTGTTAAGATTTTCCAATAGTCAATTATTGAAGTAGATCTGTTTTATATTTGCAATGCTTCATTCATTTCGTATAATTTCGTTCTCCTGGCTCTTTTTCTATAAACATTATTTCGCTAATTGATCCATTTATACTAATATCTTAAATAAAATAGTTTTAAAAAATAAGCATAACAGCCGTATTGATCTAGACGAAGAACGGTATCGTTCTCTACCGTTGTATTATTACAATAAGATGGCATTTTTTATCTTTATTTCCCTAAACGCTTTTGATACGATACATAGTACAAGTAGAGGGAGCCACGGTAGCTCAGTCGGTAAAGACAACGCTCCCGTAACTGGAGGGTTTGCGGGTTCGGAGCCCGAGCTGGCTAAAAATCCTTTATCGTATATGTACGATAACTTACTGTACGATGAAAAGTAATCTCAAAATTATGTGACAAAATTCTAAAAACTCTAGAATAATTTCCTGATTTGAACGATAAACCAAAAAGACTAATAGAATTAAAGACAGTAATTTAATGGTAACTCTATAAAGAGCAACAACAAAAAATTGAGAAATTTTAATTAATAATCACTTTTTCATCAAATAATTAATTTTGAATTTTTAAACTTAAGGAGAATTTTAATGCTTCTTCATTAAATAAAATAAATAATCCTGTAAGAGAATTTAAAAAGCCTCTGTACTGTGTAATAATATAGGGAAAGTGTCATTAAAAAAAAAAAACTATATTTTAAATTGAATATGATCTAGGTACCAATGCTTCATATTATTTGAAAGAATATAAAATTCACAGAGTAATTTTAAAAATGGTTATGACCAGCGTTTAATTGTTATTATTTAAATTATTTTAAATCACTCTTATCCTGAAATAACAAAACACAAAAAATTGTTAATGCAAAATACTGAATATTACATTATTAAATATTTCTTTAAAATTACATAATTATATATATAGAAGTAATTTTGCAATTTACTATTCTATTGCAGTTTTCACTAAAATATTATTTTTATAATTAAACCGATTATTAAATAATTTTACAAAGTTGTATAATGGTAAATAAAAAAAATTCTGCCATTTCTATGTTTTATCCACAATTTTAAAATCTATCTAAATTAAATTTCAATTGATTAAAAAATATATCGTACAAGCGCCCTCTATTAACACTATTTTCTAATTGCAAAATGTACGATAATTATAAAAAATAATTTTTAACTAGAATAATTTTATTGAATAACACTGGCCCGAGCTGGCTTAAAAATTTTCGTTACTGTAATGCACGTAAAACATATTCGTGGTCCCAATGTCCTCCAAGTTCTCAACCAATATCTCTGGGGGTGGCAGACCAAGCCTTCTGCTTAGTCTCTGCTTCAAAATTAAGAGAACCCACTAGAATAAAGTTCGTATTTTCACCCTTGATGTGCTCGTTGAAACGAAAAGCGCACTCCTTTAATTATTATCAGTAAATTCCTGCACAATCTTACTTGGTTTGACCAAGTGACATAAGGCAACAACAAGTAAAGTTAGGGGGGAGAAATTTTAATTAAAAAATAATCCTAGTGTTAGTGTTCAAAACCTATTTATACTTTGACACGTGCCTTTAAACTCAATGAATTTCTGTAATTGCTTGTTCGATAGAAATTTAAATGCTGTAGTAATGTATACTTCACGTTAAACGTTACGCTAACGTGTAAACTTCACGTTAATAAAAGTATCCCTTATGCTTAATTTACAGATGCAAAAAGAAGTTTGACAAATGTTTAATAATTTTCCAACTATTATTTCATATGTTACATTTATTAAAATTTTAATCATGAGTATTATTATTAGTTTTATTTGAAAATTTACATACATGTTGCATAATATTAAATATTTAGTTAACAATGAATATTTATTTTATTTCTAGATATTCCGAAAATGTACAGCTCAGCAGATATTTCTGAAAATTGCCTATCTATATGATTCCGTAATCAACAACGGTATGTTTGTTTCTGGATTGATTTACTTAATATTTAAGTTCTATTTTACATAGATTTATTTATTTAATTTAAAACTTATTTTAGTTTCCTATCTAAAACTTTTATATCTCTTCTACTATTGTACTCAATTGTATTCTCTATTTTCTGAAGTACTTCTGACATAAAATAAAAAAAAAAATTAGATGTATTAGATGCAACATATATACTGATATGTCCTGATGAAATATATCACACATTTTGAATACACCCAAAATTTTGTCTATACGATAGTTACCCATTCTATTTGGATCCACTCTGTATATAAGTTCAGAAAGCATTAATATCCGTTATATTGAGATATTTTCGTTATGACTAAGGAAGTTTACTGAATACGTGAAGATTTACAACTGCATGGTACAACAATTACTTATACAAATTTCAACTTTCTACGGCTATTTGTTACTGTTAATAATTATACGAGATGTAAGCATACGTAGTGATGCCATATTGAAACTGCTCAAATTCATTGAGGAAAATACTAAAATAGTTTAAGAAAGAAAATGATTATTGCATGTTTTAACATTATTCTAATAATTAGAATATAAAACATGGGTTTTATTATTTAATTTCCTATCAACTTTTATGGCTGACTGTATTTTTTACTCCACACAGGTAAATGGTTTGGTTAAAAAATGTTCTTGATAAATGGTTGAATTAATAAACCCACATTTGTCTAACTTGTAAATAGAAGCTTTATTCGTATTATTTATGCATTAGTTTACCATTAAAAAGAAAGCTGAAAGTCACCAAGTTTAAAAGTCATCAAATTTTACGGAATAATTTTTAAAGTGTTCAGTGGCTAAAAAAGTTTAAGCAAATGATTATTGCACATCATAATCATTGTTCTAATAACCAAAATATGAAGCTAGAATTTTATTTTAAGGATTTAACGCAAAATTTCCAATTAACTATTTGGTCGACAGGATGCAGCTGTATTTTTTAATTCACACAGATAGATTGATTGGGTTTAGAAACATGTGCTTGTTAAACGGTTGAATCAATAAGCACACATTTGTCTAGATTGCAAATAGAAGCTTTATTTGCATCATTTATAATCTGGTTCACCATTTAAAAAAAAAAAAAGCTGTAAGTCACCAAGTTTTAAAAGTCATCAAATTTTACGAAATAATTTTTAAAATGTTCAATGGCTAAAAAAAGTTTAGGTAAATGATTATTGCATATCATAATCATTATTCTAATAACCAAATACGAAGCTAGAATTTTATTTAAAACATGTTATATAAAGTTCCCTATCAACTTTAATGGCTTACGGAACATAGCTGTTTTTTTCCTTCACACAGGTAGATTGGTTGGTTCAGAAAAAAGGCTTATTAAACGGTTGAATTAATAAGCACGTATGTGTCTAAGTTGTGACGACAATAGAAGCTTTATTCACGTCCTTTGTACGTCAGTTTACCATTAAAACAAAGCTGAAACAGCCGCTTGCGCTAGACGCGTCATATGACGTAAATACGATAACTTTTGCTTTGTTTTTATCATTAGGATAATGGTGAGAATCTATTTTCAACTTCTTATATAAAACGCAATATTTTTTTCTTAATTTTATCAACACACTATAAAAAATATAAAATCTACATAATTTATACTTTAAATTTATTGTTTATTTTTTTATAGATATTGTCATTGTTAGGTATAGCTATATTAGAGGAAGTACAAGGTTTTGTTCGAACATAAATAAATATGAATGTAAACATTTTATGAATGCCAAAAAAAGAAGCAATTTTGAAATTCTGATTTAATTTTTTCCCTCTCTAATATATATATATATATATATATATATATATATATATATATATATATATATATATATATATACATATATACTATACATATATATATATATATATATTATATATATATATATATAATATATATATACATAATAGATATAATATATATATATATTTATACATAATATATATTTTATATATGTATATATATATATATATATATATATATCTACACATATATGAGAGAGAGAGTTATTTTTAGACATAAAGATCGTGCGAGAGCATTCCACAGTAATTTTATTTCACCTTATGTTTGTACTAATACATATTTATTACAACTTGATGGGAAATTTTCGAGTCAGAAATCGTAGTTTACAAAAGCTTAATTGGGGGAGCAACTCTTACGTAGACATTTCCCTGTTCTGTAGCTTATATGAGTATGTTGAGATCATATTGGATCATCTAAGAACGAAATAAAAGGTTTTTCGTGTTGCCACTCACTGCATGATTTTTCAGTGCTTGATATCCCTCCCTTGGGGATTTCACACACACACACACACATACACATATATGTTTGTGTGTCTGTGTGTATAATTGGTGTTCTTGACCCACTACAAATTAATATGGTATCCATGCTGGATAATTTGCAGTTATTGGCTTTGAATGGGGGACATCAAAATTTGGAGATAAAAATGTTGAATTTATTCAAGCATTCTATCTTTCTCACTCTCCCAAATCATTTTACATTTACTTATATAGTGGTTTGAGGACGCAAGTGAACCAGCCATTGAGAGTGTTAAGATTATGTCGCGTGTGGGGACTCGAGGATCCAAATTAAGTTATGTACAGATGTTGTATAAGATGACCTAAACAGACACTAATTTTGGTGTTTTTGAAGTCGAAAAAAGTTACCGTAGTTAGAAGAGAAAAAAAGACATATCGGCAAAGGATCTATTTTTAGGAATAGAATCATCAGAAATTAATTTTAATTAAACATTAAGTTAGTTTGTATAAACAAATTACACACACACATATATATATTTCTGTATCTGTAACTATCTACTATTTATTTATTTCTCTCTCTGTATATATATATATATATATATATATATATATATATATATATATGTATATGTATGCATATATGTGTATACATATATATATATATATAATATATATATATATAAATTTATTCTGTATATACATATATTTATATGTATGCATATTTAAATATATATATATATATATATATATATATATAATATAACATATATATATATATGTTTATCTATATATATGTACATATATATATAATATATATATATATATATATATATACATACATATATACATACATACATATACATATATATTATACACATACATATATATATATAATATATATATATATATAATATATATATAACATATATATATATATTTATACACATATATATAACATATATATATATAAATATATATATATATATATATATATATATATATATATATATATATATATATATATATATATATAATATATATATATATATATATATAATATATATTATATATAATACATATAATATATACATAAATCCGACTTCATTCATAAGCATTTAGGCTAGCAGAGACTGCCTTTCCATTTTATTCATGCAGCATTCGAATTGTCATTAAAGTTTAATATCGCGACGACAGCTGGGCAAAGCCCGAAATTTTTATTGAGTGTGAGGAAAATGCCCTGCAGTACCCTTTCTCCACCTGGCGACGCCCATATGCGTGTAAGATATATGAGATCAAAATCTTATCTTATGTTTTGTGCGATCATTTTTAACTGGCTTCTCGGATAAACAACTGTGGGTGTTATTTTGTCTGCGGCTAATCTTTGTCTCCGGGATTCCCTAATAGTACAACAAAGGATAATCATAAGGTGTAAAATGTACTTAAGAGCCGCACCCATTATCGACGGGGAGGGAGAAAAGATATTTCTGACTCAGATAACCGCATGATTTTTCCCAGAAAAACCCTCACGTGATGCCCCAAATGTTTGTTTCGATATTTCTGGAGCTATATGATCTTTTTGTTATAGATAGGAAAGAAACGGGAAATCGGAAAATATACTCGCATTATGAAATATATACTGTGATTTTCTGAGAGAAACTGCTCTAATAACGATTAGGAAAACTAAATTAGTGAAAATTCCCACAGATCTAATTTATATTAATTATTTATTTACTCCATATAAAGCGCTGACATATACTAAAAACAGGACTAGCACAGGTGAAATAATTCCCAATTAACATTTTGCAGAGAACACTGGTACTTATATAACGGGCATTCTAAAAAAGGATTAGCAAGTTTCTTATATATAAGTCAAGATGCCTCGAAACAGGGTGAAATTGTAGGGCAAATATTATAAAGCTAGATAAATTTTTAGATATGTTGCGTATATAATTTGTTTTAACATTTAAATTCAGGAAGAAACACAATACATATACATACATATTATAAATATACCTATTATAATATATCTGTAAGTATATGTATAAAATTTGTGTATTTTGCTTTTTTTGTAATGTATATATATTGTGTTTGCATATATATTTATAATATATATAATATATATAAATATATAATATATTATATATACACTGTCTAACATAATATTTGGAATTTTAAAAAGAAAAACTAATTTATTCAAAATCAATTTAATAAGACAATTATGTGAAGATACTTTCCACAATTTTACAGCTAGTGGTATTTTTATTTTGAGAGATACAATTTTATATATTTTAATATACTTTTATATAACTATAAATATATATTATTATCTAATAATATGAACTATTAAAAGCCAATTAATCTAAACGACAATATTTTTAATAACAATATAAAACTGCCACAACGTAAAGCACATTTATAAAATATTATAATTATTAATAATATAATTATATACCATAAAACACCCTAATATAATTATAATATTATTTAATAAATATATATATATAATATATTATAATATATATATAATTATAATAAATTATATATATATATAAAATTATATCTATAATTTATTTCTTTAAATTAAAATTTATTTACTTAATAAATTATTATTCTTTTCAATAACTAATTTTTAATAATTTGGGGCTGTTGGCTTTTTAAACTGCTGAGGGATTAATTGCCCGTAAATATAAATGCCTGGTTTCTAAGTGGTTTTGGTTAAGTAAGAACATATAACTCTATCACAATGGCGCTGTTTGCATCAATTAAAGTCACCAAAACAAGCAAAGATAACAATGTTCGGATTTAATACCATTGAGTTTTAGTAAACATCGCCATTAATTTCGCCAAATTGGCCAAGGGGTACCTTATTCTTAAGTATTACCGTATGCTTTCCGTTATCTTACAATACTCCAATCTCATCAGAGAAATTTATTATTCTTTATTTTCAAAAGTTGCCACACCACAAAAGAAAAATTAAAATAAATCTAATGACAGACGATAGTATTGTTAAAACCATTGATCTACGCAACAATATTTGTAGGTGGAGGTGGTCTTATCACTAAGTTGCATAATACTGAGTGTTTCTAATTATGGTTTTGGCTTCTCGTGTTTTAAAGGTCTTGTACAATCTGTCGCTCGAACAGATACTCTATGGAAGTGGTAAGAGAAGGGATAATGTTAGAAAAGGAATAATTCTTCTAGCATGGCCTGAGGCTTATTCACCATTGGGAGGAAACTTATCGACGGGATAAAAAAGGATATCTCTTGCTCAGATAATCGCATGATCTCTCCCAGAAAAAACCTATCACGTGATATCTCAAATACTTGTTTCGATAGTTCTTGAGCAGTATAATCTTTATGTTACATGCATAAAAGAAGTGGGAAATCACAAAGAAATTTTGCATTAATTATCAAGCATTCATACACTATTATAATTTAAAAAGATTTCTTAAACTTTTATGTACTTTTATAATTCAGGTTAATTCTGTTTAGTTTTCAGACATTCAAAATCTTTTAAATTTTTGTCTCAAATTAATGTTTTATCGGATAAGAATTACTTAATAAAAGTATTGTGTTAGTGAACATAAGCTAAAATTCTTATAGTCAAGAGATGTCAAAAATAATATAATTAAATTTGTTTGTTCTGTATTTTGATCCATGCAAACATAGGTATTTCAAAGAGTTCGGTTCTGTTTATAAGATGTTTATAAATGTTGGAAATAAAATGCAAGGCAATATTACACTAAAGTAGAAAGACTTGAAATATAATCTTGTATTTTCCTATGGAAAAATATTTACTATATAAACATATATATTCATATAAAAACATACGCCTAAAACATGTGAGATAAATGAACCTTAGTCTATGCTCTGATCTATGGTTTTTCAGTGAAAGTTACAATATAAAATGGATTCAAGATGCATAGATGTTATTACTATACTATACATATTCCTGTATCAATAGATCATCTTTTGAAAACATTATATACAGTAAATTCCTTTTTGGTGTTTAGTTGAGAAAAATACTGCATTAAAATAGTTTAAGAAAATGATTATTGCATGTTTTAATCATTATTCTAATAATGAGAATATAAAGGATGGGTTTTATTATTTAAAACATGTTATATAAAATGTCATATTAACTTTTATGGATGATGGGACATAGCTGTATTTTTGATTTCACACAGGTAGATGGGTTGGTTTCAGAAATATATGCTTGTTAAACGGTTGAATTAATAAGCACACATTTGTCTAACTTGTAAATAGAAGTTACAATATAAAATGGATTCAAGATGCATAGATGTTATTACTATGCTATACACATTCCTGTAGCAATGGACAATCTTTTGAAAACATTATATACAGTAACTTCCTTTTTGGTATTTAGTTGAGAGAAATACTATATATAAATAGTTTAATATAAAATATAAAAATGATTAGCATATCCTATGTTATCAATAATGAAAATATAAAATTTGATTATTAAAAAATGTTATAATAAAAATTTCTATTAACTTTTATGGGTGGCATATATTTTTCTAAATTAATGGGCAGAAATTTTTTTGTTACGTTTGAATTAGCACACATTTGTCTAACGTCAAACGTCATATAAAATGGTTTCAAGATGATAATGTTATTATTTATCTATAAAATCTGTAAATACAATCTTTTAAAATTTTATAATAAATTTTTTTTTTTATTAAAAACTGCATCAAAATATTATCAAAATGATTACATATAAAACCATATTCTAATAATGAGAATATAAACATGGTTTTTTATTGTTAAAACATTTAAATGTATATTAATTTTAGGAACATACTTATTTTTTTCCTTATACAAATTTTGTAGAATATGTTTTTAAATTTATTAAGCACACATTTGTTAACTTAAATAGAAGTTACAATAAAAAAGATTCAAGATGTAGATGTTTTACTATGCTATACACATTTGTAGCAATGGACAATCTTTTGAAAATTATATACAGTAATTCTTTTTGGTATTTAGTTGAGAGAAATACTATATATACTGTACATTTCTATTTAAAAAATAAAATCATGTATCAATTTGTTGATCAAAAAATTTATATCTGATTAAGATGCTCTTTAATGACATTAAATTAAAATTCCGACATGTATTTTTTTTTACTTTTTTTTATTCTGTTAATAATACATTGATCAAAATATCTAACAACTCTTTAGAATAATATCGTCATGTTTAAAAAAATTTTAAAAACATAAGTTATACAGTTTTTTTTAAATATCTTTTTTTTTTATTAATTGATCACGATAATATTGATCAAATCTAATCTAAGATGATCAAAAATGGCATATTTCTATGTCAGTTTTCATTGGGTGTTATTTTATTATAAAATCATGTAATCACATCCTTAGGAAATTCATCAATCTTATTTTGATGTAACATATATTACCGTGGAAAAACTGTCAGTAGAAAATGGAGTTTATTCCATTTAGTTTATAGTAATAAATACAAGTTAAATATCTAAACCAATAGAAATATGAAACATAGTGTTTTTAGAACGTGCTTAAATTATAATAAACAATTTTGTGCAGTTGATGAGATATTTTTTCATTTTCTATTATATTACAATAAATCAAATTTTGATGTATTCAAATTTTTTTTATCTTTTATTCTGATGAAAAGGATAGCTTTGGAAGTTTTCTATACAACTCATTTAAAAATCTCGCATTGTATTTTGTTTTACTTATTTTTGATTCTATATTCATTGGCATGCACCTGCAACAACTTTCTTTTATTTGTTATTCAAATAATAATTTTCTTTTTAAAAAAAAAGAACTAAGTATAGCCTACTATTTTTCCGACTGTATAGTTGACACGTCTTAATTGAATTACAATCGCATAATTGTCAGAAAAGTAGTACGACTTCTTAAAAATATCGATAGCATATAAATGTCATTCCTTTTCACATTGCTGGTGATAAAATCCCTCTTTCCTTAGTGTCTCCATTTCTCCAGGGGAAAAATAGCCTTTAAATCCAAAGTTTCAACAATGTGAGGTTTGTTTACCGACTGTCACCTTTTCACACTACAGTTGTTCGGAGAAAAACATGATGTACTCAATGGTCTTTTGAAGGAAACATTGTCAAACTGCAACAAACATCTGTTGCCAGTCTTGATCAAATAAAGTGCGCAAAATAAACTGAAAAGAACATCCTATAATGGACCTTAAAACGTCAGTGCCAGAGTTTGCCTTTTATTTAATTTCTAAAAAGAAACTGTAAAAGATTCGTAATGCGTTTCGTGGAATAAAAACACCGGGTGACACGCAATCTCGGGGTTTTCAATCAACGGCCGATTATTCGTTTCATTTTTCTTATCTTCTACCGATCAAAATGACGACAGAAGAGCCGCGGAGTAGTAGCATTTTTTTTTCTCTCTTTCTCTCTCTTAGCAATATTCTTTCGTTGCTTCATAAATACACGTCAGTTTGGTTGAGTTTATTTCATCAATAATATGGCCACAGTGTAAACATGCTTTCATCTTGTATTCTGTCCATCTAGTTGATTTTATGCAGAGTCAACCAACAGTCCGAGATTACAGATCATGCGATACTTATCTCCTTCCATTTCCTTCAGCTTCTATCTCTTCTATTAAGATATTATTTATAAGTAATGAATGGCATTGATAGTTGAAGTGCACAAAAGAATATATCTTTCTCGTGAGCTATATTTTCAGCAACACGTTCTTCTTATTTAGATTCTGGAAACTTCATGTTCAGTCTTTCAAAGTTATAGAAATTTTATGACCTAATTTTGCTTCTAAATCCTTGCCGACTTATCACTTTTTGAACATCTATGAATATTCATTGCAGTTATTTTTAAATGGAAGACGACGAAACCTCGATCCATCGTTGTCAAAAAAAAAAAAAAAAAAAAAAAAAAAAAAACGGAAATAGAAAACGCTGAATGCAGGAAAGCTATTGATACATTTGCATATTTTTAAACTATTAAGCATCATTCTAAATATGTTATAAATTGTAAAATCCTTCTAATTAGTGTTGTAAATAATTCATTTATTGTCACGCATTTTATTGAATTTCTGCATTCACATAAGATACATGTAGAAATAGTAAAAACTAATTATATACTATACTAACTGAAAATATTACATAATTTATAAAATATAACATATTAGTATGATACATACCATTTTCTGACTATTTTCTAATTGATATCTGCTTTGTTCAATTGGGTAGTCTGACAGCAAAGATTGCACGTTCTATCAATTCTACTTTGCAAGTACACTATCACTGCCACTAAGTACGTATTTAATAAACGATTTTACATTTGACAATGATTCGTATGTTACAGAAAAACTCGGTAATCAGGTTCGTTTTCATATTCCTCATTTCCTTTCTCCCGATTTCGCATCTGTTCAGTTTATAAGTCATTCTACTGTTGTGACCCTACTACTTACTAGGTTACTAACCGTATGACTGGTTGGCATCTTGTCCATTTAGAAGTCATATGACTTCTCGTGGAAGATGGTTGCCATTGCCTCGAGGGATTGGATTTCTAAAGGCTCCTCCACACTATGGTCCATTACAAGCCATTACCACCGTCTGGAGGGGATATGGCTTATCGAAATCGACGATAAAACGGCCTTGGCGGAGGATGACTTCGAAAGCGGTTTCTCTCCAAAGATCAAAGTCAGCCAGATGCGCAACTAAATGAGCAGTAGACCCTATGGACGAATCCAAGCTCTCAGCTCATTTAGTGGCCCAGTATGTGGAATCAACCCTTAAACTATCGTCCAAAGTCACCCTCAGGAAGTG
This sequence comes from Pardosa pseudoannulata, assembly GCA_032207245.1. Classification (NCBI taxonomy): domain Eukaryota; kingdom Metazoa; phylum Arthropoda; class Arachnida; order Araneae; family Lycosidae; genus Pardosa; species Pardosa pseudoannulata. Next base: position 79,792,573 of record CM063510.1, on the reverse strand, counting down.
GTGAACAATTGGCCAAGGTGTGGAGGCTACATAAGAGTGAGTCCTCGTAACTTAGAAGCAGTGACCAAGCAGAAAACCACGAAACTTGGAACCTCCAGAAGTATCTTTTGGAAACTAGGAGGGCATTGCGACCACGTACCAATTTAATGTACCTCAGCCGACATGAATAAACATGGTGGATTTTTGACCGGCTTGGGCCTTGGGATTACACTACTAGCCGATGAAGTGATCGCTGCGTCTGACGACTGAACTACCACGACTCTACCAACCCTATGGAGGTCTAGAAAAGCCTCTAATGAATTAGAAAGCTTTTAGCAGTTTACACGAAGTTGAAACGCTGTCATTGATCAAAAGAAAACTTCTTATTTGAAATTTGTTATTTTGGCTTCCATTGAACTGTTTGGAAGCTAGTTTACTAAGTAAATATTGAGCTAGTTTGGTTTTTAAGTTATATCATGAAACTTTCCCAAGAAACTTCTTGTAAGTGAATCCTACTGGAATGATTGTAAAATCTAGGCTGGTTTGGTTTGGGATAATACAGTTTAATTTTATTTTAAACAAGTTTTAACGAGACCCGAACTTACTGCTTAAAGTTGATTCTGAAGGACTACGAACATCCATGCCCCAGGGGAATTCAAACCCATTGACTCCGGTAGCAAAGAACAGCTTCCTATTTATTCGGCCATCATTCAGCAAATTTCTAAGGCGTCAACTGCAATCAGTTGTACACTTCATAAAATTTTGTACTCTCTTTTATATTTAATCCATTTTGATGTACACCACAGAATAAAGTCTTTACTTTTGTATCAAAATGTGATTAACTAGTAAGATAGTAGATAAACCTTCAAATAGTTCTCTGAGACCATGTAAATTGCATTTTTGTCTCTTCTCCGAGGTTATAATAATCTATGACCTTAACCATTTCCTCTGAAAATGTGCCAAAGCCATAAAAAGACTCCATCCAAAAAGTAATCGCAGATGTTATATATTCCAAAAAATAATATTTGAAGGCGTATAATTACGACCACAGTAAGGCACTGAAAACGTCCCGATTTCGCATGGCTGAATATTACCAGGTTCGTTATTGCGATATTCCTCCCTGAAACACAGAGTCCTTCTCACAAATCCATTTCTTCTTCTTCTTGTTGTTTTATTATTTCCTATTCTCCTTTCTGAAGGACTACGAACACCCATGCCCTAGTGGAATTCAGACCCACTGACTTTTAATAGCGAAGAGAAGCTTCTTATTCATTCGGCTATCGTTCAGCAAATTTCTAAGTTGTCAACTGCAATCAGTTGTACCCTTCATAAAATTTTGGATTCACTTTTATGTTTAATCCATTTTGAAGTGCTCCACAGAATAAAGTCTTTACATTTCTATCAAAATGTGATTAACTAGTAAGATAGTAGATAAACATTGAAATAGTTCTCTGAGACCATGTAAATTGCATTTTTGTCTCTTCTCCGAGGTTATAATAATCTATGACCTTAACCATTTCCTCTGAAAATGTGCCAAAGCCATAAAAAGGCTCCTTGACCTATGAAAAAAATATTTGATGGCGTATAATTATATACAGTAAGGCACTGAAAACGGCCCGATTTCGCATGGCTGAATATTACCAGGTTCGTTATTGCGATATTCCTCCCTGAAACACAGAGTCCTTCTCACAAAATCCGTTTCTTCTTCTTCTTTTTTTTTTATATCCTATTCTCCTTTCTGAAGGACTTCGAACATCCATGTCCTAGTGGAATTCAAACTCACTGACTTTTAGTAGCGAAGAGAAGCTTCTAATTCATTCGCCCATCGTTCAGCAAATTTGTACGCTGTCAACTACAATCAGTTGTACACTTCATAAAATTTTGGATTCACTTTTATATTTAATCCATTTTGAAGTGCTCCATAGAATAAAGTCTTTACCTTTGTATCAAAATGTGATTAACTAGTAAGATAGTAGATAAACCTTGAAATAGTTCTCCGAGACCATGTAAATTGCATTTTTGTCTCTTCTCCGAGGTTATAATAATCTATGACCTTAACCATTTCCTCTGAAAATGTGCCAAAGCCATAAAAAGGCTCCTTGACCTATCCCATCCGAAAAATAATCGCGGATGTTATGTATTCCAAAAAAGAATATTTGAAGGCGTATAATTACGACCACAGTAAGGCACTGAAAACGGCCCGATTTCGCATGGCTGAATATTACCAGGTTCGTTATTGCGATATTCCTCCCTGAAACACAGAGTCCTTCTCACAAAATCCGTTTCTTCTTCTTTTTTTTTATTATTTCCTATTCTACTTAATTACAACCATTCAGCACTTTTCATCTCAACTCTCTCGCACTTCAGCTGTCATCCGTCGTCTGATACACCCCGTGTGGAACCACCTCTGGGCTACGCCCCACTTATGAACAAAAAAATGGAAAAAAAAGGGGGGGAGGGATGGAAATGGACGTGTTATAAAATAAAATAAAGATAAAAAAAAATCGTACAAGTAACCCATCTCAGAGCGGAAATGAAGCAGACTTCAGAATCCTGCAAATAACGCAATGGGTGAAGCAGGGGGGAGAAAATGTATTCATTGAAGCGTGGGTACTTCTTTAATACCTGTCTGTGTCTTTTTCATCTTTTTAAGCGATAATTTTTTTTTATATATTTTGTATTGGCAACGAGCACAGCAACGTTGGCCGCCTGACGTTAGCATGTTACGGAGGAGGCGGCATTGAATCAAGATAGAGATACGTTACACGTGGTGTCCCGTAATTCATGTTTTTTGAGGGATGCAGGGTTAAAAAAAAGTGGAATTTATTTCAATAAAAAATATTTAAAAAAAAACCAGGGAGGATTCTACGACGGTAAGAAGGCATTGATGAATCGACTAAGGCGAAAGTTTGATGAGAAAATGTCCTGGGCTTTCACTCAAAAGTACCCACTAAAGAAATTAAAACTAAAAATAGAAAATAAATTTTGAGAAAGCTGCAGTTTTAAAAAACAACATAGCTTTAGACGGCTGTTTTCATTTGATAAATTTTCATTATTGATATCATGATCGTAAGAGTGTTTTAAAGTGCTTTTTTTAAGCTTTAAAAAGTCATTCCCTTGAATCTCTGCATCTTTTACTTTGACATCAGACAGAAAAACAACTTATTGGTTTATTCCCTATATAATAATAGCGTAATTTTTCTGTCCGTTTGTCCTCGAATTTATGAAGCGGTTGGACCTCGAATGGATAGAGTCATCCTTCTTGATGATTCAGTTAAGGTTTATTAAAATTCAAAGCGAGTAAAATTTATCTTCTGCTAAACTATAGATCTGATTCTAAAATAAGTTGGTATAAATATGCTTCATATCACAACTAAAAATAATGTCTTCTTTAAAACGTTCAAAATCTACCCCGTCCCGTCTTTTCGAGCGTTTAATGCCATTATTTCAAGCCCTATTTTCCCCGGTTAAGAGCAGGTGATTAAATTTATCAATTTATCACATAATAAGTAGGTAAAAATAACATTTTTTTTCCTAGCATTATGACGTCATTCCTTTAACCATCTCATTTAATCATTTCTTATTTTAAATTATTGAAATATCGTTTGCATTATTTTCATACGTTTTATCACTGAACTTAGATATTACGTAAATAATTTTCGTTTATATTTGGCTTAAATAATAGACTGGGTACATATGAGACAATTTTAAATTAGTCATCGGTTATTTTTTGGTGCAAGATATTCTCAATTTAGAAACAAACTATTTTTTTTTATCTGTCTCATAGGGTACTTTAGAATTCTGGAAAATTAAAAATTTTACTGATCCAGACATATGACGGGCTATATGCTAGTTCTTTAATACTGCCTCTTTTTGATCTATTTGCGCGATATTTTTTAATATTATTTATTGGCAATGTTGGCATGATCAGTGTTTCAAAAATTAGGTATTATGGACTCCCAAGAGTCGGTGCGATTTATGAGGGGACCATAGTAAGTAAAAATTAATTTCTGGATGCGGGGATACCGTTTGGAATTTTCAAAAAAGGTTTTTAAAAACCACAAAATAACTAAAACCTATTTTTTTATGAAAGTTAATATAAATCGTAATAAATAAATTAGTTGTCATTTTTCTTTCGTTTTCAGTTAGGACAATAGTGAGCAGAGCCGGAACTAGTGCGTGGCTAAGGTGGCATTTGCCACGGGCGCATCAGTCTTAGAGGTGCTGCACCTTGAGTAAAATGGGGTCCGAAAGACGTCGATTCGCCCCAAGTAGAAATAAGGAAAAGTTGGAAAAAAATTTTATATAAAATCCTATGTATTAAAAAATTAGTTTTGTGAAATTTCTTATTTTTCAGAATGCTTCTAGAGACTAAACCTACTGTAGATTCTTACAAAATGTCTACCAAACACTCCTAATATGCCTTAATATAATTCTGGATATTCGTTTAAAATTCTGAATTTATTAAATCTATTAAAACTAAATTTATATTTCGAAATTTGGTGAATTTTTTACGAAAATTCACTGTCCAAATAAAAAATAGTCCCATCAAATAAACTATTCAGTTTATCAGTAAAATAATATCCCCAAAGTGTGCAAAAATATTTTTAAGTGAAAAATAGAAGAAAAAATAGTGAAAAATATTAAAATTAATACTTTGGAAACATTTTAAGAATTAACAAAATATTTTGTGAGCTCATTTTGAATATATATATATATATATATATATATATATATATATATATATATATATATATATATATATATATATATATATATATATATATATATATATATATATATATGTGTGTGTGTGTGTGTGTGTGTGTGTGTGTGTGTGTGTGTGTGTGCGTGTGTGTGTGTGTGTGTCAGGATTTAAAATATAGAGTAATTTAAGAGATTTAATTAGGGATTCTTTTAATGGGAGTAACGCGCCTCGAGTTATTAGCCACATAAATACGGCTCACGCGCAGTGATATGGGCAGAGAGCGATAAGCAATTACTATAGTCAGACCTGTGACTCCTCGAAGTAGTGAAAACTGCCTTTGTTAGCAGTTGGGCGCCAATATGAGACGCCATTGTTGAGTAGTGTGTGAAATGGATTAATAAAGAGAAGAAAAAGAATTACTTGAGAGTGGACTGATTTATATATTTTACTAGTGTGTTTACTGGACCACGACATATATATACATATATATATATATATATATATATATATATATATATATATGTGTGTGTGTGTGTGTGTGTGTGTGTGTGTGTGTGTTACAAAATGCTTACCAAACACTTCTAATATGTCTTAATATAATTCCGGGTATTCGTTTTAAATTTTGAATTTATTAAAGTTTTTAAAACTAAATTTGAATTTAAAAATTTGTCAAATTTTTTATGAAAATTCAAAGTTCAAAATAAGAAATAATAATAATGTCAAAATCAAAGGTGCACTGTTTTTAAAGGGATGTTTTTTTAAACTTGGAATAAATACTTCATCAATCTTAAATGCAGTTTTAATAGGGCAATAAGCTGTTTATAGAGCAAAAGTTAATTATCAAGTTCAGTAACAAACTGAAAGAGAAACTGCTTTTATTGAAGGAAAATATTTTTTATTACGTGAATAAGAATCCACTGTTTTAAAGTAAAAAGTTATTTTTAAGAATGTAGTATTTTGAAAGGAAAAATTCTTTTCTATGCTAAAAAATGTAATGTTTAGAATAATATTTTTTTTTCTTTTTGATATGCTCATAAATGTAATATTTTGAAAGAGAAAAATCTTTATTAAGCTAAAAAAAAATAGGATGTTTTGAAGGGAAAAATACTTCATCAAGCTCAAAAATGGGATTTTTTGAAGGAAATCAGTCTTTATTATGCTGAAAAATGTACTATTTTTAAGTCATATATTCTTCATGATGCTCAACAAGAATCCACTGTATTGAAAGAAAAGATATATTTCCTTAAGAAACTAAAAAAAATATATGGAATATGGAATAATATGGAAAAGAAAAAAAATGAAGAAAAGTTTTTGAAAGAAAAGATTTTGACATACATTTCTTTTTAAATTTACGATTGCTCTCGTATGGTTGTTCTTAACCTTTTTTGATTTCCGGTGTTGCTGAATCCAGAATTTACCAAAGCGCCTGTAAGCAAAACTCCACCTTTTGCAAAATGGTCAAACGTGGTGTGCTTCAACCAATAAGGATTGTTTAATTAAATATACAGTGGACCGACTCCCTTAATGTGATCAGTGTAGGTTTATACTATTCGTTAAACATTCACCAAACGAAAGATCTGGGTGCCTGCCTGTATATAAAAATATATATTCACTGAAGACCTATTTGTAACTAGCATATAGCCCGTCATATGACGGAATCAGTAAATTTTTCATTTTCTAGAATTGTAAAGTACTTATGAGGCAGGTAAAGAAAATGGTTTGTTTTTTGGCTGAGAATGATCTGGTACACGCTGAATAATTTGTTTATCTTCATACTCCTCTAAAATCTCTTGATCCTGTGAATGCAGTTTAGAATCACATTGAATTCATTTAGAAAGATAATTCAAAGTTTTCTTAGCTACATCAAAATTGTCGTTCAGTTCTTCAGTTTTTTTTGCACCAGTAATTAACCCTCTGACTGCTCATCCCGCGATTTCCACGGGCATGTGTTTTTCTTCCTTTATTAAGAAGCACATTCGGCCTTTGCATATATATATATATATATATATATATATATATATATACATACATATATACATATACATATATATATATACATATAAATATATATATATATATATATGTATATATGTATATATATATATATATATATATATATATATATATATATATATATATATATATATATATATATATATATATATATATATATATATATGTATATATATATATATGTATATATATATATATTATATATATATATATATATATATATATATATATATATATATATATATATATATATATATATATATATATATATGGAGAGAGAGAGAGATAGATAGATAGATAGATACATATATATATACATATATACATATACATATATACATATATATACATATATATATATATATATATATATATATATATATATATATATATATATATATATATATATATATATATATATATATATATATATATATATATATATATATATATATATATATAGATATATATATATATAGATATATATATATATATATATATGTATATATATACATATATATATATATATATATACATATATATATATATATATATATATATATATATATATATATATATATATATATATATATATGTATATATATATATATATATATATATATATATATATATATATATATATATATATATATATATATATATATATATATATATATATATATATATATATATATATATATATATATATATATATATATATATATATATATATATATATATATATATATACTTGAACTATGCAACAAAAAAAATACGCAATTTTAAAAGAGATCTCGGTTTACAAATTGAGCAGTCAGAGGGTTAATGAAAGTAAAGGAATGAAACTATTACCCCGATAGGCATAGCCCTGGATTGCATGGGCCGAGCCCCCTAATCCAGAGATTTCTTTCAATAAACACAAAAATGAAGGCGAGCAGAAAAAAATTAACAGCTACATGGTGAAAGTACACATAAAAATAGACGAGAAGAAAGTTTAAGGATAGAAAATGATAGTTTTTGTGGCCAGGGACATCCGTACAAAATACATGAATTTAATAAAATAAAAATAATAAAAATCATAAAAACTTGAAAAAATAGTAAAAATTTATTTTAAAAATAATAAAACAACTTTAGAGAAAAGAATTTTAAAAAAAGCAGAATATATTAAATTAATTAGACATTTAGAAAAATTTGGCAGCTTCGGGGACAAAACCTTTAACCTTAGAAGTACGACAATCAGATGGGCAGACACTGTACTGTTCGTGCCATGACTACACACGGTGAAAAAAACTAATTAGACTATATGAAGATCTCGTACGTGATAGAATGGATAACAGAGGTTTTAATACTGACAGCGATTATTTGGTGGTATATATGAATGATATCCAAAATGATAAATTTAATCTCCTGCTCTAAGGCTTGAAATAATACCATTAAACGTTCAAAACGTGGTGATGGGCTGGATTTCGAACTCGCTGTAAATTTTGCTAACCCTAAGTCATAAAAAATCTAATATGGATTCCATTCCAGGTACAACCGCTTCATAAATTCACGGACAGACAACTTAGGCTATTATTATATAGGGGATTATTTATTAGTTATCGATTAAGACAATATAACATTTAAAACAAATAGACATTTTCATGCAATTTTTCACATTTTCAAGGCGTTTATAAGCTTTCAATTTCTATCCCGGCTTGAAACTAGTTTTTATGTGTTTCTGATTGAATCATTATCTGAAGTTTATGTATTTCGTCCTAAACAATGCTTTACATGCATTTATTTGCTAACTCTCCGAATTACACCAGACAACATTACGTAAAGCCTCTGAATTGTTTTATTTACATTTAATTACCACTCCACCAAACAATACTCGCAGTTGCACAATGCAAAGTTTATACAGTTAGGTAAACTAACCACGCAGTTAGTTGAAGTAAATATCACGTAAATTATATAAATTGCTTATTTCTCTATAATCAGAAATATGAAACCATTGATCCGTTTTGAAAAGGAAACAAGGAGTTTCAGGTTTCTAAACTGTTACATTACAGATTTCGATTTCCAATAACTTAATATATTATTATTACATTTCGCAAAATTATTTTGCAGTATCTTGAAACATTTTCAAGATGGATTAATTGTTTATATTATGAAATAATCATCAATTCTGAATTGTACATTAAATTGTATTGGATAGGAATTTCTACCAATGGGTCTTTTAGTTAAGAAAAAAAAAACAAATTTCTTTAACAGTTTGGTTTGGTTTAGTTTGGAGAGCTACGGTCTACTGTTTTGCACACGAGGGTTAATGAGACCGGGACCTACTGCTTAAACCCGATTCCGAACGGCTACTAACACCCATGCCAACGTGGGATTCGAACCCACGAACTCCGGTACCGACGATCAGCGCCCTAACCAATCGGCCACCGTTCGGGTGAATTTCTCGAACAGACAGATTTTTATTTCCGCTAAATAGATGAGATTTAAACAAATCATAGAAAAAAAAAGAAATTTAATAATTATTATATATTTTCTATTTCACCAACTAACTAAAAAATATTATTATTATTATTATTTTAGAAATTAATGCACCAATAATATAAAATCAAAGTCTTTCTCGGAGCATTTACTTCTATACTGCTGGAGAATTCAAGATATTTATTTTCGTATTATTCTAAACTCTTCGGCGCAACAGCCCCTAGGGGGTCAGGGCCTACGGTGTCAATCTCCGTTAACGTGACCAAGGCCCCTGGGGTGCGAAGCATATGTTCCGGTTAGGTGGTCAATCTTACGAGGAACCCCCAGTGTTTAGTTCCCAAGCACGCTTGGTCCTCGGATCATATACCCACTGAAGGGATTAAAGGCTGAGTCAACCTTGCCCAGCCTGAGGATCGAACCTCGAATCTGTGTCGTTAGAGCACTAAGCGCTACTCCAACGCCACTGGGCTTCTTTCATAACATTCACCTATTCTAAATATTATATTAAATTTAATAGAGTATTAATTTTTACCAACAATTTTTCTAGTTTTAGTAAAAGCTTGTCAATAACTACACAGTAGGAACCCAAAAATTTATTGTTATAGACAGTTTGAATGCTATATACAGATGGATTATATAAGCATTCAATGTTTATGTATGCACAATGTATATATAATATCTTGGATTATACATAGAGGTCTAATTTCATTTTATTGAAATAATTTAAAATGTATATATTTATTCTAAAGTAATTAACTTCTTAGTGATATTGCATTTAATAAATAAAAAACACCGAGATGCCAAAGAAAATATAAACAGGTTTTTTATTATGGACTATGCAAGGCCTTTTTGTAGAATGCCCCTCTCCCCTGAAAAATATAAAAAAAAATTATGGGACATTTAATTTATTTTAAAATTTTAACAACTGTAAAAAAATATTTCTATTTGCATTCTTCTTTAAGAGCATGACATTCTATACCCACTTTACATTGTTTGGTGCATTTAGTAAATAAAAAACTCCGAGATACCAATAAAAATATAGACAGGTGTTTTTATTATAGACAATGTATGGTCTTTTTTTAGAATGTTCTTCTCCCCTGAAAAAAAAATGAAAAAATATTATAAGACAATTTAATTTATTATATAATTTAACGACTGCAAAAGATATTTTTATGTGCATTCTTTTTTAAGAGCACGATATTTATATCAACTTTGCATTGTTTGGTGCATTTAGTAAATAAAAAACTCTGAGATACCAATAAAAATATAGACAGGTTTTTCCTTATAGACCATGTATGACTTTTTTTAAAATGCTCTTCCCCCTGAAAAAAATGAAAAAAAATTATGGGGAAATTTAATTTATTTTAAAATTTTAATAACTATAAAAATATTTCTATCTGCATTCTTCTTTAAGAGCACGACATTCTATATCGATTTTGCATTGTTCAGGGCATTTAATAAATAAAAAACTCCGAGATATCAAAGAAAATATGGACAGGGTTTTCATTATAGACCATGTATGACCTTTTTTAAAAATACTCTTCCCCCTGAAAAAAGGAAAAAAATTATGGGGCAATTTAATTTATTCTAAAATTTTAACAACTGCAAAAAATATTTCTATTTGCATTCTTCTTTAAGAGCACGACATTCTATATCAACTTTACATTGTTAACTAGTTCATTTAGTAAATAAAAAACTCCGAGGTGCCAAAGAAAATATAGACAGGTTTTTTATTACAGATCATGTAAGGCCTTTTTGTACAAAGCCCTCTCTCCTGGAAAAAAATAAAAAAATGGAGAAATTTAATTTATTTTAAAATTTTAATAACTGTAAAATTATTCTGTCTGTATTCTTCTTCAAGAGCACGATATTCTATATCAACTTTGCATTTTTTAGTGCATTTACTAAATAAAAAACTCGGAGATACCAAAGAAAATACAGACAGGTTTTTCATTATAGACCATGTATGACCTTTTTTTTAGAATGCTCTCCCCCCTGAAAAAAATGAAAAAATTATTATAATTTAATTAAAAAAATTGCAATTTAATTTATTTTAAAATTTTAATAACTACAATAAATATTTCTATGTGCATTCTTTTTTAAGAGCACGACATTCTATATCAACTTTGCATTGTTTAGTGCATTTAGTAAATGAAAAACACCACGATGCCGAAGAAAATATAGACATGTTTTTCATTATTGACCATGTATAGCCTTTTTTTAAAAAATTTCCCTCTTCCCTGAAAAAAATGAAAAAATAATTATGGGGAAATTTATTTTAAAATTTTAACAACTGTAAAAAATATTTCTATCTGCATTCGTCTTTAATAGTCTTCCTCATTCTATATCAACTTTGCATTGTCTAGTAGTCATTTTACCATCGAAATATTTTACAAATACCTATAATAACCCACACAAGGGCCAGCAACATTACTTTTACTTTTTAATAATTTTCTCATTATTTCCTGACTGTAAACCAGTTTTTTACCATATAAAATAAATAATATTAGAACTTATTCCGAAAAAAAAATCAATGGCTGGAGCTTAAAATTAACATTTTCTCTAATGCTAGCTAGATCTTATTTACCTATGTTGAATTTGTCTAATTAATGGAGAAATTTTCCAGTTTGAAATGAAAATCCCCTTTATTCATAAAATTAAACCAGAGCAGAACAGCACTATATTTGAATTATAGATAATAATTTTTGTTATTAATACTTATTGTACGTAATAAATATCATACAATTTTTAAGTTTGCGGTGAGCCAGTGCTTGCCCGCGAGCCTTAGTTTGAATTTGTTATATATAGACATCAATATCGTTACACTCGAGTTTCACTATATATGACAAAAGTTTTCTTGAACTGGCATGACATGTTCCTTCTTTCCAACTAAACAGATCAGATTAAAAGGAACTTTGAGGTAAAAGGGAGGGAAATGAAGGATCATAAGGAAAGGGAAGGAAAACATCCTCCTACCATCTGACAAACACCTGTGGGTCCGTATTTCACAGTTTGAATGCATCTGATGCAGACAGTTAGGCGAAATTAAAACATCTATTTAGAGATAAAATGTTGGATTTGTTTCTGCATATCGGAGCTCATCATTAATGGATAATTTTTAGCTGTGAGATTAGTCAGTTTTGTAAAACTATGTGGGTGAATATGAATTCCTTTCTTGCAGAAGGTAAAAAATGTAATTCCTTTCGTTGAATTAGACTGGTACAGTATTTCTTATTGACATATCAGCCTTAATGAATATACCTTTGTGCCTCCAGGAGCCATGAGACTTTCTTAGATGAAAACCTTGAAATAGTACAAAATTTTCAACTTTTTTTAATAACGCAATTAAAAGATAACTTTTATAAAACACTTTGTTGTTAAGGGGGATAGCAAGAGCTTAATCGCAAAACAGTTCTTGACTGAAAAACAAAACCTGATTACCGTGACTATCAAAATAAAAGTATTCTAGTTAATATTAGAGGCTACTTCAGCAAATGGGCTAAATCGAAAGTTTGGAACCCATTTCAAAAACATCAGACCTTTGATTAGAACCTGGTCTTCCTCACACAATGGAAAGTGCTTTATTTGGCCTTTGATGCACTTGGTCTCTTGCCTCATTTCAGTACAGCTAAAAATGTTGTTTTTCTTACTAAACAGCATATCTGCAGTCAGCTATTGTCCAATATATATGATTTCTGGTCAACTGAATATGGAATGATGTAGTTGCGTATGTGAGCAATGGTCTCTTACTCAGTGCTCAATTCCAGATTTCCATTGCATATTCCCATCGTTTCAGCTAATAAGTTAAAATTACCACTAATAAGTTAGGATAGATATTCATTCAAGAACTCCACCAATTTTTCTCAAATTAAAAGTCATTTTCTCTTTTTTTATGGTAGTATAGGCTTGTGCATAACGTCCAGGTACATTTCAATAATTTGTAGATGCATGTACAAGTCCACTGCAAAGCAGCAACAAACCTGATAACTTGAGTCAGCTTACGCCCATTAGAATGGTCATTCCCCATCTTCTCTCTCTCTATCTCTCTCTGATATTTTGTCCCATTCTTGTATTTCTCTATCTCTACGCACAATTTTCGTTTGAAAAAATGCCATTTAAAATTCCTTACTTATTACACATAGGAAATGCTCACATATTAACACGACCATTTGCTATAGTACCCATATAAAAATACTTTCGGGCTTGAAAGCGAGGATGACTAATTTTTAATCTGGTATGGTTTTGTCTTATATATATATATATATATATATATATATATATATATACGTATATATATATATATATATATAAGTATGAAAATATACATATATATACATATATATGCATATATACATATATCTATATGTATGTATATGTATATAAATATATATACATATACATACATATACATATATATACATATACATATACACATACACACACATATATATATATATATATATATATATATATACATATATATGTGTATATATATATATATATATATATATATATATATATGTGTATATTTATATGTATATATATGTATATATATACATATATATACATATATACATACATATATGTATATATATATATATATATATATGATAGAGAAAGACATGTATACACAAACACACACACATATATAAATATATATATATTTATATATATATATATATATATATATTTATATGTGTGTGTGTGTTTGTGTTTAAGTTTTATCTAGTCTAAATAAGGAGTATGTTCCAGAAGTATTTTATGTATATATATATATATATATATATATATATATATATACATAAAATACTTCTGGAACATACTCCTTATTTAGACTAGATAAAACTTAAATACAACTGCATATGTACAAAGGAGTTTTAAGAAGCACGAGGAAATTTTATGGTATGTTCTCCATATCTGAGACCAGGCATAACGGAAAACTACACCAAAACTTTATCTATTTTCAAATAGATAAACAATTAGATATTGGAAGAGGGAAAAAAGAATTTAGAAAAATCTCTAATATTAGCATTCAAATTTATTCTGCATGCTAAGATTCGGAGGTATTCGAAAAAAAGAAGAGAGAAAGTTTCTAAAAAAGAAGGCAGCATTCCATGGCTTACCATTCGAAAATATGCATCATTCAAAAACTTTAAAAGAAGCAAGCAGGAGCAATTTTTAGAAAACGATATCCAGTTCATGTTGCAGGAAAATTTTTCCTTGACATTTGCATCTTCCGAGGCGGTGTACTTCTTAAGAAAAGATGGCAGTAATCTGAAACCAAGTTTATCTTCCCCCATCGATCTATTCGGTGATTTCCGATGGGCCAAATTGCTTTGCATAGAAGCATTTTTTTTTATTCTAGAGCCCAAACTTTATTTAATGTAATGTTCCCTGCGCGTCGTATTTTTAAATTAGTAAAAATAGGATTGTCAGGGATCTGAATCCAATTCAAAGATCCGACTCGGAGATTATTTCTGGCAGGGAAGACATCATATTTATTCATTGAACTGTACTATACATCAAAACCTGTTATGGCAGGAAAGATGGAGGAAAAACAACCTTGATTTAGCAAGGGAAATGTATACGAAAGATTGGAAAGTTTTAAAGCAAATCGGGTTTAATTTTTTTCTTACAGTTCAGAAATATATCAGAGAATATTTAACCCTTAGTTTGGTTAAGTCTGGTGGCTACATATTTTCATGTTTTATATTGAAATATATAAACAAATATATAAATAGAAATATATAAATAACAACCATAAGATTTTTGTAAACAAAAAATATTTTTTATTGGATAAATTTATAATAGTATCTTAAATTTGAAAAATCAAATAAAAATAGCAGTGTATAGTTTTAATTTTTTCGAATTATGTTATATATAAACATTTTTACATTATAAAAAAGTGAAAAGAGCAATCATAAAACTAATAATGTAAAAACTAGTTTTTATTTGTCGAAATTTTTCCAGAATTATGTAGTAGACAAGAACATTCGGCTTTATTTTCCTGTATTTACCGTTATTTTTGTACCCACAAACAAACCATGTTGTTACACTAACCCGTACTAGTACCTGACCAGCGCTCAAGTATCAATCGTCAGAAAACGTACTAGTACGTGTCCCGCGCTCAAGCATGAATCGTGAGAAAACCTACTAGTACGTGTTCGCGCTCAAGTATCAATCGTCAGAAAACGCACTAGTACGTGTCCCGCGCTCAAGCATGAATCGTGAGAAAACCTACTAGTACGTGTCCGCGCTCAAGTATCAATCGTCAGAAAACGCACTAGTACGTGTCCCGGCAAGCATGAATCGTAAACTACTAGTAATGTGAAGTATCAATCGTCAGAAAAAAATATTAAGCATAATCTGTTACTAGTATTACATATCAATTTATTATACTTAAAATGTTTTAAATGCTAAAATTTTCTTTTATCATTTTGTGGGATAATTTAATTGCAAGTCAGCAAGTTCTAAGATGATCTGAATTCTAAGCTTAATGTTTCAACTTATGGAACTGAATTAAAAATTTAAATAAAGTTATGAAAATTATGTCCTCTGTATTAAGGAAATTGAGTCTTTCCACAGAGCAACGAGGTGCACAATTTAAACACTGCTTTAAGCTATTCCAGTTGTGCTTTCTTACTTAAGTAGGCAAATTCCTAATTTCGTATACAAGAGTCTGTAAACACCAGAAATAAATAAAGAATGGTTGGTTTTGAAAGAAATGCTAAGTGTAAAATAGCTAAATGTGGGAAAGAAAGTATCCTTAACATTAACAACCTACATTGAATTAAAATATCACATTATAATTCACATAACGTTCCTAAAAATTTTCTGAAACTTCACAAACTTCGAATATAAAATATTGAACATAAACATTTTTATCATTGCAAAAATATTTATTCCTCCGAAAGTAGCCGACATTATTTATTTTATTTCTTCAATGTTTAATATTACTTTTGATGAAGACTTTTAAATAAAACGTACTTATTATAATTTTTGTAAAAACAAAAATAAAAATTTCAATACATTTACTTTCAAAAAAGGAGGAAAAAAATGGCAAAAGAACGTTTTCATCCCATCCATAATTCTAGATATAAAACCATTCGTCTGATCTCCATTTCGAAAAGTTTTGCGATATGTTGGGTCACAGCCAACTTAAAATTCATTCTTTCAGCATAATGTGTATTGAAAAAAATATATTGCTTATTGATCCGGAGTTTCCTGATAAAATTTCATGAACCGTTAGTGTCAGCAATATTTCAGTGGAGTCTGTCGATCAAATTACGAATTTCCTTACTACTCAAGATAAATAAGAATTTTTCAGAATGGGGAAAATGTAATTAGCTGTTACAGGAAACGTCCGCAAACATGAGTTGGTAATTACCTGTCATCTTCTTGTGAAATACCGTAGAATGTTCTTATTATTTTCGAAGCAAATGAATTAAAATTAAGGTATTAATTTTGTCTCTGTACTTAATCGTTTGATTAGAAGTAGAAACATCTGAAATAAAATTAAAGACAATTATAGCCATAAGAAAATAACATTTTTAAATGTTTTTAAATACCCAAAATAAAGAACCAAAAGATAAAGCACAATTATATCCATAAGCAAATAACATTTTTAAATGTTTTTAAATACCCAAAATAAAGAACCAAAAGATAAAGCACAATTATATCCATAAGCAAATAACATTTTTAAATGTTTTTAAATACCCAAAATAAAGAACCAAAAGATAAAGCACAATTATATCCATAAGCAAATAAAATTTTAAATGTTTTTAAATACCCAAAATAAAGCACAATTATATCCATAAGCAAATAAAATTTTTAAATGTTTTTAAATACCCAAAATAAAGAACCAAAAGATAAAGCACAATTATATCCATAAGCAAATAAAATTTTTAAATGTTTTTAAATACCCAAAATAAAGCCCAATTATATCCATAAGCAAATACAATTTTTAAATGTTTTTAAATACCCAAAATAAAGCCCAATTATATCCATAAGCAAATAACATTTTTAAATGTTTTTAAATACCCAAAATAAAGAACCAAAAGATAAAGCACAATTATATCTATAAGAAAATAACATTTTTAAGTGTTTTTAAATACCCAAAATAAAGCACCAAAAGACAGAATTTGCACAAAAAAATTAAATATACTCAATATTTCTAAAAACCATTTAAAAAATCTTTATTAGCTATTCGAAATTTTTACAATTCTTTAAAATGGTGTTTATTCTTAAAGTTTGAACAAATCAATTAAAATGACATCTCAAGTTTTGTTCATATTAACAACATCGCGTGAAAATAAGTGAAATATTTTTGAAGCTTTTAAGTTAAGCAAATTATTTTTCAAACAATAGGCAAATCTTTATTCAATCACAGCAGATTATGAAATGATTGTTACTGAAAATGATTTTTTCAGTGATTTACCAATAAACACAAATACCTCAAATTAATAGAGAAAAAAAAAATAAACTCTTCAAAATTATCTCAAAACAGAAATTTGTGGAAAAAAAAAACTAAATATTGCTGAAAGTTAATTCAAGAGTTTTTATAAATTATTTGATTTAAAAAAATCTTTAAGCGGTTCTTTATTCCTACCATAAGAATAAATCAACTAAAATGATGATTGTAATCTCATTTATGAAGTAATTTTTATTCAAAGGAGTACTATCTTCAAGTAAATTTCAAGATATCAATTAAATTATATTCTTAAACAGAAAATATTATGAAATGTTTGTTTTCAAAATCATCTTTCATCAAAACACATAAATACCTCAAATTAATTATTTAAAAAAATTTCTATAGTATTCTGTTATGAAAAATTGTTTAACACTGCAACGAATGTTGCTGAAAATCATTTCAAAATATCTTTATGATTAGGAAAATCCTTTAACAATTGTTTAATAGGTGTTTTATTCCTGAAATAAAAATAAATCAATTAAAATTATGTTGGTAATTTCATTTATGAGGTAAATTTTTTTCGAAGGAGTACTATGTTGAGGTAAATTTCAAGACATCAATTAAATTATTTCTGAAGCAGAAAAGATTATAAAATGTATGTTTTTGAAAATCATCTATTCAATCCTTCCCCAAAACACATAAATACTTTAAATTAAATATTTAAAAAATCTCTATAGTATTCTGTCATGAAAAATTTTTCAAAAATTCAACGAATATTGCTGAAAATTATTTCAAGATAGCTTTATGATTAGAAAAATCCTTTAACAATCGTTTAATGGTAACAATTGTTTAATGAATTTTTTTCCTGAAATAAGAATAAATCAATTAAATTTATGTTGGTAATATCATTTATGAAGTAATTTTTATTCGAAGGAGTACTACCCTGAGGTAAATTTCAAGACATCAATTAAATTATTTGTTAAACAGAAAAGGCTATGAAATGTTCGTTTTTTAAAAATTATCTTCTCAGTTCTCCACGAAAGCACATAAATACCTCAAATTAATTATTTGAAAAATCTCTATAGTATTCTGTTATGCAAAATTGTTCAAAAATAATACGAGTGTTGCTGAAAATCATTTCAAGATAGCTTTATGATTAGAAAAATCCTTTAACAACCGTTTAATGGTAACAATTGTTTAATCTGTGTTTTATTCCTGAAATAAGAATAAATCAATTAAAATTATGTTGGTAATCTCATTTATGAAGTAATTTTTATCCGAACGAGTACTATTTTGAGGTAAATTTCAAGACATGAATTAAATTAATGCTATAGCAGAAAAGTTTATAATTTTGTTTAAATCAACCTTTTAGTCCTTCACCAAAACACATAAATACCTCAAA
This sequence comes from Pardosa pseudoannulata, assembly GCA_032207245.1. Classification (NCBI taxonomy): domain Eukaryota; kingdom Metazoa; phylum Arthropoda; class Arachnida; order Araneae; family Lycosidae; genus Pardosa; species Pardosa pseudoannulata. The sequence goes on along the minus strand of CM063510.1, from coordinate 79,773,583 downwards.
TTAGTTATTTGAAAAATCTCTATAGTGTTCTGTTATGTAAAATTGTTCAAAAATAATACGAATGCTGCTGAAAATCATTTCAAGATAGCATTATAATTAAAAAAATCCTTTTACAATTGTTTAATCGTGGCATAAAAATAAATAAAAAAATTATGTTAGTAATCTTATTGAAGTAATTGAAGTCTTTGAAGTAATTTTTATTCGTAGGATTTATATCGAGAGGTAAATAATCAAGACAATAAATAAATAATCTTTTATTCAAATAAGATTATGAAATATTTGTTATTAAAAATGACTATTTCAGTTCATCACCGAAACACACAAATACGTCTATTAAAAAAATCTCTACAGTACTTTATATTATGAAAAATTGCTCAAGAAATGTAATAAATATTACTGAAAACCATTTCAAGATAGCTTTATTAATCATACAAAATAAAAATAATTCTTTAAATTTTATTTGTTCTTGAAAGAATAAATAAATTTAAATAGTATGGGTAATCTAATTTTTAAAGCAATTTTTGTCATGGGAAAAGTTTTGTGTAGTTAATTTCAAAACAATAACCACATTTTTTTTCAAGCAAATACATTTATAAAATATTAGTTATTGAAAATAAATAACAAATTCTGTTCTAAACCTAACAATATAAACTCCCCAAAACATAAAAAGCAATTAACTGTTACGTGAAGTACTTTACTTTATATTTATCTTATTAAATTTAAAATTTCATATTTGAAATAAATTTCTAAACCTGTTTTGTAAGCAAAGTAAAAACATTAGCAGTAACCACCATTATTTTTTATTTTCAGACTTTACTGCCAAAAGAAGAACAAGATATAAAGAATTCTTTCGAAGAAAGAGCTATGAAAATTCTATACGTAAGTACCCTTTGAAATGACTATTGTTTTAAAGTTCAACACAGATTATCTATTGTCCAAGAGTCAATTATCTAATAATGTTATCTCCATCGGATCTATCCGAAGCAAAAGAAATAAACAGATAGGCGGTAAAGAATGAGATGTTATTAATATATAATAAAGTGTAATTTGGGATTCCCATTCCAAATTACTAGAAATGTAGTAGCGATGTGATTTTCAAGTCCATTTTGGAAGGAATTTTAAAGAAAAGAAATCTATCATCAACGAGAAACTTCCGGTAGGATATTTATTTTAATCATAAGGAAACAATAAATGCCCTCAAGGAAAAATTTAAGTGTTACCAAAATGAGGTTGTATGGAATAAAATTAATAAATAGATGGTACGAGCGAAAACCTGTTGTTAATAAGTAATAAAATGCAATTTGTTTTTCAAAGCAACATATAACGAAAAGTTGGCAGGATGATTTCAAAGTCCAGTTTACAGGATAGTTAAACATAAAGAATCGTCTATTCAAAAGAAATTTCTGGTATTAAAATATTTTAAACGATTAGGATTTGGTTTAGAGTGCTACTTATTACTTTAAGCAACACGAGGGCTAATGAGACAGGCATCAACTGCTTAATGCAGATTCCAAACGGCTATCAACGTCCATTGTGTTTCCATCCTGTGAATTTGGGTTCGATTCCCGAGTAACGCTTGGTTGTATTTGTTTGTTGCCCTCTCATAGGGAGCGATGTTACCTTACGTATATGGTGCTCACATAATAAAAGGGCAAGAAATCAGCGGGCTGTATGGTTAAATGCTAATAAAGGCAAGTGTACCATATTTGAAAAAAAATGTCAATATCCCTAAATATTTTTAAGGTAGAATACTTTGACACTTACAGAGTTTACGCTTGGTTGTATTTCTGTTTTGCCCCCTCATAGGGAGCGATGTTGCCTTACGTATAGGGTGTTCAGATAATAAAAGGGCAACAAATCAGCGGACTGTATGGTTAAATACTAATAAAGGCAAGTGCACCGTATCTGAAAAATAAGGTTAAATATCAATATCCTTAAATATTCTCAAGGTAGAATATTTTGTCACTTACAAAGCTTTTTCTTTGTATACTTTTCACTCAAAATATTTTAAAAAATAAACTACTAAATTTTAACTGAACTTCATCTACATTCACAAGATTTTACCTCATCTATATAAATATTTCCTTTCAAAATTGAATGTTATGCGCTTGATTTGGACTAGTTCTAAATCCACCAAACACGCCATGATTTTTTTTTCGTATTTTTCATAAAAGTATCCATCTATTATCCTTTTAAATGTCAAGGTAATTTTTCTTGCTGTTGCAGCTAACGTGAGAATGTCGTCATGGACCCAAACAAACTCAGCTTTAAAAATATTAGAAAAAAAAATTTGAACGTGGGATGCGCTCCTATAAGGTCACACTCGCGTATACTGAATATACATTTTGTGTATGTGATCACCTGGTTGAAAACCGCGTTTACGCCTGTGAGGTTTTTTTTTCCTAATCTCTCTTTGAATTCATTTTTATGACAAAAGAATTAGATTTTCGTAGGCAGGGTTACAGAGAACTAAGCAATTATATATAAGATTAATGCTGCATTTTATTGAGTTTTGTAGAATAACGCATGAGAAACAAATTATATTTTGCTTTTCCGGTGAATTTTTGATTTGACCTCGTAAAATTAACATTGCATTTGTGATAATAAATTCAGTATTCTGAAAGGTGCTGATATCATATTATTAGATGAATGAAGCATTTTTTAGTTAGTAAAATATAGTGTAGAACTACAAATTAATATTCAGTTTGCTAAAATATATAATTCTGAAACATTTTATTATATGTGATCACCTGTGATGTGTGTGTGTGTGTATGTGATCAATTGGTTATTGACCTCCTGAAATTAATATTGCATTTGTAATAATAAATTAAATATTCTGAAATGTGCTGATATCATATTAGTAGGTGAATGAAGCCTGTTTTAGTTAGTGAAATATGGTGTAGAACTACAAATTAATATTCAGTTTGCTAAAATATATAATTCTGAAACATTATATTCTTTACTTATTTGGTCATATTTTTTCAACCTTAGTGTATTTTTAACCCATCGCCTGTGAAATATATTTGATAAAAACGTGGCAAAAATAGAAAAAAAATTCTTTTTTTATAATGTTCGTTATTATCAACAAAATTTTAAAAATAGATTATTTTAAAAAAAATTGTAAACGAAATAATTACTATTTTCAATATTTTCTCATATATGAAAAATGTTAATGGATTACAGTAATTTTTGCTTAAATTATAGCAAAATAAATTAAATTAGGTAATTTAACATTAATTTTCTGGATAAATATATAGTAAACTAATACAACAATATTATTATCTATATCAACCGTCATGAATTCCATGTCCTTCAGATACCTTTGAATTTCACAAATCCTTAACAGTATCCGAGAAATAGTGACAAATGGCATGAAATTGCCGTACCTTTCGCAGGAAAGTATCTTCGTCTACTGGGAAAATAGTAAATTAAATATTATGTATTGGAACGAACCGCTTTCGGGCTTCACGTAATCAAAATGCAGTTTTTTTCTCTTGCCCGAACTCAGGTCGGGCACTCCAAAATTGGCGCATTTGCGTTGCCCGAACTGAGTTCGGGCGTCCCAGGCAAAAAGGGTCACAGGGTTAAAAATAGCAAATTGGAGACATTCTATTGAAATTTCAGTGTTATCCCATGTAATCATTACTACGGAATTTGTAATAATAATTTATTTGTAATAATACTTTTCTACATAAAATGCATGTTGAATTATCTTGTGTAGAAAGATAGCGAATATGTTTATTATTAGGTTGACGAAATGGTATTAAGTTTGCGAATAAATTAAGAAGAAATTTAAAGTTAAAATTTCAGTCTCCTAAAACATATAACCGTATAATATTATATTTTTTACAATTTGACTTTTTAATTTCTGGGAGTAGTCTTCTGCTTGGTTCCTGCTTCTAAATTACAAGGACCCATCGGAGGTAATGTTACTCGAGTCCGTAGCATACCTTAAGTTACAAGTGCTCCTCGGGTGGTACTAAATGGGTAACAGCTTCACAGTTTTTAAGAATAGTAAATCATAATCAAATAATGATTTTTTATACTAAAACTTGTATTGGTTAGTGTTGATTTTTTTACTATAAAACTTGTTGATTTATAAACAAGACTTTTAAATTACTTTTCTTAAAAATATAGTAAAGGTATTATACATTGTAGATAGTATCAAATAGTCACAGATTTTTTTTTTAAATTTAGAAATAAAATGTAACCAGACAGGTAAATCTTGCAAGTTTGAAAACAATTAACTGTGATTTCAATTTCATTTCTGTCTCGTAGTGTATTAAAATTTTAACTTAACAGATAAAAAGCAGTGTGTGTAAGCAGTTTTAAATGATTAATGAACAGGAATGACATTAGTCTTGTTATCTGAATGCATAGTTTTTGAAAGTAAGGTTTAGATGATGGTTGAATAGTTGGGACGATTGTATTTAGAAGGTATACTACGAAATGCAAAGCCAATGTAAGTAAGGTACAAATTGTAAGAGAAAAAATGTAAACATCTGCTTCACTGCTGAACAGAAGAGTAACAGTCTGTTTCTACAAGCCAGAGTTCTTTTGCATTGAGATTGCTATTCATTCGAGTGCTCAACCTGCTTTTACAACCTATTGAATTCTCTTGCATTGAGAATGCTGTTTGCCTTAAGCAGAGTAAAATGCTATTTGTATTCTTTCTCTAACTGTATGTACCTTACTTACGTTAGCTTTGCATTTGAAACTTCATTCCGGCATGCAATTTTCCCCATGTCATATTAGTAAATATTGACTCTAAATTCTAGATTCTATGTTGGCATGGTTGCATTAAATGTTTTGGATGATTTGGAGGATTTACGAAGAGTTTTTTACAACGTAATAATTAATTAGAATTTAATCATTACCAACATAGGGATTTGGCGTGTGTAATAGCTGAAGAGTCAATAGATTAATAATAAATAGTGAAAGGTTCTGTCTATTAGAAAGATAGTTAGTCTGAGGTCTATTTTTTAAATCTGATTCTAAACAGCAACGATCCAAATTCCTCCCTCTCAGCAGCGCACGTCTTCTGCGTTCGCTCGCAATTGGCGCCTACGCCGCGACGGGTGAGAGCTGGGTACCTCGAAGGGTTTAGTGTGGAGTGGGGGGGCCCAATACTTGCGATTTGCCCACCGCCGCCGGGATCAGCCTGGAGGGCCTCACAGCTATATGGGCGTTTGATTGTATCAGAAATTGGTCTAACTAATCAGTTACTGTCAGATTTGTAATAAGTTAGAAGATTACGTAAGATCCAAGTATCATAAAATCTCGGTTTGTTGTCAGAAAGTTAATTTGTCCTGAAATAAACAATACCATTAGCTCTTTACTTAATATTAGCCAATTAAATAGAAATGCTTTCTACATAAGTCTGTTATATTCAATTTTAGGTTTGCAAATTAGCCGTTTTAAAAGGAAGAAGAGCATTGTTATTTGAATACGTTTTCTATTATTAGCTTTTTATACAGCACGCTAAAATTTACCCCAAGTCTTTTTTCTACTGGCAAATTTCACCTACAACCAACCGCAACATACCTCGAAATATGTCGTTTATTAAATGCACTTCCTTCCCTGACCCCTTATTTTACATTTTCCTTGCAAGCCCAGTCATGTTTTTATAGCATAAATTTTATGTGCGTCTTTATTTATTCCTTTAAACTCAATTTTCGTGGAATGTACGTTACGTTCGTTTTTATGGCTCTCAGAAGGGTTCTGCAACGAAAGGAAAGGGGTGGTGAGCTCAATTTTTCTTTCGGAAAGCCAACACTGAATATCGGATTTCTTTACAAGAAGACTGGATTTAGGTATATTTGTGTTTGAGCTGTACATAGTTGCAAGCAAAAGTGCATGAAATTTTTTTTAGAGGGTGTATGTGTCGGGTATTTTGTTCGTCACGTATGTACCTAAGGTGATGTTTATCATGCATGAAAAACAGCGCAACCGTCAAAAGATATATGTTGAACTTGTTCTAAAATGATAATAATAATAAAAAAAAATCGGAGTTGTGTGGAGATCAGGCTTACTATCAGGAAAAGAAACAAATCTGAAGTATTTTTGAAAGACAAAATTTCATAGATACACGTAAAGAATAAGCAGCTATAAGTAAGGCAGACGACGCATGTTCTTTTTCTATGCATTACAGGTTGACTAAAACGCTTTTTATTTCATAGCTGAGGGTTGAGAATTCCCCTTATTTCAGGGTAGACTATAAGTTTGCTATGGATGTACTGATATAAAAAAGTATGTTTTAAAGTAAATTTGTATTAGTCTATTAGTATACAATTTAGTTTAGGTACATTTTTCAGTTGTTTCTTCGTTTAAGAGAATACAATATAGGTTCGTAGATTGCTTACTGAGGAGCAGATATTTAGAAATTGGGATTTTTTGACTAGCAGAATTGCAGATCTCATCTTGCTGGTATGTCCTGGATGCAGTAAATAAAAAATCAAACTTTAAAGGGAATTTGTACTAAAAATTTGTCATACATTTTGAAATAAAATTATAATGTATTTATATTATATTATATTATTTATTAATATTTATTTTAATATTTTATTATTTATATTATTTATTATTTTTTATTATTATCATTATTTTGTATTTATATGATATTATATTATATTTTATTTATTGTATTTATTTTATTTTGTAATAATTTATAATAACATTTTGTACTAAAATTTGCATTAATACATTATACTCCAGTTTAAATTCAATTTTTAGTTGTTTTTCTTTTAAGGGAAAATGATATAGATCGCTTTTTGCATAGTAGAGGACAGAAATGGAAAAATTACTCCTTAATATAAGAAACCAAGATTGTGAGTCTTATCTTATATTGGCATTTCCATGAATGAATTAAATAATAAAATTCTTTAAAGTAACTTTATATTGATTTATAAATGTAAATTTAAAAATTTAATACATACCATTTTAACTGTTACTTTTCAAGCGAATGCTTAACGTAACTTCGAAGATAATTTATTTATGCTACTGTTATCTACAGTTTTTCTACACTATGACTAATGAGGTCATGACCTGCTGTTAATACATTGTATGCGGGACACGTACTAGTACGTTTTCTGACTATTGATACTTGATTGCAGGTCAAGTACTAGTACTCAAGTACTTAGTGTAACAACATGGTTTGTTTGTGGGTACAAAAATAACGGTATATACAGGAAAACGAAGCCGAATGTTCTTGTTTACTACGTAGATTCTAGAAAAATTTAGACAAATAAAATCTAGTTTTTACATCAGTCGATGCGACTGATATAAATTTAAATAATTTTCGATCTATTGAGATTTAACTGAATAACTAAATTTACGAGCCAAACGCCAGCTCCCGGTACAATTTCGCTGCAAATGTACCTGCACACAATGTGTTAAATGGCAATTCTGAACGGTTAAGAACATCCATGTTAGCAACGAGCTACGAACCCCTCAACTCCGGTACCAAAAAGCGATGCTCTATCCACTTGACTAACGTTCGGCTATTTTTTAGGAGCTCTGAGATGTTCCAAGAATTTTTCTTTAATAACTTTTCACTCATATCACTCTTTTCCATATTTTTTTTCAAACATACCCTTAACATCATTATTATGACTAAATTTTTTAGCTTTTCACTTTTTTCCCATTTCATATTTATATTTCAATATTTTTTCTCATAATACATTTCTCCTGTATAATATTTATAGCAGTTTTACGTGTACATTACGTGAATACGTTTTTGCTTACTTTTAACAGCGTTCTTCCATCTTATAATTTCCCTTAACACGGTATTATTTTTAGAAACATTTTTCAAACTTTCACATAAGTATTGTCCTAACATTCTTCATTTTCTCAAAAAAAACTTCCTTTGCTCCATATTTCCTCTTAACACGTCCATACTTTAACGGCATCTCACACCCAATATTTTTCGCTCAGCGCATCCCACATTTTTTAAAGGCACTCTTCACTCTATATTTTCTCCTTGCACGTATTTTTCCGGCGGTTTTTCAGCTGTGTGTTGTCTCCACACATCTTATTTTTTTACAGCAATGTTCCTATATTTTTCTCTATCACCTCCTTATTCATTCACGGCAGTCTTTCTCCATATATTTTTCCTTTAAGAGTTCTTTTATTTTTTTGTACAGAGGCATTTTTCACTCTATGTACCAACGCATAATTTTAAGGCCCTTTTTCACTCTATTTTTTTCTCTACACTTCGAGAATTTTACGTCAATCATTTGACCAATAATTTTATATAGGCTTTGCGTTTTAGCAACATTATTTAACACGTATGCATTCCGTTTCTACTAATCTGTATACTAACCACAACCCTGATCAGTTATTTAAATCCTGTATAAATCACCGTAGTTAATCACTATTTAGTTTGGACCTATGTAGTACAATATCTGATGATACACCTAAAAATTAACAAATATCATAGATTTAACAGCATGCATATTGGATCCTATGTTAAAATGGAAAAATTCAGATTCCGGGTACATTATTCTTATTGCTCTTTTTGTCTCGTAGATGAGGTGAATTCAATGAAACGCTCAAGACCAACTCAAGATTTTATTTCCCCGCAACTGAAGGAATCCCTGCTTATATACAGTTTTGGAACCTTCCAGACTTTGAAGGCCCGCAGAAAATTAGGAATTATAATTAACATAAATTTACATGATCAAATTAAATTAACATAAAGTAAATTAAAATTAAAATCAATTTTTAAAGGCAACTTGCCTCGCTTGTTTTCGAACCCGGAACCTCATGTCCCGGAGTCCGATGCTTTACCGACTGAGCTACGAAGTCCTTGTCAGAAAGGAAAGATTTTCGCTAAAATATCATAGATTTAACAGCATACAAATTGGATACTATGTTATAAAATGCCAAAATTCAGATTCAGGGTACATTATTCTTATTGTCCTAAAATTATTCAAAGCAATTTGCCTGCATTCAATCTCTCTATATTATGTAACAATGCAAATTTTATCCCCCTCATTAACTTTATCTATTATCTGCACATCTTTAAATATTTTGCATCATTCAATTTAGAAAACAATTAACCTCTTTACTTTTTAGAATTGCTATTTCATTTGTACCCCTTTGTTCACTATTAATATGTATATATACCACATAGAAAATAAATTATCCCCAAGTAGTCGTAGAGCTAAACTTTTATTTAACTTTTGTGCAATTAATTGTAATTAATCACAATTTAGTTTGGACTTTAGCGATATATATTAGATAATACACCTAATAATTAATGAACATCCTACAATTAATAGGATACAAGTTGATTCCTATGCTACAGAAAAAAATGGCAAAATATACGTTAAGTATATTTTGCCATTTTTTTTCTGTAAGGATAATATACGCTAAGTATATTATCCTTATTAACTAGTACTATTAAAGCATTCAACCTACATTGATTTACTTTATATTATGTGACAACGCATAGTTTTAAGGCCCTCTTTCATTTTTCAATTTTAAGGCACTTTTTCACTCTATTTTTTTCTCTACACATCTTCCAGAATTTTACGTCAATCATTTGACCAATAATTTTATACAGGTTTAGAAATCTTTCATCATCTTCATCATCTTTTAGATGTACGTCATTCATTCATTCATTCATTTGTACGTCATGAAATGTACGTCATTCATTTAACCAATAATGTCTAATACATCTTGGGGTTACAACATTATTATTGCATTTGCATGTATCCACTATTTATTCACTTGTATACAATAACTTATATATCAAACACAATCGAGTGGACCCCATAGAAGTCGGAGAAATCTAACCTGTTATTTAACCTTAGTGTAATTATCTCTAATTAATCCCCGTTTTGTTTGGGTTACATAAAATTTAGAAGTAAATATTTGAATATGTACTTAAAGAATATTATGCATTTAATAAATTAAAAATAAATGTTGCAAAAAATAAGGAAATATGGCAAAATATAGATTTACAGGATATTGTTATTATTAACCAGTACTATTCAAAGTATACTGCATTATGTACAGTAAAACCTGCATGTAACGATACTATCTATAATGATAATCGTGCTTATAACGATACCTGCTAATCCTGAAATTGTTTTATTTATTTAATATATTCCTAATATTCTGAATGTAAAATTTTCAAGAAATTAAAATCTCATTATTGCTTATTAACTTGTTAACTAATAATAGTGTTATAAATCACTACATTTTATTTTATTTAAAACTAACTAAATTCAACATCTAAATTAAATCCAAGATATTGCATAATTCTGCATTACTATTTGTAATGATAATCTACCTGTAACAATATTTTTCTACGTACCTAATGTATCACAGATAGATTTCACCGTAGATAAGAATCAAAAGTTGAATCCGTAACGGCCTAAGAGTAAAAAAAATTAAATTCTGAAGAGAATTCAAATTAATTATAACAATTAATCAAAAGTTAATCCATAATTACCTAAAAGGAAAAAAATTAAATTCTGCAGATAATTCAAATTAATTATATTTAATAATAATTAATTGTATTTAATAAGTTAATTATATTTAATAATAATTAATTTATTTAATAAGTTAACTATATTTAATAATGATTAATTTTATTTAATAATAATTAATTTTATTTAATAATTTAATTATATCTTATAATAATTATGACTGTATAAATAAACCTCAATGGTGCAATTTTTTGTCATTGAAGAAAGATAAAAAAGTAGCTTCTGCTTCTATAATTGCCTAATGCAACTGCTTATTAATTTAATACTTAGAATATTGTACATAACAATACCAATAAGGAAACTGTATGCAACAATTCAACAATGATTTGAATTCAATAGATAATTACCAAATGTTTTAATGTTAGCAATATATTTTACAAAAGTATATTGCGTAGCTTATGCTAGAAAGTTATTTATGCTTATAACCTGCATGATTTAGTATTTATTATAATCTATTAGTATAATAGTGTACATAACAATAGTGTACCAAATATTGAGTAATAAGTTTTAGGAAAGGACATTACAAAGTGTAATAATTAATGCGGTTATTCAACTTTGCTGGAAAATTTATTAATTAATGCGGTTTTAATAATCTTCAGGAATTACTAGTTATTAAATTACGTTACAACTAATAACATTGCTTTAATATTAAAAAACACTATATTGCATTTACACTAATAGTAATTTCCGTTGCACTGATAATAAATAAAGATTACATAAGACAACAGAAGAATAACAAGTACTTTATTCTGGAATTTAAAAGAATCTTATTGGAACGTGTGTACTTATAATCTACATTACTAAATAGATGTACAAATAACAATTAAAATTTTAGAATGCTTTGTCAATTATGTAGTGTTTGGGGTAACTTAAGTTAAATTGTTGTCATAAAACGTTAATAATGAAGTGAACAAATTAGGTAATAAAAAAAGGCTTTTGAAAAAATTTATCACTAAAATTTTATACCTCAAACTTCATTCCAAATTTCCTCAGTATCGTAAATTCCTTAAAACTAAGCACTGGAATTTCTTATAGATCAGCGTCCCAGTAAAACTTCTCTTCCTTCTCAATTCACGGCAATGATCTCGGAGCATCTTCGTACTTAGCATCTTCGTACGTAGTTATTAAATTACGTTACAATTTATAACTTCGCTTTAATATTAAAAAACACTATATTGCATTTACACTAATAGTAATTTCCATTGAACTGATAATAACTAAAGATTAGATTTATAAAACAACAGAAGAAAACCAAGCACTTTATTCTGGAATTTAAAACAAACTAATTGGAATGTGTGTACTTCTAATCTCCATTACTAAATAGATGTACAAATAACAATTAAAATTTTAGAATGCTTTGTCAATTATAAAGTGTTTAGGGTCACTTAAGTTAAATTATTTCATAAAACGTTAATAATAAGTGAACAAATTAGGTAATAAAAAAGGCTTTTGAAAAAATTATCACTAAAATTTTATACCTCAAACTTCATTCTAAATTTCCTCAGTATCGTAAATTCCTTAAAACCAAGCACTGGAATTTCTTATAGATCAGCGTCCCAATAAAACTTCTCTTCCTTCTCAATTCAAGGCAACGATCTCCGAGCATCTTCGTACTGGAAAACGATAAAAAACATCGCCAAAATATTTCAACCCAATCGAAATCGAAAATCCTCAAAAATAAATAAATAAGCACGCAGGGGGAAAAATCCACCCAATAAAAATGCGTACGGGGACCACAAAAATGTAAAGTAAGGAATGTATTTAATAAAGCACATACTTTCCACCGGCATAAAAATAATTTTCCCAGGCAAGGGTCTGTCGAAAATGGGTAAAAGCAGTTTATAACGTGCAGCTTTTTATTAATTTATTTTTATTAAAAAATTGGGGAAAAAACCCACCCCCGGCCCGTATTTACTGGCTTTAAGCTTGCTGTATACACTCCTGGATCGGGTAATTTTTCACGGTTTTTATTATGGGAGAGTTTTTATTTTTTTATTTTTGCCGCTCCTTCATAATACGCGCTTTTGATGTGCTTTAATTTTGAACGGTTAGAAGCCGAGGAAATATTAAGTGTGCTCCAAATTACCCGGTTTATGACCTAAGTTCAGTAATACCGTCCAGGTCTTTTTTTTCTGATATTTATTTATTTTTTTTCACGGAGGCATTTCATTCAGTTATTAATTGGGGGTTGTAAGGAAATGATTTTTTTTCGCGGAATTTCCGAATAAATTATAGACTTAATAGTTTTATGTTTTATTAATAGAGAAAGAGGTGTGTTTAATGGGAAAATTTTTCATAGATTTCTGTGAATTATTTTAGTGCAAAATCATTGTTTGAGCATATTGCGAAGTAAATTAAATTCTACTGTGTTGAAATAGAGAGCTTTTTTTTGTAAGAAACTCGAGATCTTGTCTGTCTATTTACATCATGTAATATAAAATAAATATTATGCTGTATAGTTATCTATGTTTTGAGAATAGTAGATAGTATAGTGTAAAACATATTGTCACATTAGTGAAAAATTCATGTGATGATTATTTAAACGTATAAAGTATTTGATAAAAATTTAATGCTTCTAAATGTTATAATCTAAATGTTAAAAGTTTCTTTAATACCGTAAATTGTTTAAAACCCCCCCAAAAAAATGAATTTATCATAGGTCTCAATAAAGCTCCATTTTTTTTTACGAATTTCCCGCAACGAACTCTAATATAAAATAATATCGAAATAATATCGAAATATCGGTAATATCGATCTAATATCGAAAAATATTAACGTCTTTAACCCTTTGAGGGGTAACCACAATCACTCTTTGGTTTTCAATGAAATTAGTTTATAAATGGTATCTATGCACCTTTTAAATATGAAGTATATAAAAAATAAATTATATTATTTGACGAATAAGCAAGAGGTAATTTGAGTGCATTATGACCTAAATTTGAACAGCATGAAAATGATACATTTTTAACAGTATTGGAAAAATAATTAATAATTTTTTTAAAAGGGTGTATAAATCAAATAGATAAGAAATTTGTATGTGAAGTTTAAATAGGTACATTTATTTTAAAGTCTTAACTTTGAAAAATCGAATTTTTGCTTTTAGGATCGGGTTTTGTTAGAGCTTGATTCTAAAAGAAGATTTTGACAGGAATAATTAAAAGAAGGGAAAAAATTAGGTGTCTATATTTTAATGAAAAATTTAAAATGAAAAAAAAATTTGTATATAAATCAGAGAAAATATTTTAACAACCGGTATATTATATATACCAGTGCAATTCAAAGGGTTAAAACGTTGGAAATCCACCCAATAGGTAAAAATAATATTTTTTTTCTACCATTATGACGTTATTCCTTTAACCATCTCATTTAATCATTTCTTATTTTTAATTATTTAAATATCGTCTGCATTATTATCATACGTTTTATCACTGAACTTAGATATTACGTAAATAATTTTCTCTTACATTTGTCTTAAATATTAGGTTAGGTACATATATGACAATTTAAATTTATTCATCAGTTATTTTTTTTGCAATGAAAATTATATCACCGGTATTAACAACAAATTCTATCTACCTCCAGGGTGTAGTGGA
>CM063510.1:79751994-79754494 GCA_032207245.1 Pardosa pseudoannulata | reverse complement strand
GGCTGAAGTAACACTGGGTTTTTACTGCAACCAGCATAAACAATGTAGAAAGAAAACAGTAAACTATAAATGAATGGGGTTATCTGTTATTAAAAATAAAAACAGGCTCTGTCGATAGTGGGGTATTCATTAGAGACACTGTGTAGGAGATACTTGTTTCCACAGCAGTCTATCATAAACAACACTAAATATAAACAATAAATAATAGTAGAAAGTTTATACTTTCTCGTCCGGAATAATTTCAAATTTCATGAAAAGAAATTATTTTCTGTAAAAGATGGGTATTCATTAAACACACTTTGGCTGAAGTAACACTGGGTTTTTAGGACAGCCAGCATAAACAATGTTGAATGAAAACAATAAACAATAAACAAATAAATATTTTCCTAACACTGGCCGAAGCATTTCAGATTTCATTAAAGCAATATTTCTATAGAAACCTTAAAAGCATTTTACTGATATTTTTAAAAAATATTAATATTTTCAATTAAAATACCAAATACTTCTTAGCACTGAGTGATGTTGGAATTCTTACATACGATACATAACCAGCTTTATATCGCTGTTTAACGATATATCGATATAAAATTACACTTTAACAATTTTTTAACTTATAATAACCTTTACATTATATCATTACACAGTATACCTATGAAAAACACCATTGTAGAAAATTGTTTATCAAAAATGTTTCGATAGAAATTTTTATTCTGTAGAATAATTCTCAATGAAGTGTTCTTAAGACACAAGAAGCATAAAGAAGTAAAACATGTAAATTCTATTATTCTATGTGGAATTAAGTAAAAATTTGGAAGGGAATATTTGAATATAATTTTTATTTTTAGGCAAAAATACTAGTAGCTCTGCAATTTCAAGAGTTGAAAAGGTCAATATTTAGTAATTAAATAAAATTAAAAATGAAATATTTTTGTATGTATAACTGCTCAAATTTTCAGATAATTGTAAAACTGTCTCTAATGAATTCCCCCTTTTCTCTCTCTTTCTTTGTATATATATTTATACATATGCATGTATTTATATACATAGATAGTTATAGATATAAATATATTTTGGTACATATATATGGTAAGTGTGTGTGTGAATGTATGTGAGTGTATGATATAACGATTCAAGAGCTTGGACTTCTTATCGTGACGTTATAATCCTTTTTATACTTAAAACTAAAACTTTAAGAAAATCTTACAATTTAAAATTAACAAAATCTGCAACAAAGTTGAAAATATAATAAAAAATCAAATAGATCTTCTTCTGAAAATTAAAATATATCATTCGCATTAATATAATTATTAAGATTCTGAGAAAATAAAAGATAATTATCTTCTATTTAAGAAAAAAAATTAGTTTTAAATTAAGTAGGTAGCAACGCCAAAAAAGACAGTTCTCAGCTGGAACTCGGACTTACAACATCCTACACGTTTGTCGTGGCAAAATATGAGAATAAAGGATATCTAAATGGCATAACCATGGACCGAAGGATTACTACAATAAAGAAGTTTTTATATATGAAATCAAATGTATCTTCCATGCCTTAACCCTCGTCCGTGTCATATATATATATATATATATATATATATATATATATATATATATATGTATGTATGTATTTGATATTTTATATCATTATGTATCGTGTGTGATATACAAGCGTATAAATCATGTAAAAAATGTGTATATATTATGTAATGTATAGGACAGTACACTGCATACACTACATATACAATACATGCAATAGTGTTAAGCCGAATGGTAGCAGAATAGTTAGGGCGCAGATCTCCGGTACCGGTGGAGGGGGATTTCGAATTTCATTGTGATATATTTGTTCGCAGACCTTTAGATTCGTCTTTAAGCAGCAGGCCCCAGTCTCATTATCATTCGTGTTGAAAAAAGTAGACCATAGCGCTCCAAACTAAGCAATAGCGTTAAACTTGTGTTATTAAAAATTCATTTCTGCAGCTAATGTGCGAAAATAGTTTTTATAAAGCTAGAAACTTATTAATAACCTATTAAAAGTTTTACAGTAAAGATGATAGAACTATTTGCCATATATTAAATCCTAAATAGGCTGTTTTAATAACAACTTTTTACCTCAGAATGTTACCAATGCTCGGCATATTTTGTACTACTATCAGGTTACAATTATACTATCGCAGACGAATAAATAGTACTATAGTATATAGATTCTAAGCAAAACTCTCTTCATGAAAGTTTTTACAACTATGATTTCTTTAAGATGGGCATATAAACATTTTTCACGTGCGGAAGTAAAATCACCTCAAACTATAAATACAATAAAAGAGTACACCATTTAACCACACTTCTAAAAAAAATTATCAATCAATATTTTCCTTTTAAGTGAAACTTCCTACGTGATAGGGCTTTGGGGGAAAAAAAACCCATCCCGGCAAACTTTTCTCCTAAAAATCTTCCAGGAAACCGCAGCCCTTTGAAAAATATGCCTCGACATGTGCTTTCTTCTCAA
>CM063510.1:79716994-79746994 GCA_032207245.1 Pardosa pseudoannulata | reverse complement strand
TAAAGAATTTTTTAATAAATTAATAAAACGTCACATAAAGTGTAGTTTTCTAAAATACAGGTTATTAGACGGATGCTAGGCCCTAATCTCGAAGATACGTACTAATTACTGTTTGGGGCGACTGTTGTGCTGCAGTCCGTAAAACAGTTGTCGATGCTTAATCTCGTCTAGAGTGATAAGGGTTTAACCCCATGAGGACCGTCGTAAATGCTATACGAGTCGACCGTCGTTTAAACTATTGGCGTCTAACGCCACCTAGTAATTAAATCTAGCATTTAAAAATTAAAATAAAACATTCTAATCTCCATTTCCATATATACGACGCTTGTCTCTCAATATCAAACGGAGATCATCATGTGGAGGCGACAATGGACTGATAAGAGTGAAATCGTTGCTTCGCGTATAAGAGACGTTGGTAGCGAACGGGTTAAAACCCGTACACACATGAGACAAAGATACGCAGTAATATCTGTTTCACACAAATATTTCGCGCTGCAGCTGCGTAAAACTATCCTATCATACGTAGTTTTTACCAAAATGCATAGTGAAGCAGTCACGAGAAACAGTTATCAGCGCGTATGTACGGCCTTAATAACATTACACATGTACTAAGTAGCAATAAATGCAAAATTAAAGTTTAGAAAGTCACAAATAGAAAGAGCCGCGGTAGCTCAGTCTTGGCAACGATATCGTAATTAGAGGGTTGCTGTTTCGGAGGCCGAGCCAGCCTAAGATCGTTAAAGGTGATTGGAGCACGTAAAATATGTCCGTGGTCACAATGTCCTCCAAGTTCTCAATCCCTACTTCTGAGGGTGGCAGGTCAAATCTATGGGTCTTCTGCTTTGTCCCTGCTTCAAAATTCAGAGGATCCACTTGAGCATAAGTCGTACTTTCACCCTTAACTAATTGTTTTAACTGCTCGTTAAAACAATAGGAGCAACCCTTTGCCTCAATACGAGTAGGGTAAGGTTCAGTCGTGCTTGGTTTGACCAAGTGGTATCAGAAACAACAATAACAAATAGAATAATATTGAAGACAGACAGTTGTTTAGCAACTAAGAAAGAGTTACATTACCAATCCGAGTGAACTCAGTAGTTGAAAAACCAGATTGATCCTCTAAGGTCCGTCTTACACAATTTGAAGAAATATAATGTAAACTGTTCATGCCACTGTTTTGTGTTGAGAAAATCTACGTGGGATAGAATCCTTTCCTGACCAAACGTGTGGAATTTGCAGCGAGCAGTACTTTTATCAGTGCTTAATTTTGGCTTGGTAATATGGGCTTTTGGTTCTCTGAATGCCAAATTTATTTAATGAATTATATGACATTGATAACGTAACACTTTCAGAGCTTCAAAACTCTACGTTGAATTCTATTTCATTTGTACCTGTATCACTCAGAAAAAGATATGCCCTGACAGACTGTTTCGAACTGCAGTCAGGTGATAATAGCCTATCATATTTATATTTTTCCCCGACTGCTGTAAGATACAGTGGCTCAGAACTGTTGTTTCATCAATTGTGTGATACGGGTCTTAGGTTAACCTTGCCTTTACTTGCATTAGAATTGGAATAAAGTGTCTACCTTCTCATATGCTTGACAGCCAAATTTTGTAAGAACCATTCAATTTCATAAAAATTCTTCTGATGATTGTCAATGCCTTATATTCCTGAAGTCTGCGATCGTTTTATTTTATTTTGTCTGGATCAGGTATCTTGGGTTCGATTTAAGCCTAAATGGCCGACAATTAATCAGAGCAGCGACAAAACTCTTGACTAAACATTTATTATTAAGAAGATTTGTTAAAAAAAACATATGTACACTTCAATTCATACTCAAACAGGGCTCAAATAAGACCGAAGACAAAAATAAACTGTGTCGAGTGGAAAACACCTTCTCCGGTTTCAGCTCCGTTCACAAGAATCTGTTCCTTCTCTCTCGATCCGAGCGGGCATCCCTTCTCCTCTTCGCGAGTGACCGGGGTGGCATCCCCCCCCTCGGTCGAGTTTTCGCCTCCACGGGAAAATGTTCTTTTCTGCAGCTGGCGAGGGCGGGGGTGGCATCCATCGCCCCCCTCCTGTTGAACCTTGCCAACCCTCTCTCGGGGTATCCGTCTTCGGCCGCCGAAACAAAAAACAGGGGCCCATGTAACACCAGCTCGAATCTTGAGTCTAGTATTACAATGATGTTTAGTATTTATAGAAAGATTCTTTATTTTATTAGATGTTTTTGAATGGTATTTTGTGATTTTGTGAAAAATTAAAAGTTTGCATGGGTTTCATTTTAATGATTTCTCTCATTTGGGATTATTTTTCACACATAGAAAGCAATAATTAGTAGTTTATTCCCTGGCAGATTCTCTTTTTTCTCTCTGCGTGAGGAATTCTATTATCACTCGTTTCATTTTATAATACCTTCAACAATTCTGTGACAAATCTTTGATTCCAATGTGATTTTAAGAATTTCAATATAACTATTCCTCACCCTTATTGTTTTTGAAAATTTGTTTTACAGGTCTGAAAAAAGTTTAGAAAGTTTTGAGGCAATTTTTCTAACTAAAGATTCTTGTTATAAAAGCACTTAAAAGCTACATAAAATGTATCTTGCTAAAATGCTGGCCATTTGACTGATGCTTGTAACATTACGTTGTGACAGTGATGTACTTATATGTCTGAAGGTCACATTTTGCCTGGATATTTCGTATTTCCTGATATTGTTCTATTTATAGGAATTCTTAAAAATCAATGCATGATAAAAGATCTTGTGCAAATGGATCGAGTGTGAAGAATCTTTTATTTCCTTATACTTGGCAGTTTATGTTTATAAAATGACTTTTCATATTTGCCACACTGACCTTGTTAGAATGTTTTAGTTTGTGGTATGAGTATTTACTATAGAACAGTCGATAGTTTTCTTATTTCATATGCTTTTTATATGCAACATTTTTCTCAATTCTGTAATGCAAATCTCACTTTAATGGTTTCAGTACCAATTTCTCTTTCCATTCTTGATTTTTACACGAAAAAAAACCTTTTAAAACTCATGTTTTATTCTCTTGAAATAGTTTGTAAAATGTTTGAAGCAATACTGGAAAAAAATTTAAAACTAAAATAGTTACTTTTTTCAATTTTTGCTTTAAATTTTGTGATAATTCTTTTAGCCTAAGCATTATATAACTAATGTATTTTGGTTTTGTTTTCTGCAGTACAAAATTACTTGAGCAATTTTTCAACCTCAACTATGAAAAAATAATAATTAGTACATAACTCCAATTATTATTTATTGCTACTATCCAGGTTCTTCATTAACAAAAATAATAAAATTTCATCTATTAAGTGCCAATTTCATTTTAATAATTTCATTACGAATATTTCTTTCCAGTGAGGTAGGATTGGCAAGGGGCTGCATTTGGGGAGTTCATGAAGTCGAATATCATTGTTAGTATGGTTGCTCTAACTTAATAGTTTCTGCTCGAATTAGTCATCACGCAGCAAAAAAATTTACTGTACGACAAATTGATGTTAAAAACAAAGCCAAACCTTTCCATTCGTGTTTTTTCAAGGTAAAAATATTTCATAGATTTTGTTTTGTTATTTTGAAACTATTTGGAATGTTTTTTAAGCAGCACTGGAATTCTTCGTTTTATAATTGTTAAAACAAAAATTATTACTTTGTTCTAATTTTTGAAATTATTTTGTCTCCATAGTCATTCTATAATGAGTATGCTTTAATTACAACTTCTGCAAAATAAAACAAATCTGAAAAAGGTGACTCTTAAGCGTGATTAAAAAATTAATGTGAACACCATGTTTTTTGAGCAGTATTGGAATTCTTCGTTTTATGATTGTTAAAACAAAAATTATTATTCTGTTCAAATTTTTTAAATTATTTTGTCTCCATAGTCATTCTATAATGAGTATGTTTTAATTGCAACTTCTGCAAAATAAAACAAATATGAAAAATGTGACCCTTAAGCGGAATTAAAAAATTAATGCTTAACGCCAGTTTCCCACTAACTCCAAAGACTTTCATTAGTCCTTCATGAATTTTCCCATTAGGAGACAATGGAATTAATAGAGAACTGCCTTTGAATAGCGAAATCCACACAGTCGAATCCTGTTATGGTATGGTTTGGTTAGGTTTACAGCGCTACAGTCTACTGTTTGGCTGCAGGAGGGCTAAAGATACCGGAACCTCTTACTGATAGCCGATTATCGTCCAAGTTGCTTGTTGTCTTTGAGCATCGCCTTCAAGCTGTAGATCTAGATCTGTTTGGATCTCGTGTAACAAAAACTGACCTACCGTTTCTAATCAGCCTAGACCTTTCCACTCATATTTTTCAAAGGTACAAATCTTTTATAATTTATGCTCCATAATCTTGAAATAATTTGGGAAACTCTTTGGATAGCTCTGGAATTATTCCTGTTTCATATTTTATTAAAATATAAACAATTTTTTTTTGTTTTTATTTATGTGATTTTCTCCCTCTCCCCTAATTCTATAACGAGAGTACTTTGATTATATTTTATTCTTCCGAGTAATTTTACTCGGAAAAATTTGAACCTAAACCACGATAAAAAAAATAATTAATACTTAACGCCAGTTCCCATTCATCGCTTCTATCCAAAGTCCTTCATTAATCGGAGCTAAAAATAATAACATTATTTTTTAATTACCTCATTATCCGTGCTTGGAATTTAATTTTACCTAACAGAATATCAAGTTTCCTAATATTTTTTTCCCTCTCTCTCTCTCTCTCTCTCGACATCTTTTGTGCTCCAAATTAAGTTAAATTCTTCACCCAGAGCGAAGGCACTTCAGTATCCCCTGATATGATGAATTGCGACACGCTTGAAAAACTAAACTTGATGAAAGCTGTACTTACGCGTACACGTGATAGCTTGAATACTTGCGTGACACATTACTTTTCATGCACTTTATGATCCTTTCACACCTGTCTTGAATGTCGTTAAGGTATGCTAATGAATACAAATATTTCGGTAAAACTGATTAGCATGCACGGCACGGTGGAAGGTTTTGAAGAATTGGTATTTTTGAATCCAAGAATGAACGCCTTGTGACAAAACATGACAATGAAGTAGTTCACTCTCGATGTGTTATGTGATTCTAAAAGGCGGTAATCGTGGAGGATTCTATTAGGCGGAGTGTCTTGTCACTCGAAATAAAAGACATACTTGAGAATAGCTGTATTTACTCGCGTAATGTACATCCTGATTTTCAAACAATAAAATATGTCGGAAAATTATATCGATGTATTATTGGGCTTAGAAGCAGAGTGATATGAAAGAACTGCACAGTAGAATAGACAACATTTTAATTAAACGATCACGGACAATTATACACAACACATTACGTACATTCCAAATATAACTACACTACAGAGTAACAAGTCATGCGCAGTACCATGCAAGTTGTGGCACTCCAGTCGAGTTGGGATAATACACTTCACATAGAGGTAGGGTAAATAACGAGGCATTGACATAAAGATAAAATACAGGTATAACCTAAAATATACAACACGCAAATAAAATTTGATATTCATGTGAATTTCTAGATCTAAAACCAATTGCTATGTGGATAGATGAATCAAGCTCCAAATCGCTATTAATATAAATCTAAAAAATAACGCTATTCTTAATGAAATCCTTCATATTTGCTATCTGTCGCCTTACATCATTGGAAGCTAGCTTAAGAAGAATGGGAGGAGGCTGAAATGACAGATATTGTACATCACCCTTCTTTTTAAAGAGTATTATGCGATAGTTTTTTCGCTATTTTTCTTCATTCTATAAGAAAAGAATGTTTAGTGACAACATACGATTAAAATAGAGAAGAAATTTAGCTATACTACCATATTTAAGTTGAAGTAGTTCAATATGCAACAAACCATACAACTAGTGCAAAATAGTAAAAGCTTATACGGTCTTTCAAGAGCAAATTAAATATACTTGTTATCTCTGACAATCGATAAAAATATTAGTAATTCGTTATCAACAAGAGTACTGTTTCTCACACAAATAATAATTATTCACCAGACGATTCCATTTTCTCCCATCATGCATCTTTTCATTCCCATTAGGGTTGCCTTTCTGGTACTATTGGAAATATCCCGCGGGTTACTGGAATGTATCTTTATCGCCATTTCACTGTTTGGCTGCAGCCAACGTGCAGAATATAACTGGGAGAACACAACTTGGCTTGGTTTTTGCTGGCGACTTTTTCTCTCAAAATCAACTTTGTTTGTAGTCTTGTATCATCCCTTATTTGTTTCACCGGGCTACACTCGGTAACGTTTTCTCTTCAAGAAGACATCGAAATCACTCAAGCTTAAAATTAAAAACTTGAAATCAAGCTTAAAATAAAAGCTTAAAATTCATTTTTTGTTGTTCATAGTTAGTTATTGCATATCTTTTCAAGCATTTTTCAAGTTGTTTGTAACCTCTGAACGCACCCTGTACACTTCCTAACTTATTATTTTTAAATCCTTGCATGCATCCTTTGAATTGCCTATCTATAAATTTTCAACACAATCCTAATATTAGTTACAGCTACAGAATACCTTAAACAGGCCAAGTTTAATTACAATTACGATCACCTGGTATTTATGTATATATAAATATGTATCCAGTATAAGGCCATATTTAGGTATTCAGCCTGAAATGTCGAAATGACTTCAAAGGTTGGTGAAATGTCATATCCCGACAATTCATCTCTGTTAACAAACGACTATATCCGAATTGTGACAATCATTTGAATCACAATCCATTATGATGTGATATACTTAGAACAAAATATAGTATTGCTCCTCGGCCTATGAAAGTATCTGTGTTTAAGTGTAAAAATAATTAACAAGTTATATAGAAAACCTCAAAGATACTTATGTAACCGGAAAAAATGTAAATATGTATCCAGTATAAGGTCATATTTAGATATTCAGCCTGAAATGTCAAAATGATTTCAAAGGTTGGTGAAATGTCATTTCCCGACAATTCATCTCTGTTAACAAACGGCTATATCCGAATTGTAACACTCATTTGAATCACAGTCCATTATGATGTGATGTATTTATAAAAAATATAATATTGTTCCTCAGTCTATGAAAGTACCTGTGTATAATTGTAAAAATAGTTAAAATAACGCTATTCTTAACGAAATTTCTCACATTTGCTATCAGTCGTCTTATATCATTGGGAGGGGAAAGATAGCTAACGAAGACTAGGGGAGGGGGACTGAAATTGCAGATCTTGTACATCACCCTTCGTTTTTAAAGAGTATTATGCGATAATTTTTTTCTTTATTTTTCTTCATTCTATAAGAAAAGAATGTTTAGTGACAACATAGATTAAAATGGAGAACAAATTTAGCTATACTATAGTATTTAAGTTGAAGTAGTTCAATATGCAACAAAACATGCAAATGGTGCAATATGGTAAAAGCTTATACGGTCTTTCAAGCACAAATTAATTATACTTGCTATCTCTGACAATCGGTAAAAATATTAATAATTCGTTTTCAACTAGTGTAATGTTTCTCACACAAATAACAATTATTCACCAGACGATTCCCTTTTCTCCCATCATGTATCTTTTCAATCCCATTAAGGTTGCCTGTCTAGTACTTTCGGAAATATCCCGCGGGTTACTGGAATGTATCGTTATCGCCATTTCCCTGATTGGATGGCAGCCAACGGACAGAATATAACTTGGAGAACACAACTTGGCGAGATTTTTGCTGGCGACTTTTTCGCTCAAAATCAACATTGTTAGTAGTTTTATACTATCTCTTATTTGTTTCACCGGGCTACACTCGGTAACGATTTCTCCTCACAAAGGCCTCAAAATCACTCAAGCTTAAAATTAGAAACCTGAAATAAAGCTGAAAATTAATTTTTTTTTGTCTTTCAGAGTTATTATTGCATACCTTTTCAAGCATTTTTCAAGTTGTCTCTAACCTCCTAATACCCCCTGTACACCTCCTAACCTATTATTTTAAATCCTTGCATATATCCTTTGAATTGCCTATCTATAAATTTTCAACACAATCCTAATATTAGTTACAGCTACAGAATACCTCAAACAGACCAAGTTTAATTACAATTATGATCACCTAGTATATATGTATATATAAATATGTATCCACTATAAGGTCATATTTAAGTATTCAGCCTGGAATGTCGAAGTGACTTCAAAGGTTGGTGAAATGTCATTTACCGACAATTCATCTCTGTTAACAAACGGCTATATCCGAATTGTGACAATCATTTGAATCACAATCCATTATGATGTGATATAATTAGAACAAAATATAATATTGGTCCTCAGCCTATGAACGTATATGTGTATAAGTGTAAAAATAATTAACAAGTTATATAGAAAACCTTAAAGACACTTATGTAACCGGAAACAAATGTAAATATGTATCTAGTATTAGGTCATATTTAGGTATTCAGCCTGAAATGTCAAAATGATTTCAAAGGTTGGTGAAATGTCATTTCCCGACAATTCATCTCTGTTAACAAACAGCTATATCCGAATTGTGACAGTCATTTGTATCACAATCTATTATGATGTGATATATTTAGAACAAAATATAATATTGCTCCTCATCCCATGAAAGTGCCTGTATATAATTGTAAAAATAATTATCAAGTTATGTTGAAAACCTCAAAGGCACTTAAGTAACCGGAAAAAAATGTAAATATGTATCCAATATAAGGTCATATTTATGTATTCAACCTGAAATGTCGGAATGACTTCAAAAGATGGTGAAATGTCATTTCCCGATAATTCATCTCTGTTAACAAACGGCTATATCCGAATTGTAACAATCATTTGAATCACAATCCATTATGATGTGATATACTTAGAACAAAATATACCATTGCTCCTCAGCCCATGAAAGTATCTGTATATAATTATAAAAATAATTAAAAAGTTATGCGGAAAACCTCAAAGACACGGAAGTAACCGGAAAAAAAATATGTATCGTTTAGGCTAAATGAAGTTTAGAGCTCTAAACCAAGCTTTATAAATTAACAATGGTAAATATTTTTTTTTCCATATCATGTGCTGAAACATAATGAAAGAAGAAAAATTATCTCACTTTCCCTTCCACGAGGTTCAAGCTTCGTTGTGTCACGAGGGTAATTAACGTTCGTTCACTCAAAATTACGTCGACTTTGTGTCATTCGCACACTCATTTGATTACTCCGCATGAGGTCCGGGGTAAGAATCAGAAAAGAAAACACTCTGCCACTGTTTACACATGTGAAGTCCTTTTTAAATGGCATTTGTATAAACAAGGCTCCACCTTCGACCAACACTTCCTTCGTATAACCTTTTAAAACCATCTTTTGTTTTTATCTTTTTTGTGCCTTAAACGTTGGAAGATGGCGTTTTAATGAATGGATGCCTTAAAATAATTACTCCGTGCATAATTTATGCTAAACACGTATTACTTAGCATTCTCTCTTCATAATTAAACAGCAGGGATATGTTAAACATTTAAATTCAGTTAACGACTTTCTAATTAACGTGATGGGCGTAGAAATACAGGAAATATCAGTTTTATTTCCCCGGTATATACGTTTGGGGTAAGGAAATATTTTAACCGTAAATGAATATTCATAAAAATAAAAGCAACGTTTTTTGGCGAGATTTTAAATCGAGATAAAATTTTTCCTGGTATAGAATTTTAAGTGCATGTATATATCTTTATTAAGGGATACAGCACCCCATCTATGATAAAAAAAACGATTATTTTACTGTCTCAAATTTCGTTTTAACTAATATGGAAAGAAAATATGAAATCCATATCCTCAATATTTTTTACGTATATGTTTTCATTTATTGAGGTTTTTTATAATCTGTATGTCCATGCTTCGCTACGGCGATCCTGTGAATATAAAGATACATGGTGATTAATCTGAACTCATCCCTATATAATAATAGCCTAAGTTATCTGTCCATCTGTCCTCGAATTTATGAAGCGGTTGGACCTGGAATGGATAGGGGAATCCATATTGGATTCTTAATAAATTAGGTATAGCAAAATTCAAAGCAAGTCTTTATAAAACGTTCGAAATCCTCGCTCCCCTATTTCCGAGCGTTTAATCCTTATATTTCAAGCATATTTTCTTCGGTTAAGATCTGGCTATTAAGTTTATCACATAATATATAGGTAAAAATAACATTTTTTTCTAGCATTATGACGTCATTCCTTTAACCATCTCATCTAATCATTTCTTATTGTAAATTATTTAAATATCGTCTGCATTATTTTCATACGTTTCATCATTGGACTTAGATGTTACGTAAATACTTTTCTTTTATATTTCTCTTAAATAATAGATTAAATACATATGTGATAATTTTATATTTAATCATTGATTATTTTTTGTTGCAATGAAAATTTTATCACCAGTATTAACAACAAATTCTTTTCATAAGAGTCAATGAGTCTATTTCACAGACTAAATCAAACGTTAAATATCTTGCGTTTAAATTATATATCTTGGAAAAGTAAGAAGTTTGTTCGTTTGTGTGTTTGTTTTTTTATGTATAACCAAACGGTTTGACTAAAGAAATTCAACGTGATTCTAAACTATATTCACAGTATCGGGATACTTTAGAGAGTCTGAAGATAAACAAATTATTGAGCGTGTACCAGATAATTCTCAGCCAAAAAAAAACAAACCATATTTTTAACTGCCTCATAGAATACTTTACAATTCTGGAAAATTAAAAATTTTACTTATCCCGTCATATGACGGGCTGTATGCTAGTTTCTAAGAAAAATAATGTTGGATATCACAAAAATTAAACAAAAAAATAAAATTGCTAGTTATATTATTTTTAAATATCCTTCATTTTCTAAAACTATATATACCATTAATTACTAAAATGATATAAAAAAACGTATACATACATCTACAAATATTATAAAAGTTTGCATTAGTTAAATAAATTGTTTTAAAATATCATTGATCTTTTATTTAAAAAAATTATTCTGACCGCAGATAATATCACATAACCTGAGTTTATAACTGAAATGAAATTGGATTTCACTGCAATAGTATATACGCATTCATCCGAGGAACGAATCGTTTCTAAACTAACAATCCTAGATCACAAAAATAAAATTGTTAGTTATATTATTTTTAAATATCCTTCATTTTCTAAAACTATATATACCATTAATTACTAAATGGATATAAAAAACGTATACATACATCTACAAATATTATAAAAGTTTGCATTAGCTAAATAAATTGTTTTAAAATATCATTAAACTTTTATTTAAAAAATTATTCTGACCGCAGATAATATCACATAACATGAGATTATAACTGAAATGAAATTGGATTTCACTGCAATAGTATGTACGCATTCATACGAGGAACGAATCGTTTCTAAACTAACAATCCTAGATCACAAAAACAAAATTGCTAGTTATATTATTTTTAATTATCCTTCATTTTCTAAAACTATATATACCATTAATTACTAAATGGATATAAAAAACGTATACATACATCTACAAATATTATAAAAGTTTGCATTAGCTAAATAAATTGTTTTAAAATATCATTGATCTTTTATTTAAAAAATTATTCTGACCGCAGATAATATCACATAACATGAGATTATAACTGAAATGAAATTGGATTTCACTGCAATAGTATATACGCATTCATCCGAGGAACGAATCGTTTCTAAACTAACAATCCTAGATCACAAAAATAAAATTGTTAGTTATATTATTTTTAAATATCCTTCATTTTCTAAAACTATATATACCATTAATTACTAAATGGATATAAAAAACTTATACATACATCTACAAATATTATAAAAGTTTGCATTAGCTAAATAAATTGTTTTAAAATAGCATTGATCTTTTATTTAAAAAATTATTCTGACTGCAGATAATATCACATAACATGAGACTATAACTGAAATGAAATTGGATTTCACTGCAATAGTATATACGCATTCATCCGAAGAACGAATCGTTTCTAAAGTATCAATCCTAGATCGCATATTAGTTATATTATCACCAAAAATAACATTTTTAGTTATAATTTTTAAATTGTAAATTTTTTAAATAAATGTTTTTATAATATATAAAAAATTTATATATAAAATATATTTAGACCAATAAGAAGTTAATCTATATATAAAATTTGATGAATATAAATTTTTAAATTAATATCGTTTTTATAAAATATTAAAAAAAAAAGAACATTTAATTAAATAACACTATCGATATAATATTTATAAAAATGTATAATAAATATTTTTATTGTATTATTTTTATTTCTATTCTTTAGATTTTTAAAAATAAGTCCATTGATTTTATATACTTTAAATAATAAAAGTTATCTGTTTGTCCTAATTATGAATTTATAAGGATCATCCATTCAAATAATAAAGTTTATCTTCTTAAACTATCGATAACGATTCTAAAATAAATTGGTAAAAGTATTTATAACAGCAAAAATACATTTCTAAAACGTTCGAAATAAATTATTAAGTTTAAGATTATTCCAGCCCTATTTTCCCCAGTTAAGAGCACGATAAATTTATCCATTTATCACTTAATAAATAGGTAAAATAACAATTTTTTCTAGCATTAGTCATTTCTTTAAAACATCTCATTTAATCATTTCATATTAAATCTAAATATATCTACGCTATTTTAATATCTTTTATCACTGAACTTAAATATTAAGTAAATGATTTTCATATTTGGCTTAATAATAATTAGGTATATACGTTATAATTTTAAATTTAATCATCGATTATGTTTTGTTGTAATGAAACTTTTACCACCGGTATTAACAATAAATTCTTTGTAAGTCTAGGAGTCTATTTCACGGACTAATAACTTTTAATTTATATATATTTGGAAATTAAGAAGTTTGTTATTTTGTGTGTTTGTTTATTATGCATAACCACACGGTTTGACTAAATGAATTCATTGTGATTCTAAACTGCATTACAGGATCGGGAGACTCAAGAGGAGTATGACGATAAATAAATTATTGAGAGTGAACCAGATAGTTCTCAGCCAAAAAACAAACCATTTTTTACCTGCCTCATTGGGTACTTAACAGTTCTGGAATATTAAAAATTTTACTAATCCCGTCGTATGATGGGCTATATGCTAGTTTTTAATAATAGCTTGTCATTTATAATGACATTTATATTATTATTTTCAAAAGAAATGTCTATCTAGATATATCTAGAGTTCATATCTAGAGCTATAAATGGACATTATATGAAAAGTTAGGAAAATGTTTTTGAAATGCTTTTAGACAGTGTTAGACAATTTTTTTTACTTTTAGAAAATATTCATTGTTTTTGATTTTGTGTTATTCCTTTTTCCTTTAACCTAAACATGTAATATATGTTAGACTTAAGAAAATAAACCGTAAAATAATAAAATACCTCATAATAACCTGAAATTATAACTTAATTCATTTTAAAACAATATTGTCAATACTTAAAATTCTAACTTTCTGCTTTGGACTTTTTGGAACTAGACATGTAGAGGATTCCTTGAGACTAATATATAACAAAAAGGTTTACTGTTGATCAGGACTATCCTAGACTATTAGAGTGTCAGCAGGGTTAGATAGTTTAATAATCTACACACTGTTCTAGAAACTATGCATAGAAGTAAAGAGGAGAAGAAAGAAGAAAAAGAACTTAATAAGTTCTGAGTTTTTCTGAACCAAACTAAACTTTGTTAAAATTAAGGGCATTTATATACGCACACCGTGACATTGATAGTATTATTCCAACAATAAAGATGAATGTACGAAAAGTTAAAATAGACGATCAACTTGTTTGGTATCAATAACAAACTATATTTAAAATGTTAAGCATCACTCTAAATGTAAGTTATATTTTGCAAATTCACAAATATCATAGATTTATATTGTATATAATTGATTTATTCATAGTCACACATTTTATGAATTTAAAAATTCACATCCCGCATTCATCGTTTTCTATTTTTGTTCTCTCAAAAACAAAATAAACTATACCATTTCTTGAAAAAACTTTTTACTGACAGAAATATTTTGTATTTTAGAATACAAAACAAAATGTATGATAATTTTCGGAAATTTTAAAGAAAAATTCTTATTGGAAATTTTAGAAAAAAATATTTAGACCAATAAGAAGTTAATCTATATATAATTTAATTCCTGATGAAATACTTGGACATTTATTTAGGATTAGTATCGTTAAAATTTTTATAAAATATTAAACAACACAAAGAACATTTACCCACTTAAATAACACTAAATTTGGGAAATATAAATACAGGTATAATGAAAGATATTTGTTATCCTAATATTAATTTTTTCCTTCTATTCTTTTACTAGACTTTTTTTTTTTTAAATTCCATTGATTTTCATAGTATTTTTTCAATAATATCTTGTCATTTATAATGACATTTATATTAATTTTTTTAAAAGAAATTTCTGTATAGACCTAAAAACGGACATTATATTGAAAGTACGAAAAATGTTTTTGAAAGTTTACTTTCAGAAAACTTTTATTGCTTTTGACTCTGTATCATTTCTTTGTTTTATTAATTTTGGCATTTGTTCAGCCTATAAACCATTGGGCACCGAGTTAAAACAATGTTTTCTCTTTTGATACTTATTTCATGTGATAAGATTTGCTTATCTAGATTTCTTTATTGAATTTTATTGTATACGTCTTTCGAACTATGCTTGTTTTTGAGCCGAAAGCAATCATTTTGCTTTCTTTTTTTATTTACTTATTTTGAATTGTTAGAGATAGGAGAAAAGTATATGGTATATATAAATGTATAGACATAACATAGACATATCCATATGGCTATATATTAGATGCGATATCATTTTAAAAATGAAATATTGGCTTTGAGTTTTAGACATGTTTAAAATATCCAAGACGCCCATTTTTTACATAATATTTTTCTATTAAACTGAGGTATTCTATTGTAATATTTGGCTGAAAATTTGCTTTTATGAATTTTAATAACATTAATGTTTAATAATAATATTAATATATAGTTATATAGCGAAATGATATAAAGTAATAATATATTCAAGATTATTTTACTTTAACTTTTTACAGGCCGAATTCAGATCCAGATATATTTTAAATTATATTTTTGCATATCTTGCCTTCTAATGCTTCAGTTAAGGTATGGTAGTCATTTAATTGTGGGAAAAAAATCTTTTGCGATTTTCATGATGTTCTCAACTGGGAACATTGGCCACTTTGGACTATACACTGGATTCACAAATTGAGTAGAATGATGTATATATTAAATATTAAATAATAAGAAAAATAATTAGAATGAATTTAAAATTTATTTTTAAATTTAAGGACAGATATCAATAAAGTTTAAAAATTATAAATTTAAATGAAAACAACATTTTCTTAAACAAATATCAAAAACATGAGTTCTGAGAACTTTCCTTGGTGCAGTTCTGAGAAGAGCGATTGTAACTTGTATTTCACAGACAAAATACATTTAACACCTTTCAAAATAATATCTGAGAAGCGATCGCACTAGACGGCTAATAGAATTGAAATGCCCTTTCATAAAGTTAGGGAATTCCCCTTCATATCCTACCCCTTTCAAGAAATGCTCTCCGCAGAGGAAATTATTTCGTCGAGTATAGCGGCAACAGTCCATTGTTCCCAATTGGGAACATCAATAATTAATTAATTATTCCACGTACGTTTCTGATTATTAATGTCAAATTTCATACTTTTTAAATAAATTAAAGCCGTTTTAAGGATACCAATCGGATTTTAGAAGCATTGGATGTTTTTTTTTTTTGCATTTATGTGAATTTTTAATATGTGCTCTATAGAAAATGATGAAAAAGGTCATTTTTTATGATTTTTTATACATTTTTCTATTCATCATAGAAATATAGCTTTTTAAAAAAAAATCGAGTAGTTCTTTTACTACATTTACTAATTTTTTTGTATCAATATTGATGAAATTTAATTTTAATTAATTTTATTAAAATTATGTTCCCTTTTGGGAACAATGGACTGTAAAAGGTTAAATTAAAGAACAATATATACACTCTTTACTGAAAGAGCCGCAATATAAATATAGCATTGTTTTAAAAATTAAAACACTTTTAAAGGTATATTTTCAAAATTAATTTCCATTTGGACTTAGAAAAAAAAACAGTAAGCGCTAAATTGTGTTTATGAATTTATTAATTTAAGTGCTAGTAAAATTCATGCATACATAAATTAAAGTATAAATCAATTAAAAAATGGCTAAACTTATGATATTAAAAAGTTCTTCAAATCAGGTCATTTTTAGATTCAAATGTTTAAATATATCATTTTTTTAATCTGTGCTTTGCATTTTATTTTTGATATTTTTTTCTAATTTAGCCTTATATGACAAGTTCAAATATATCTTACCCATATTTTAATATTATTTTTTTCATTTATTAAGTAAGAGTTAAAAGATTAGAAATCTTTTAATATTTGTATGGTGAATTTTTATAAAATAGCTTATTTTTTCTAAATTTGTTTTAATAATTAATATATATGAAATAAAAACATTAGTTATTTTTACAGATATTTTTAGTGTATATTAAAGTGATTAAGAGAAACCTTTGTATGAAGCTATAAAATATTTTATTTAAAATATTTTAAGCTTAAGAAAAATTTTAAAAATTTCCAAAAAAAATATTAAATATGATTATTTCAATTTTGATAAAATTGAAATTTCAGTTAGCCATGTTAGATGTAATTAAATTGCGAATAATGTTTAAACTAATGACGGATTTTATGTTATGGATAGCTGAATCTTACTTTGTTTAAATTCATTTTGCAATCAGTAATCGTAGTATAACTCTTTATTATGAGCTAAAATTTCAATTTTACTAAATTTCTAATCTTCAATTTTTCTACACGTAGTAATTAATCTGGGTATATATCTAACCATCAACTCTGAAGGGTTTAAACATTTCATATAAATCTAGATAATTATTTAAGACCTCGTGGGCATTCATTACGTAAAACTCCTGAGATTTCTAGTACTTTTGAGATTTTCTCTGAACGTTTTCTGTGGTTTCATTGGGGTCGAAACCCTAGTAATTGCTCATCAGGCTGAAAATAGTCTTACATTTTGATTTGATTTATAGTATGCTTAATTATTGCTAATAATTCAGTATTTATGCCATTTAATGTATATTTTTACTGATAATTATGTAAGATATTTTATATCAAATAATCATGCATTTACTTAATAACACTGAATGTTTAATGTTAAAAGTGTGCCTTGCAGAGATTTTAATATTAGATTTATTCTCTTAGAGTATATAATTAAATTCTTATAAATATATTTATCATATTTCCCATAGTATGAATGCTTTCATTTTAGATGCGTAAATTTTTATTCCAATAATGAAAATAATTTTCGTAATTAAATACGTATTTAGTAGCAATCTTACCTAATTGAAAACATGAAATTAAAAATAAAGAGAAAAATTTGCGTAGAGCAAGTGATTAAAACTAATGTCGATATCATCGAATCCATAAAAGAAACTTTTTACATTAAGTAATTTATTTTATATGACAGTCTTTTTCAGGTTATAATTTCTTTAACATATCTTAATGAAATAATTTTAAAAATAATTCTAAAGACATTATTTTAAAACTTTAATGCGTTCTTTTTGACACTCATTTAATTTAATTTTTGCGTGAAATTTATTTTAATATTCACAAATAAAACTTTTCAAAGAAGTGAGAAATTATAGAATTCATAATTCTCTCTAACATTAAGAATAATTTTAGAGTTAAAAGAAAAGTTTATTAATTCCACTAATATTAGAAAGATTAAATTTTAAATCATTGTTAAAAGGTCTCAATGCATTCAGATTTTCAAAAGTTTCGATTTTTCTTAAAAACTATTCTTACAAAATGCACATTTGTAAATTCACAATTTACGAAAATCCTTTGAAGGTCATTCAAGCTTGGCAGAGAAACCATCATGAAGGGTCTCCATCTAGGAATCCTTAAAGTTATTGAATAGCATGGTTGACCTGCTTATCGAATTAAGATATTCAAGCTTGGCAGAAAAACCATCATGCAGGGTCTCCATCTAGCAATCCTTAAAGTTGTCGAATAGCATGGTTGACCTGCTTATAGAGTTACTTGTGATATTCCAGCATGGCAGAGAAACCATCATGCAGGGTCTTTATCTAGCAATCCTTAAAGTTGTCGAATAGCATGGTTTACCTGCTTATCGAATTACTTGTGATTTAGTGAAAGAAAATGGCTACTTAATGATTCAGATATAAAATTCATATATACCAATGAAACTGCGGCAGGGTTGTAGAATCAGTATTTCCATAAATGTATTAGACTTTCTTCAGAACCTATAAAGGAGCTGAACATAGCAGCTGAACTTAGAGCAGATTTAAATTAGAAATTATTTATAATTTAGCGTAACCTTAAAGCTGCATATATATCTTATTCTAAAATTTTCAGAACTATTATAGTCTTAAGAGTAAGTTGTACATAAAATTAGTTTTCTATTTAATCTTTAGTTAATGTGGTATATTTTCCAATTACTTTTGAAAGGTCTTAATATAACAAGTTGAAATGGAATAATAAAAAAAAACTGAGAATTTCAGCTTCGAAATATATTTTACAGTTATATATTTAGAAAAATATATTTATATATGTTATTCAGGTACAGAGTAACGTTTTATGTGAAATTTAAAACAAACAATCAAAATATTAAAATTTTAGGGAATTTCTTAGGTCAGAATTTTGCTATTAAGTCTAAGAAAAAACATTTACAATTCCAATCCTAAATTAGAGAAATCCAAATTTCAACAGAATTTAAAAGAAGGCTTTAATGCCAGATTTAAAGTGGAATTTCTAAATTGGTATTTTGATCAAAATTAATGTCTTAGAGAAATGTGGTACCTTGTCTAAAGAAATAATTGTGAACCTTTTTTAAGTATAAAAAAGAACATGGACAGTTCCAAACCTAAATTAGAGAAATCCAAATTTTAACAAAATTTAAAAGAGGGCTGTAATGCCAAATTTAGATTGGAATTTCTAAATTGGTATTTTGATCAAAATTAATGTTTTAGAGAAATGTGGTGCCCTATTTAAAGACATAATTATGAACACTTTTTAAATATAAAAAAAACATTTACAATTCCAATCCTAAATTATAGAAATCCAAATTTGAACAGAATTTAAAATAGGTCTGTAATGTCAAATTTAAATTGGAATTTCTAAATTGGTATTTTGATCAAAATTAATGTTTTAGAGAAATGTGGTGCCTTGTCTAAAGAAATAATTGTAAACTCTTTTTAAGTTTAAAAAAGAACATTTACAATTCCAATCCTAAATTGTAGAAATCCAAATTTGAACAGAATTTAAAAGAGGGCTTTAATGCCAAATTTAAATTGGAATTTCTAAATTGGTATTTTGATCAAAATTAATATTTTAGAGAAATGTAGTGCTTTGTCTAAAGAAATAATTGTGAACCCTTTTTAAGTTTAAAAAAAAACATTTACAATTCCAATCCTAAATTACAGAAATCCAAATTTCAACAGAATTTAAAAGAAGGCCATAATGCCAAATTTAAATTGGAATTTCTAAATTGGTATTTTGATCAAAATTAATGTTTTATAGAAATGTGGTGCCTTTTCTAAAGAAATAATTATGAACCCTTTTTATATGGAAAGTTTATTTACACAAGAAATAATTTGTAAATAATTTTTGTTTTTGGTTCAAATAGTGTAAACACTATTTTTTGGCTATAACAACAAACACAATTCCATATGCATTATCTCTTGATAAAACACGGACAGCGCCAGACAACACACAATAATACTAAAAAAATTAGAAGAATGAGTCACATGAATAATGCAGATAGGAACATTGAAAATATGTCAACACAAGCAGAAGTGTTGACTATTGTTAGATGATCAAAGTTCATTAGCTATTCTTGCTTAGTAGCTGATTGAATATCAACAAAACTTACCTATGATATCAAAAGACAATGAGAGAAGTGTTATATCTTGTTTACCTTCATTTCTCAGGGCAGATAAGTTTTAGATATCGTGTTTCACAACATAAATATTAAGTTGTTATGTAAACGAATTGTAAGTAAAATCTCTATTAACGTAATACCGGGATAATATTCATTATAACCGTATTCAGCGTAAGATTAAATTGGTAATTAGAAAGTTACAGAAAGTCAATGATGGAATAGTGAAAAAAAATTTAATCATATGTTAAATTCAAAACTCTTTTTAACGAACTCGCTAAAAGATTTCGTTATATGGAAAATTCTTTAAATATACATTAGCCTTTTAAAGTACTAAAACAGATACTAAACTCATATACATTAAATACTATCAAAAAACGTAATCAATAATTATCTAGAAATGACTATCTGTTTTATTTATTTTACTCGTCATAGATAAATCTGAGAGAAAAACAAGAATAAAACAAACTATTGTCCAGGGATTTGCTGTATTACAGTTAAAATAAATTAATATCATTTAAATACAAAAATTCATATACAAACATTGAGACAAATATTACAGCTCCAAAATGGCACTAGTAATAGACAGTATATTACACAAAAAAATTTATTTATATAAATAAATTTCAATATTTTCACTCTTGATTGTTAGAATTTACATATAAATTGCTTGCCAATTGATTGTTTGAGTTTAGAAGGAAAGTTTTGGAAAAAAAAATAATGTAATTATAAAGCATAATTTTATTCATTGACACTTTAGAGTGTATGTACACATATTAATAGGCAAATATTAATAGATAATGTGCCTTTGCAACATTAATATAAATAAAAATTTATTTATAAACTTTTAAAATTTTATATCTATAATTTTTTTCTTCTTTTTAAGCTTGCATGCATGTAAATTTATTGCATCATGAGTTTTATTTTATGAAAAAGACTACTATGTATAAAAAAGCTAAATTAATGTTTTCATTTTTAGATGGCAATCTGATGTTAAAAGAACATATTGCATTTTCTCTGAAGTAACCGTATTGTGCAGGCAGTAAACCCAAAGTGGAATCATGCCATTATTGTCTATTTGTAAGTACAAGTCTATTAATTTAACTTTTATTAAATATTTTATCATTTTTTCAAGGTCTAATGAAATCTAAATAGTTTTTTAAGCTATTCACATTACATTCACGAAGCCAGACATTGAGTTGGGCCCCTGTCATTAAGGAACCCCTATCATAGTCCGAGAGAAGCCTAAGGTACCGCGGAACTCAGATTGAAAACTTTTGCTGTACGAATTACTTTAACAAAAGCTAGCAGATATTTACATGATTTATAACAGTCAATGTGGAATAAACAGCTTGATATTCAGAGATTTAACATGAACTTACTGAAATTATAATCTCCGTCTTCTTAATACATCCTATTTAATCAAATCCTTACATTGTGTTTTAATAGATTGAATTAAATTAACAGAGAAATCTTAAAATATTTATCCCTTGTTTTAATCACTTAAATCTCATTTTTACTAACTTTAACCTTTTTGTTTCTTTTAAAAACCGTTTGCTCTTCACCTCTTAAGCCGCATCCTTCCAAAACATCGATTTCTCCGTTCTCACTTCACCCATGGTTTCAAAAAGAGAAAAAGAAATTAAACAAAAACATTTCGCTCTGTGTGTCTTCACAATCGCAAACACGCGCCAAGCGACAGCTGGCGTGTAGTCACCTTGCCTCTCTGTCAATCTTACACTGCCATATCCGGAAGAAAAACGCACTCCGTTTTCCACGAGAAACATCGAGGGGCATTAGCAAAAAAGATGAGCCTCTTCTTTTTTTCGCTCTTGCAAAAGACAATTTGATTTAACTTCCCCTAATATTTCATTTTTGAGACTCGACGCTCTTTTTAGATTGCGCACGGGATGCGACAGTATAAAATTTTAGCACATTTATCTAAAAGCACAAGGGTCTGAATCAGTAGATCTCAAAAGTACGCTTTGGCGTTCTGCAGAAAGTGATGTAGCTAGGAAAAAGTAAAGGGGGAATCTGTCCCCTGATGGAACATTCAGGGGGCACCAAATTGATGTTGCTAAATTTAAGAACGAAATGTTTTCATTTTTAAACGCACTAAAAAGCAAGTAAATAACATGCTCAGTAAGAGATGGCCTTAGGCAGTATGTAAGGTTGGTGTCTGCCTTCCGGGGCAAAATTTAAGAACAGCAAAACCGTCTGGTCTAAACTACTAATAAATAAATGAATGAACATAACACGCAAATATATATTACTATTAAAGAATCTGGAAAATAAAATATTATTCTATAAAAGAAGTTTAATAGACTAAATTTTATTGCATTATATGAGTAGCTTAGTATCTACTAACAGAGTTTTCCCAGATGGAGCATTCAGGGGCACAAAACTGATGTTGCTAAATTTAAGAACGAAATGTTTTTATTTTTAAACGCACTAAAAAGCAAGTAAATAACATGCTCAGTAAGAGACGGCCTTAGGCGGTATGTCAGGTTGGTGTCTGCCTGCCGCGGCAAAATTTAAGAACAGCAAAATCGACTGAGCTAAACTACAAAATAAATAAATGAATGAACGTAACACGCAAAAATTTATTAAGATTACAGAATCTGGAAAAGAAAATATTAATCTATAAAAGAAGTTTAATAGACTAAATTTTATTGCCTTATATGAGTAGCTTAGTATTATAAAAGAGCTTTTGATGTTTTTCCCCAGATGGAGCATTCAGGGGGCACAAGATTGATGTTGCTAAATTTAAGAACGAAATGTTTTCATTTTTAAGTGTACTAAAAAGCAAGTAAAAAACGTGCTCAGTAGAGACGGCTTAGGCGGTATGTAATATTGGTGTCTGCCTACCGCGGCAAAATTTAAGAACAGCAAAACCGACTGAGCTAAACTATAAAATAAATAAATGAATGACATAACACGCAAAAATATCTTACGGTTATAGAATCTGGAAAATAAAATATTAGTCTATAAAGAGGTTTAATAAACTAAATTTTATTGCAATATGAGTAGCTTAGTATCTACTAACAATTTCAGATGGAGCATTCAGGGGGCACAAAACTGATGTTGCTAAATTTAAGAACGAAATGTTTTCATTTTAAACGCACTAAAAAACAAGTAAATAACATGCTCAATAAGGCACGGCCTTAGGCTTTATAAGATTGGTGTCTGCCTATCGCGGCAAAATTTAAGAACAGCAAAACCATCTAAGCTAAACTACAATAAATAAGTGAATGAACATAAACGCAAAATTTATTTCGATTATAGAATCTGAAAAAAAATATTAGTCTATAAAAGAGGTTTAATAGACTAAACTTTATTCTTTATATGTGTAACTTAGTATCTACTAAAAGAGTTTAAGAGGGTAATCTGTCCCCAAATGGAGCATTCATGCACAAAACTGATGTTGCTAAATTTAAGAACGAAATGTTTTAATTTTAAACGCACTAAAAGCAAGTAAATAACATGCTCAGTAAGAGACGGCCTTAGGCGGTATGTAAGGTTGGTGCCTGCCTATCGTGGCAAAATTTAAGAATAGCAAAACCGACTGAGCTAAACTACAAAATAAATAAATAAATGAACATAACACACAAAAATTTATTAAGATTACAGAATATGGAAAAGAAAATATTAATCTATAAAAGAAGTTTAATAGACTAAATTTTATTGCCTTATATAAGTAGCTTAGTATTTATTAAAAAATTGTAATGTTTTCAACCCTTTAACGTACAGGCTCGAGTTAACTCTAGCGTGCTAAACTTGCCAAACTGTGCACACTCGGGATAATTTGAGAGGCGTTATACTTTTGTAGATATTACGCTGTGTGTTGTGCTAAAAGAGATAGCAAACGAAAAAGGAAAAGAATAGAGAGTCGTTACATGTGTAATAGTTGCAATGTTGGGCTATGAGCTGCACCTTGTTTCGAAATATATCAAAAAAAGAAAATTTTGATTAATTTTATAAATACTAGTATTCTTATTATTTATGTTTTAAAAGTGTAAATAAGTATTTTTACTGATAATAATGTTTATTCTGTAATGAGAATTCGAAAAGAAATATAAAAAAAGTCGCTGTGCTTTTAATATTACAATATTCGACTATTTTCTGCAATGTTACCAAAATCCAAAATTGCAGTAAAAATTTTGATTATGTTTGCATTTTTGTAATTTTCTTCGCAAGACAACGTTATAAATTGTGATTTTTACATTAAAAAAGGATTTTTTTGCCGGCTTTTGTAAAAAAAACTGTGCATAAAGGGGTTAATGCCTGAATGCTGCATTTTTAGGGTTTGTCTAAGCTGCCAAAAAAAGATAGCCAATCTGGCTCAGTCCATCAGTCAATCGGAATTCGTATATCTTTTTCGTTGACATTATAAGCAATCCTATAGAAAATTACTAACTTTTTTAGAGTACGCAGAAGAACACGAAAAATATAAATGTCATTTATCCTTTGCTTTGTGAGTAATGCAGTCATAAAACTTTGTTATGTCCACCAGATAAGAATGCCTTGTATCAGATTGAAACCATAGGTATTCCTGTCTATGACAGCCATGTAAGTTGACATAACCGATCCTATAAAAAAAATAACGTTTTTAGCGTACGCAGAATAACACGAAAAATATAAATGTCATTTATCCTTTACTTTGTGAGTAATACAGTCATAAAACTTTGTTATGTCCACCAGATATAAATGCTTTGAATCAAACTGAAACTATAGTCATCCCTGTCTAAGACAGCCATGTATGTTGACATTATAAGCAATCCTTTAGAAAACCACTAACTTTCATAGCGTAAGAGGAAGAACACGAAAAAATGACATCTATCTTTACTTTACGACTAATGCAGCCATAAAACTTTGTTATGTCTACCAGATATAAATGCTTTGTATCAAACTGAAACCATAGTTCTCCCTGTCTAAGACAGCCATGTAAGTTCACATTATAAGCAATTTTATAGAAAACCTCTAACGTTTTTAGCGTACGCAGAAGAACACGAAAAATATAAATGCCATCTATATTTACTTTACGACTAATGCAGCAATAAAACTTTGTTATGTCCGCCAGATATAAATGCTTTGAATCAAACTGAAACTATAGTCATCCCTGTCTAAGACAGCCATGTATGTTGACATTATAAGCAATCCTTTAGAAAACCACCAACATTCATAGCGTAAGAGGAAGAACACGAAAAAATGACATCTATCTTTACTTTACGACTAATGTAGCCATAAAACTTTGTTATGTCGACCAGATATAAATGCTTTGTATCAAACTGAAACCATAGTTCTCCCTGTCTAAGACAGCCATGTAAGTTCACATTATAAGCAATTCTATAGAAAACCACTAACGTTTTTAGCGTACGCAGAAGAACACGAAAAATATAAATGCCATCTATATTTACTTTACGACTAATGCAGCAATAAAACTTTGTTATGTCTACCAGATATAAATGCTTTGAATCAAACTGAAACTATAGTCATCCCTGTCTAAGACAGCCATGTATGTTGACATTATAAGCAATCCTTTAGAAAACCACCAACATTCATAGCGTAAGAGGAAGAACACGAAAAAATGACATCTATCTTTACTTTACGACTAATGCAGCCATAAAACTTTGTTATGTCTACCAGATATAAATGTTTTGTATCAAACTGAAACCATAGTTCTCCCTGTCTAAGACAGCCATGTAAGTTCACATTATAAGCAATTCTATAGAAAACCACTAACGTTTTTAGCGTACGCAGAAGAACACGAAAAATATAAATGCCATCTATATTTACTTTACGACTAATGCAGCAAAAAACTTTGTTATGTCTACCAGATATAAATGCTTTGAATCAAACTGAAACTATAGTCATCCCTGTCTAAGACAGCCATGTATGTTGACATTATAAGCAATCCTTTAGAAAACCACCAACATTCATAGCGTAAGAGGAAGAACACGAAAAAATGACATCTATCTTTACTTTACGACTAATGTAGCCATAAAACTTTGTTATGTCGACCAGATATAAATGCTTTGTATCAAACTGAAACCATAGTTATCCCTGTCTAAGACAGCAATGTAAGTTGACATTATAAATTTATAGAAACATAATTTTTTAGCGTAGAGAAGAACACGAAAATATAAATATCTATATTTACTTTAATAATGCAGCAATAAAACTTTGTTATGTCCGAGATATAAATGCTTTGAATCAAACTGAAACTATAGTCATCCCAGTCTAAGACAGAAAAGATACATTATAAAAGCCTTTAGAAAACCACCAACATTCATAGCGTAAGAGGAAGAACACGAAAAAAAATCTATCTTTACTTACGACTAATGTAGCCATAAAACTTTGTTATGTCGACCAGATATAAATGCTTTGTATCAAACTGAAACCATAGTTATCCCTGTCTAAGACAGCAATGTAAGTTGACATTATAAGCAACCCTATAAAAAAACAATAACGTTTTTAACGTACGCAGAAGAACACGAAATATATAAATGTCCTTTATCCTTTACTTTGTGACTAATGCAGTCATAAAACTTTGTTATATCCACCAGATAAGAATGCCTTGTATGAAACAAAATAATCCCTTCTAAGACAGTATAATTGACATTATATTCCTTAAAGTTTTCTTAGCGTACGCAGAACACGATAAAATGCCATCTACTAAAATAATAAAATACATTATTTAATATTTGTTTTTTTAATTCACGATGAACGCTAAATCTTTATTATAGACTAGATACCAAGCTTCTCTAAAATTAATGAGGTAATACAGATTTATTGGAGTTATGCAGACTTTATAGTTTCGCCTTTTGTTGGCATTTCGTCGCGTGTCGAGGCTTTATTTCGTGTTCTCCGGTGTATATCACTAGCCCACAGCGGCATAATTGACAGTCAAGAAAGTTAGGGAAAGCGTTTCAGCTAAAAGATAATAAGAAAATAAAAAAGAAGTGTTCTGAAATTATTTATTGGAAGCGAATCTCCTGCTGGAGACGGCTCCTCTCTTTTATTAAAACTTTTGAAAGTTCTTCAAGCTTATTTCCGTGACAAAAGAAAATCAGCCTAATTCAAGCGGAAGCGGCTGAAAAATTGAGCTAAATCATAAAGAGCATCGCCGGGATAATTTATATTCAGATGAATTTACTGAAATTTATGCTATTCATACTTTTTTTTATTTATTAAGTTAGTCTTCCACCGGGGAAATCTGGAATTTTTAAATTTATTACCACCATGATTAAATAGTAGGAGGAATATATTTTAAGATCATTATGTGATCTCGTGCGAGCACTTATGCGAAATTAGATACATTTGCTTAATACCTCGTTCGCTGAAGTAATTCCTTTCGGCATGTCATCTAGACTGTGGGATTCTAACGAGTTATTAAAAGGGCAACCTCTATAAAATTTCAGTTAAAAATAGAGAATGAGTAAGACAGAATATTAGACTGAATATAAGCACTTAATAATTCTAATTATACACACGCACACACACATATATATATATATATATTATATATATATATATATATATATATATATATATATATATATAATATATATATATATATACATATATATATGTATATATATATATATATATATATATATATATAAATATATATATATATATATATATATATATATATATATATATATATATATATACATATATATGTATATATATATATATATATATATATATATATATATAAATATATATATATATATATGGAATATCAAATTATTTCACTTTATATTTCCTTAAAAATTT
Organism: Pardosa pseudoannulata; assembly: GCA_032207245.1. Lineage (NCBI taxonomy): Eukaryota > Metazoa > Arthropoda > Arachnida > Araneae > Lycosidae > Pardosa > Pardosa pseudoannulata. The sequence goes on along the minus strand of CM063510.1, from coordinate 79,719,132 downwards.
CTCTATTCGAATTCCTTAAATCTTTATAGCTCTAATTCAATCAAAAGTCCTCGACTTAAAATCCTTTCGATTCATTTCCCAAAGCTTTCTGTTCTATACATGCAAATTTTCTGTCTATTCAACACCTTTTTTCAGCTGTCACCAGCAAAGGGCTCCGCGTTTTTCCTGATCTTAACAGTTTAATTCGTTGACTAAGGTTCTTGTCCCTTACGAAAATTCTTTCTGTTTTCGCTCTTGGGTGCACCTCTTTTCATGTAGAGTGATTTTTGTGTCTTTCTATTGTCTGTCTTCGACTAGTAAAGATGTCCCTTTTAGCAGCTCTAAAACAAACTTTTAATTAAACTGCCGTTTTTTAATGTCACTGCATCGTAATTATGCTAGTATTAGACTTCTCCTTGATAAATAAGTAAAAAGAATAGGGACTACATAATTATTGTGACTGGTAATTATTATTTTGGTAGATTACATATATATATATATATATATAGTACATATCATATTATGTGTGTTTACTTTATTGGTTAATGAAGAAATGATGCGATCTTTTTCATCCGGCTTTCTCCGTTTTTAAATGAAATTTTCAACACCACTGTTGTAATTGAAAACAAAAAAATTTCAATAAAAAATAGAAAAAGCGTAAGGTAGAAATTAATACTGAATTGATGAATTTGAAAATTCTAATTATGTATACCTATATATATATATATATATATATATATATATATATATATATATGCGTCCGTGTGTATTATGTTCTTCTAGTTTATTATAAAGAGATATACAATATACATATTTTATATTGTTTAAGTTTTTGACTACCAATTTTAATCACTAAAAATAAGAAATATGCTTGAGTAAATATATATATAATATATAGATATATATATAATAAATAAAATATATATATATATATATATATATTATATATATATATATATATATATATATATATATATATATATATTATATATCATATTAATTTACACACACACACATATATATATATATATATATATATATATATATATATATACATACATTAGTGAATCCCCTAAGATGCAGGTACTCCTCATTTTACAAGTGAGTTTCAACCGATGACTACGTCGCTAATTTTATGCAACAAACTTCAAATTACTTTATAAATTTTATGCAGCAAACTTCAAATTTATTCATACAAACATGCGTATGCACTTATTATAATTTGCTTGTTTGTTTATCTGGAGTTGTAGAGAATTTGAGTAAAGGAGATGACGATGATGAAAATTGAATTTTACCCTTAAAGACATGGGTCTTCGATGTAAAAGTCGAAAAGAAACGCCATAAATAAAGTTTGCTTTTATTTATTTCTATTTTTTCAGAAATTTTTTATAGTACTTTAAAAGTTCATTCATTTTAGCTTCAATGTCTTGAATATCCAAATCCATAGTTCCAAACTCTAACAAGTCTCATTAATATTGTAGACCACACCAGCTAACCCCATGTGCTGTGATTTTCTCTTGCACTTCTTTAGTTCTTTCCTCTTTTTTCTCTTACAAATGCTACAGCACTTTTAACTCTGTCCTCATTTGTTACCCTTTTTACCTTTTGAAGATGAGTGTATCCTATATGCAACATCGTTCAAATTAAACCGGATAATTTTCTAGTATTCAGATATCTCCAGTAGACAAGTTCACCTATAACAGACATAGGGCTACCTCTAGTAGAAATAAAGAATGCTAATTAAATATTTTACTTAAATTTTAGTAATGATATCCTTAAAACCATCATTAATTACTCGATCTTAGTGAATTTGAAAGACGTTGAATATATGGTGCACCCGTCCTCAAAGGGTTAAGCTTGAGTAATTTTGACGTCTTGGTGAAGAGAAAACGTTCCCGAGTATAGCCGGGTAAAACAAATAAGGCGTGGTACAAGACTACTAACAAAGTTGATTTTGAAAGAAAAAGTCGTCAGCAAAAACCACGCCAATTTGTGTTCTCCAAGAAAATGATGTTCCCATCCTCAAAGGGTTAACGACATAATCTACCAATGAGCAATATATTCCACTTCATATAAATTCGATTTGGCAATGCCCTTAGTTCCTTGAATTACAACAATTTGTTCAAGATTATCTCACAATTCGATATTGTTCACTAAAT
>CM063510.1:79699494-79711994 GCA_032207245.1 Pardosa pseudoannulata | reverse complement strand
AATAAATTAAAAATAAGCACATCACACTACATTAATTAAAGACTGATGTAATATATCGGTCTTTAATTGATATAGAGTTCTGGTTATTTTGAATATATTTTATTGATATATATATATATATATATATATATATATATATATATATATATATATATATACATATATATATATATATATACATATATATATATATATATATATATATATATACATATATATATATACATATACATATATACATATATATATATATGTATATGTATATATATATATATATATACATATACATATATACATATACATATATATATATATATATATATATATACATATACATATATATATATATGTATATATATATATATACACATATATATATATATATATATATATATATATATATATATATATATATATATATATATATATATATATTTATATATATATATATATATATATATATATATATATATATATTTATATATATATATATATATATATATATATATATATATATATATATATATATATATATATATATATATATATATATATATATATATATATATATATATATATATATATATATATATATATATATATATATATATATATATATATATATATATTCAATTTTTCAAGATGGATTTTCGGCTAATTTCTAAGATTGCATATTAAAAGTATCATTATAGATATATATTCCCATAATATATGTGTATTAACTAAAAACGCATTGAGTATCCAGTAATAAAAGTTAACATTCCGATGAAATTCCTCGAATTCAATGAACTGCAAAGTTCACGAAAAGTTCACATATGACGTATTTAAACTACTGTCTGACAGACGTGTGCGGTATGTCAACGAGACTATGCTATTTCGGTGAATATAATTACATATCTCGACTTGAGCCAAAATATAATAAAAAGAATTTTTTTTTTGTATGTGCGATGAACCTACTGAATATGGAAGCATACGTTCATTGAGATTTAATCTGGACAACATCAGATAGGGTCCCAGAAATCGCCAAATTTATCTCCTTCCCCGAGCACAGAGCGTCTGCTTTATGGGCTTCTAGAAATTTCGTGTTCATGTTTGCCCCCCCCCACACACACACACTGTCCCCCACTATCCGGCCGTCATCGATTTGATGAATTATTGTTCGCCGAATCAAAGAGATTACCGATTTCAGATTTCAATCTTGTGACGGGAAGTCTCTATGGTTACGTTAAAACTGCTATTTCCATGCGGGGACAGTGATCAAAGCGACGGCTCACGTAAGAAGAATGACCCTCAGGGTGTACCTTGCGGAATCCGTGTTCGTGACGCATCAGTAAAAGGGAATTACGCGTCTGAGCTCTATTAGGAAGGGGTAATTTTGCCTTTTTTTTCCAAATCGCTGACACATCCCAGATAATTTTTCCGTCACTCGTCTGATAGCCTTATGGTTGTTTTTGCCGCGAAACAAATAATCTGACTTTCTTTCAAAAAGGGTTAACCCATATTGTACCACACCAACTAAATATTTCTGTAAGTTATTAAAACTTAACCCATATCATCAATATGGTGTGACTAAGTATGTAAAACCAAAATTAAAAAAAAAAATATTTTTAATTTTTTATGTAATTGGCTGTCCTATAAATAAGACAACAGTCCAATACACTACTAAAACTTAACAAATATCACTTTCATTGCTTTAGGTTGATACATAGATGAAATTTAGGGAAACAGTCGAAACAAATTCCAACATTACATTTTAAGAATACTGATGTAGGTTTACTCTTGCAGTTATTGAACGGGCAGTAAGAGAGCAAGTTTATCTTACTATCTCCAGTTTTTCTGAATTGAATAGACATCTATTTACCCCTTGTTGTGTCCAGGTGTTTGAACTGGTTTTTATTGAAAGATAAGAAAAGAATGTGCGCTATCAGTGCAATATCGAATTCATAGAAAAATAATCAGGATTGGACCGTCGTCTTAATTTCAGGGCACTTTTTTTATACTTACAAAATACACATGTAAAATATATTTTTCAACAAAAACTTTCAGATACATTATTAGCTCTGTTTTTAAACTAAAAGTAACCTCCACAATGTTTAAAAAATAATAATAAATATAAAATTAAAGATTAAAAAATGACAATTTTTAAGAGGTTGCTGAAAATAAATTTTACAATACAATTTAATTTGATTTATCAGTTTTTTTGTTACTATGCTAAAGTGTATCTATTTTAAAGGTGTTAAAATAAAATCCACTCAGAAAATATTTATAACCTTATTATTAAATGGGATTTTATTTGCTGTCCTGTTTATAGGACAGCGGTCCAATATGGGTTAAGCCCGCATTGTATTCCAGCAGAGATAAGCCTAGCAGATGAGCAGAACTCTGTCATTATGTGCTGGAATCGGGTTGGGACTCCGACTACTGTTGAATCTTCTTAATTTGTTGCCAAAAAGGCAGTAGAAGATCAAGATAAACCGCTAGAAATGACGTACTTCTTGAATTAAAAATAAAAATACGTCAATATATTGTCGGTTTCTTTAAATCAGGGGTAAAATTTTACTTTGGATTTATAAAATGGACTTTTGCAATGGAAAATTAACTTCATCAAACTACAACCGCAAGATATAATAATTATCTCATATGGGTAAAAAAAAATGACATATTTAGCTAAAGACCTTTATTAAGATAACGTTGGAGAACGGGTTCCCAATTCATCATAGGGTTCTTATTTATTTTTACATGTATTATGTCTATGTAATTTGTGTTTATTGCTGCAAAACATATACTATGTACTCTTATTTTGAGTATAATTCGGTATGAAGTCATCAGTTACTTATTTTATTGCCTAATATTTGTAAAATTTTATGTTAACGGAAAGGTTCTCACTTCGTTCATCCCTTTCTTTTTGCCAGGGGAGTATATTGTAAGGAAAATTCTCAGGAGTTTTCAAATCTGAAGTCAAGCGCTAAAAATTCCCGCGTCATTTTGCATTCCCGCTTTTAACCCCTAACCTAAATTAACCACTTGGGTTACAGTTTAAGCTCTCAGAACAAGGGTCTGACCAATTATAACTGTACATTGCAATAGCGGACAATTTAGGGAATTTCCAAACAAAAAGGAGATGCACGCTGTCGGAGGCAGATTTTTCTAGAGTTTTTCCCATAGATGTTGACCAGGTGTTAAGGGACTTTTTACAGAAAATTTCATGCTAGCTGACCCCTCAGTCTGTTCTGTCCCTATGGTGAAGTGGTAACAGGTCCTCCAACGTTATGTAAATAAAGGTCTTTAGCTAAAACGGTGTCATTTTTATGGGCCATGACTGCCACCACCCATCGAGAAGTCCGTCTCATTACACACACACACACACACACACACACACACACACACATATATATATATATATATACGCATATATATACATATATACATATATATATATACATATATATACATATATATATATACATATATATACATATATATATACATATATGTATATATATATATATATATATATATATATATATATGTATGTATATATATATGTATATATATATATATATATATATATATATATGTATGTATGTATATATATATATGTATATATATATATATATGTATATATATATATATATATATATATATATATGTATATATATATATATATATATATATATATATATATATATATATATATATATATATATATATATATATATATATATATATATATATATATATAGAGAGAGAGAGAGAGAGAGAGAGAGAGAGAGAGAGAGATATGTGTGTGTGTTTTCTTAACATTATAAATTATATACAACGCTAGGGATTTTGTCGTCTTTATACCTCCTTCAACATACTTTACTATATAAAAAAATAACATAATAACTTTCAAACGTGAAACTTGAACACCTGTCGAGATGTATAAACACTACGTACAGTAAAGATATTTTTTTATTTGTCTTTATTTCTATTCACTGTAAAAGGAAAAAAAAATCAGATTAAAAATAGATATGAAAGTAAACGTAATTGTAATTAAAAACAACTCTTGTTTAAGCCAATCAATTTTTAAAGCTATCTTAATGTTCAAACAGTATATTCCCATTATTAAAAAAAAGGGGAAGAAATAATTATTTTATGATAATTTTTCTCAGATTGATTATATATTTTTTTTCTCATTTTCAAGTTGCATTCGCATTACACAAGGATGCGAAAATAAGCGTTTTTCATTGTCTTTTACAAAAGGAATTATAATTTAATATCGATGAAATAAATCCAAAGTCATTATATTCATCAAAATTAATCAAAAACTCGTGAAGCGAAAAAAAAATGGTGTAAATTAATTAGCTTGAGATCTTATTAAAATTAATCAAATATCAGGTAAAAGCGGGAAAGGCTAATTAATTAGCACGTAGTTTTATTGAAAGACATCGACTTGAAATTATTTCCTTATGATTCCTCATTATCATTATTGAATTTTACAGGAAAATTTCCGAATGGAATATAAAACAATTATCTCAACAATGTTGCTTTATATCTCTGCACTGAAATGGTACTAGATTTCAATTTTATTCACTGTTGTGAATTTAATTAAACAAATTTTATCCCTTTTAATTTGGTTTACATAGCAAATTATGCCCGCTAGTAATTTCTTACCTTTTTTTTCTTACTTGCAGTTTTCATTGGTCTGGGTGAGCAGTTTCTAACAAAGGATCTAGATGAGGAGGAATGGCGTTAATATTGAAGATTTAAATAAAGTGATGAATGATGATAGAGATAAATGGTTTCTAAATAACTTCTAATGGAAAAACTCAAGTTTTCAAATGAAGTCATTTTTTTTAAACTTTTGTAGATTTGTAGATAATTCCTTGCACATAATTATCACTGTAAAATTAAAGCTAAAATTAGGAACGAATACTTTTTTTAAATATAATTCCCATGAATACAGGCGGACACATTTGTGTGCAGGTATGCCTGCATATTTCGCCTGGTGTTTTCCGTCTGAACGGAATTAGTTACCTCAAGACAACTAAACTAAATAGTGAAATTTAAATAAAGCGGTATATGATGAAAGAGATAAATGATTTCTAAATAATGTCTAATGTGCAAAATTGAAAATTTTGAATTGTAGTCATTTTTTAAACAGCTGTTAAAGATTCACCGAACTCAATTATCGTATCAGGTTCTTTTTTTAGATAAAATTCACATGCATACACGTTTATGCATCTGTGTGTAGGTATGTATGCATATCATACCTATGTTTTGTCGCTGAATGTGCTTGATTACCTCAAGATAACTAAACTAGATAGTTTAGAAGCGGTATATGATAAAAGATATAAATGATGTCTTAATTATGTATATCGCAAAATTGAAAATTTTGAATGGCAGTCATTTTTTAAACAGCTGTTAAAGATTCATCGCACTCAATTATCGTATCAGGTTCTTTTTTTAGATATAATTCACATGCATACACGTTTATGCATCTGTGTGTAGGTATGTATGCATATCATACCTATGTTTTGTCGCTGAACGTGCTTGATTACCTCAAGATAACTGAACTAGATAGTGCAGTTTAAATAAAGCGATATATGATAAAATATATAAATGATTTCTTAATAATGTCTAATGGGCAAAATTGAAAATTTTGAATTGTAGTCATTTTTTAAACAGCTGTTAAAGATTCATCATACTCAATTATCGTATCAGGTTCTTTTTTTTTAGATATAATTCACATGCATACACGTTTATGCATCTGTATGTAGGTGTGTATGCATATCATACCTATGTTTTGTCTCTGAACGTACTTGATTACCTCAAGATAGCTAAACTATATAGTGCAGTTTAAATAAAGCGGTATATGATGAAAGATATAAATGATTTCTTAATAATGCCTATCTCAAAATTGCAATTTTTTTCCTTTGTAGTCAATTTTCTTTGTAGAGAGATTTTCCCACAGATTTTGACTGAGAAGTTAACCCAGGTGTTAAGGGTCTTTTACTTATAACTTCATGCTAGCTGACCCCTCAATTTGTTCTGTCCCTATAATGAAGGGGGAAACCGTCATCCAACGTTATCTTAATAAAGGTCTTTAACTAAAATATGTCATTTTTATGGACCATGACTGCAACCACCCATCGTAAAGTCCCTCTTATTACACACACACACACACACACACACACACACACACACACACTCTATATATATATTATATATATAATATATATAATATATATACATATAATATATATATATATGTCTGTGTGTGTGTTTGTAATTCTATAGTAGGCTTGACAAAGGCTAATGTATTATCGGAAGTAGCGGATAATATCCCAAAAAATGTCTAAATCAAGTGACCATAAAACTCAGTTATTAATTTATAAAGATATTTTAATATAATCAATTTATTTTAGCTTCTAATTACATTCTGTAATAATTCTTAAGCGATAATTTATTTAAAATACACCCCTATACCATAATTTACGACTTTCGCCTTCATCCCTCTTATTTCTAGTAACTTCTTGATCTAGCGAGTTCAGTTACGTATAAGTCAGCACTAATTATTGAACCATTTAACTAAAAATGATAATGTAATCCTATGACCTGAGAAATAACTCCCAATTCGCTAAAGGCCTCTCCACACTATGGTCCACTGCAAGCCATTACCACAGTCTGGAGGGGTTTGGCTTATGATGGTCGATGGTGACAGATGATAAAATGGCTTGGCGGACGATGGCTTCGAAGGCAGTTTTTCCCCAAAGATCAACGGCAGCCAGATGCGCAATAATAAATGATTTTAGATTTGACAATGATTCATGTGTTTCATAAAAACTCGGTATCCAAGTCTGTTTTCGTCTTCCTCATTTCCGTTCCCGATTTCACTCCAGTTCAGTTTATAAGTCCATCTACTGTAGTGACCCTACTAGTTACTAGGTTACTAAGTATGGCTGGTGTCTTGTCCATTCAGAAGTCATGTGATTTCTCATGGACGATAGGTGCCATTGCATCGAGGGGTTCGATTTCTAAAGGCTCCACCACAGTATGGCCCACTGCAAGTCATTACCACCTTCTGGAGGGGGCATGGCTTATCAAGGTCGACGATGTCAGGCGATAAAACGGCCTTAGCGAAGGATGACTTCGGAAGCGGTTTTTCTCCAAAGATCAAAGTCAGCTAGATGCGCAACTAAAGTGAGCAGTAGACCCCATGGACGAAACCATGCGCCTGGCTCATTTAGTGGCCCAGCGTGTGGATGCAACCCGTGAACCATCGTTCAAGGTCACCATCAGAAAGTGGGGAACAATCATAGCCATAGTGTGGAGGCTACATAACACGTCAGTCTTTTTTTTCTTTCCTGTTGTAAGCTTTTCGGAGAAAGAGGCTAAGATCGTCATATACACAAACCTGTAAAAAAAATATGCCTGTAAAAATTCGTCTTTTTTTGGGCAATTATAGCTTAAAAATTAACTTGGTTCTCTCGTGACTGACAAAAGGTTACCATAATTAAAAGAGAAACGAAGACTCTTGCCAGAAGACTTTTTGCCTTTTTAGGTATAGAATCGTCAAAAATTTGCTTTAAAATAAAAAATTAATTAAGTTGATTAGTTCGGTTAAAATACCATTACTGAAATTAAAATTATATTTGTTTGCTTAAAAATTCCAATGATAAGGGACGAAAAATACTCATATATCACGCATTCCAAGCTATCCACTGAAAAAAAATTTAACCCTATCCCATGAACCTCGAGAGAGAAAATTGCTTCAGTTGTGGAACGTCAGTAACCCTTTCGATGGTAGATCGGCAAGCACATCAGTTTTGCATTGTTCGCAAGGTTCCAAGAAGCCCCTCATTTTTATTTATTTACTTATTTGTTCATTTGCTTTCCTCTCTCCTGACGTCAACGGAGTAGAAGGGGGGAGCCGATCTCTTAAGAAGGCTTCTTCGTCTCGGATGAGTTGCCGACGTTTTGCCAAGAAAGCCGAAATGCTTGTTAGTCAAAAAAGATGCGGGATTATCTAAGCGAGGAATTTGCTATTCCTAGGAGTGCCCGCTCATCATTGAATCAATGACTCAGTGATGTAACTGGGAAAATTATCTCTTTGTTATTGTATGCGTGCGACTCTTAAATCAATGTGTTGCATTGTATTTCAAATAAAGTTAAAATGTTGTAAGGAGTGTTAAATAAAGTATTGAAAATAAAACTACTTCTTGGAACCAAAAATATTATAGTAGATAAATTTTAATTTATTCAAAGAAGTTATAAACCTTTTTGCCGCTAAGTCATAAGAGAATCTTTGCTGGTAATTTTGAAAATTACCCACCTAACGCAAAGATTCGCAAAGATTGTAATATTTACTCAATTACAAGATTGAGGAATCTATGAATTGATATTTGTTCTTGATATTGTTAGGACTTCATAAGCATAAGTATTTAATATATCAAAATTATTTCAATTTAATATCTCTTTAAAAACCTCCTCGGTACTATTCTAATCCCTTAAAATATATTTTCCCAGCCACAAAAATGTCTTAATCAAAGGAGTGTTCTTGACTTAAAATTCTTCCTACACATTTCCCAGAGCTTTCTATGTAATAGATGTAAATTTCCTGTCCATTCCACACAATTTCCAGCTGGCAAATGGCTCAGTTATTCCCCTGATTTAACAGTTAAATTTGCTGACTAAGTTTCTTGTCTCTTGAAAAACTTCTAACTGTTTCCCTCTGAGGTACACCTCTGTGAGAGCAAAGTGTTTTTCGTATCATTTCCTTGTCTGCCGTTGACTGGCAAAGATGATTTTTTTAGCAGCTTCTCAATAAAGATTTAAGTGTTCTCAAAATTGTGCTTCTCTTCAGTATGGCTTGACAGCAACATTATTTATTACTGCTAGCTGTTTAGGCTTTGCCCAGTATCCCGAGCAAGTAAAAATAGGGGCAATAATCAAATGTACCCGTCCGTGTTAGAAATTGCTCGATTACATGTATCTATGGATGTATATATGGGTGTCACATCGGAACGTATGCTTGTGGGTGTGTCACATAACGTCACTTTAGACACCTTAAGTATGATTCGAACCGCACCATAATTCGCCTATTTTCATAAATTTCTACAAGAAGGACCAATATGAAATAATATACATAATTTAATTAAAACAAATGTTTAGTTATTTAAATGTTTTAAATCAATTGGAAACGCAGTGTTATAAAATACATTTTTTATATACAGTTATTTTTGTAACAAAAAAAAAACATGTTGTTACACTAACCCGTATTAGTACGCCACCCCACTCAAGTATCAATCGTCAGAAAACGTACTAGTACGTGTCCCGCATACACTGTGTTAATATATCTCAAATCATTAAATTAAGTACATACACAATATCATGAAAAAAAACATACATAAAAATTTAATCAAATTCCAAAAGTTATTAACAGTAATGACTGTTATTGTATAGTATTGTAACAGAAACTATATATTTCTCAAAAATTGCATTTAAATCTTTCAACGGAGGAACTTATTACCTTATAAACCAACGGTATCTAAATCTCTCTCACTTTATAACCTTGTATAATTTATGAATTCAGTAACGGTGGTTTTGCAAAGCTATCAATAAAGGAATATATTATCTTAATAAACCAACAGCAACCAAAATTTTACACACTTTGTAGCATAGTATACTTCTTTTTAAATTCAGTAACGGTAATTTATCAAAGCTTTTAAAGAAGGAATTTATCACCTTAATAAACTAACATCTACCTAAATTTCCCCAATTTAGAAGTATAGTATACCCTTATTCAATTCAGTAACAGTGATTTTTCAAGTTTTTCAATCAAAGAATTTATTATCTTAATACACCAACAGCTTCTTAAATTCATCCGCTTTTTAGCGTTGTTTCAGTAACAGTGAATTTTTCTTTTAAAAATCTATGATTTCCCTCTAAACCTATTAAGCTGGAACTCAACATAGTCAGTGACCTTAATAGAGATACATTTTATGAAAAAATTATAAACCCGTGAAGGGAAAATCGTATTTGTAACATAAACACGACATCCCGGCGACATTTTCGTTACCGTGACTATTAATGCTTTCCATACACGATGATAGTATAATTGTAGACATTTTAACAATTCTCACATTCTTTTTGACGTTATCACTGGCAGATCATGATTGATGTCCTGTTGGAAATAGAAAGTTAATCCTCTTTAACTGAAATTATATGGTGTTAGATTCTGGCCTTGTAGTACAAAGGAATTATGGAAGGAAACTTTTGTAGCTAATTTCATGAAATATTTTTTTGTCTGACAGTAATTTTCTTACACTACAAAACGATTTTGAGATTTTTGTAAGGCTTAATTCTTTCACTTAATCTCTATTCCAACAATGAAAATTTATATATATATATATATATATATATATATATATATATATATATATATATATATATATATATATACGAAACTCATTTGTACGAAATATTCTCTTATACGTTTTACCTCTCATTTCCTGGCGAAACTTCTATAAGGCAACTGTAATAAATTATTGACTTATACGAATGCACAGTTATACGAAACATTCAATTATACGAAGTACTACTCATTCCTCAGGGTAACTCCTATTACGTCTCTGTGATAAATTATTCACTTATCTGAATATACAGTTATACGAAACATTTACTTATACGAAGTACTACTTATTCCTCATGGAAACTGGAAACTCCTATAAGGTCTCTGCAATAAATTATTCATTTATACGAATATACACTTATACAAAACATTCAATTATACGAAGTACTATTCATTCCTCAGGGTAACTCCTATTAGGTCTCTGTGATAAATTATTCACTTATATGAATATACAGTTATACGAAGCATTTACTTATACGAAGTGCTACTTATTTCTCATGGAAATTGGAAATTCCTATAAGGTCTCTGTAATAAATTATTCATTTACACGAATATACAGTTATACGAAACGTTCAATTATACGAAGTGCTACTCATTCCTCGAGGTAACTCCTATTAGGTCTCTGTGCTAAATTATTCCCTTATCTGAATATACATTTATACGAAATATTTACTTATACAAAGTACCTAATTTATTATTTAAGCCAAATATAAAAGAAAATTACGTAATATCAAAGTTCAGTGATAAAACGTATGAAAACAATGCAGACGATATTTAAATAATTTAAAAGAAGAAAGGATTAAATGAGATGGTTAAAGGAATGACGTCATAATTCTAGAAAAATATAATAAATATATAATAAATATAATAAATTGATATTATATAATAAATTGATAAATTTAATTGACTGCTCTTAACCGGGGAAAACAGGGCTTGAAATAATGACATTAAATGATAGAAAAGGGGGGGGGATTTCGAACGCTGCTAATCCTAACTCCTCAAGAATTCAATATGGATGTCTCTATCCACTCCAGGTACTACCGCTTCATAAATTCAAGAACAGACGGACAGATAACTTAGACTATTATTATATAGGGGATATTTTTAATGTAATCAACTCAAGAAAATTAATTTCATAATCTTACAACAGATGAAACAAGCCTTAAATATCTCACACATTTTGTGTAATTTTATTAAGTATTCAGAATCTTTTGGTAAGTTAAAGCAGACGCCCAATCAGCATGCAATGATTTCCTGTAGGAGGTTCGACTTCCCTTAATTTAATAAATTCGATTGCCGTAAGAATAAATAAAGTTAAGTTATTTTAACCTTACAACTAAATGTTCTTGCCTTAAATCTTATCCGATTGTAAACATAAATTTCCGTCCAAAACAATCTTTTATACGCACCTAACCAACCGTTCATTGTAGGTTTGCCATCGGGAAAAACTTCCGAAATAACAGAAAGAGAAAATATAATGAAAAAAACCTCTTGTCTCCACCCTCTTCTTTACGCTAAGAAAAGCAAAGAAAAGGGGGTGGTGGGGGGCGAAAGAAAACTCCACCTGGTGCGCGGGGCAATCGGGTATGCCCCTTTTTTTTTCTTTCGGGGGAGACCTTTTCACATCTTGCATTCAGACGCGGTCCTAACCTTGTGCTTTTTTGAAAGGGGTTGAATAAATGTTTGAAAACCTGTTGGTTTTTGCTCGCTTGTTTGATCTGGAAATTTATCATAAATGATTTTTTCAGCAAAACATATGAAAATACTTGAGGAATTTTTGTGAAAGTGTTCATTCGACCTAAGCTTTGAATATGGAACCGTTTATTAAGGATATATGAAATCTTCTTATGATCTGTCATTCTATAATAGACATAATTAACATCTCAACATACATACTCAACATCAATCTCAACATACCTACTCAACATACATACGGTGGTTTTTCAAAGCTACCAGTCAATTAATATATTATCTTAATAAACCAACAGCAACCTAAATTCTACATACTTTGTAGCATAGTATACTTCTTTTTAAATTCAGTAATGGTAATTTATCAAAGCTTTTAATAGACTACAACTGTGGTTCCAGATTAATTACTTTGGGA
>CM063510.1:79676994-79694494 GCA_032207245.1 Pardosa pseudoannulata | reverse complement strand
ACCTCTTCTATTAAACTTATTATACGTTAATTATTCCGAACGCAGTTACTGCATTCCTATTTTTATAAATCAATTGCATATCGTGTTGCAGCATGTTTTTGGTGTACTAATATATAAAGACTACTCAGCTGAAACCTGGGCATTGACAGAAACAGACAAGGAAACCCTAGCAATTTTTGAGAGAAAAATATTGAGAAGTATTTTTGGGGGAATTAATGTAAATGGTATATGGAGAAGAAGAATAAATATTGAATTATACAGAACATATAAAAACCCAGATATAATTAATTTTATTAGTTTACAAAGATTAAAATGGGCCGGACACCTTTTTCAACCTAATGACAATAGATCCACAAAAAAAGTTTTTACGGCCAAACCAATGGGAACCCGAATGAGAGGACGACCAAAACTTAGATGGTTAGACTGCATTGAGAAAGACATAAGATCCTTGAAAATTTCAAATTGGAAATCCAGAGCCAAAGATAGGACTGCCTGGTATGGAATTCTGGAGAAGGCTAAAGCCCATCCTGGGCTGTCATGCCACTGAGGAAGGAAGGAATATATAAAGACTAAATAATTTCCTACTTAAGAATAATCCATTAGGCATTTAACTGAATATGCATAGGCATAATTAAGGTATCGACATCTGTAAATAAATTACACATACCTCCACTAGAGTTCCAGATGCTTTCTACGGGAGTTATTTAGAAGGTAGATATCACTTTTGTATATAAAAAATGTAAAATATCTTCCTACTTCATTATAATCCATTAGGCATTTAACTGAATAGACATAAGCAATAATTATAAAGGTATTGGACACCTCTGCTCTGGAATTCCAGATATTTCCTTCATGAATTATATATATAATTTATGATTAATGTATAATTATATTAATTAATCTATAATTTTATTCTGAATTATAATAGATTAGATATTTAATTAAGGTGTCGGCAACATCTGTAAATAAATTACACATTCCTTCTCTAGAGTTCCAAATGTTTTATACGGGAATTATTTAGAAGGTAAATATCGCTTTTGTATATAAAAAATGTAAAATATCTTCCTACCTCAGTATAATCCATTAGGCATTTAACTGAATAGGCATAGGCTATAATTATAAAGGTATAACACATTTCTTCTCTGGAATTCCAGATATTTCCTTCATGAATTATTTTGAAGGCACTTACCGCTTTTAATTTTGAAGAATAAATAGCAGTTTGTAATTTGCGGTATGATTTTAATATACTATAAAGTTAAAGATATATAATTTTATTCTGAATTATAATAGATTAAATATTTAATTGAAAAGTTATCGATAGCATCTATAACAGGGGTGGCCAACCTGCGGCTCGCGAGCCACATGCGGCTCTTTGAAGGATTATTTGTGGCTCTGTATAAATGCACCCGAGTTCACTTTTCATTTTTCTGTTATATTTAAAAAATATATATTACAACTGATGGAACACCGGCAATGCTGGGTAAAAAGGTCGGTCTTATTTGACTTGTAAGAGATGATTCTCAAATTCCACAATTCATACCGATTCACTGCATAATCCGAGAACATCTCGTTACAAAATATTTAAAATATCCTAATGTTATGAAAACAGTGTAACACATTGTAAGTTACATTCGCACCAATACAAAAAATCATCGACAATTAAAAAAAAAATTCCTTGAAAAATCAAAGGACGAAGAACTTCCAAATGACATTCATTAAATATAATTTCTGTAAAAAGATTTTTTTAAACATTTTTTTTGCATACCTTTATACGTATTTAATTGCGGCTAGTGAAAAATTTCAAATTTTGAAAAATGGCTCGGACTATTAAGGAGCTTGGCCACCGCCGATCTATAAATAAATTATACATTCCTCCTCTCGAGTTCCAGATGTTTCCTACGAAATTATTTAGAAGGTAGATATCAATTTTTTATTTTGAAATTTAAATTGCAGTTCATGCTTCGGTATGATTTTAATGTGCTAAAAAAATTAGGATAAAGGATTTTATTCCCAAGCATGATCCATTAGACATTTAATTGAAAGGGCTCAGCAGTAGCATTGAATGAGCTACACATTTTCCCTCTCGAGTTCAGATATTTCCCTCCATGAATTATTTCCTCGAGTATTGGCGAAGCGAAATTTACGTATCTAAACATATACTCCCTTATTCCACTAAAATCGATTCGGCGTCTTGCATTAAGTTGTATCTCCCCTATAACGGCAAACTTGTATTCTTTCCCGAAAACCGCTCGCAACCGTTTTATGAAAGAAGGGCTGGACCACCTCCTCATTCTATTCTTTTGCGCCAAAACCGAATAAAAGAGAAAAACCAAGCCAAAGCGGCGGTTCCAGACAAGCGGTTAAGGATAAGGAAAAAAAAAATAAATAAAAATAAAAAATAAAGAAAGGGTGGATATGGAGGAGCGGGTAAAAGTTTGAAAAGGGGTTGTTCCCTTGAAAACAGGTTGTTTCTTTCTCACGGACGGGGACTGACCTAGGTGGAGAAACATCGGTATGGAGAAAGGTATGGAGAATTTGAAAACTCTAAGTTTTGTTTTTGTGGCAAAAGAAAAGTCTGGTATGTGTATTGGATAAGTAAACACCTGCAGGTGAAAGCCCGTTCCATATATGTCTGACAATGAAATGAAAAGTTAAATGAAACGAAAAGTATTGGTTGAGAGACCATAAATCGATACAGTTATCAAATAAAAATAGGGTGCACCTTGATAAGAGTATGAAGATACGCAAATAATGGCCAAGAACATTTTTATTTGATTTACATGTAACTGCCCCTTTTTTTTAGACTATAAAAACCAAAGATTTAAAAATCTTCTTGAGAAAAAAAATTGAATTGAGAAATATTTTTGTGAATAATGCCTGCGCCTCATATTCTGGAATTAAACTAGAGTAAAAGATTAGGTTTCAATTTAATAGAAGTATTAATAGCAACCTACGTCTTTGTTTCATTCCATACTCATATTTTTTCTACTTTTATTCCAATACTTTTAAATAAAATATTTAGAAGACTTGTGGATTTGAGGTCCAACAAGTATCTCTTAGAATAAAAGCTGAATATTTTTCTGGGAAGAATACACGATAGCAGTGCATATTATAGTGCTCTATGGTGATAACTGGTAGCTAACCTGACACCCGTGAGTAAAAAACTGACCAATAAAGTCTTTTTAAATGACTCACCTTTTAGTTTTACCAACTTATTTTTTTATAATAAATATAGAGAACAGATAATCTAAATATTAAAATAATTAAAATATAAATAATGGTTGATGATGATACAGATTGATACTCATTATTTATTCAAATACTGGTTCATTCAATACTGGTTGATGCTGATACAGGTTGATACTTTTTATAATTGTTCATTCAAATACTGATTCACTCAATACTGGTTGATGCTGATACAGGTTGATACTCATTACAATTGTTCATTCAAATACTCAGTGCAGAGGCGTCATTTGGTATGGCGTCTTCTGAGTTAGTAACTCATGGTATGGAATTCCAACTTTCTGACTTTTCAGTCTGCCGGGAAATGTTTCATGCCCCTGCCAGACTTGACTCTGGCATGTTAACCTCTCACGTTGATCACTAGGCGATCCATACCTATTTTACGCTTTCATAATAAACAAATGGCGTAGTATGCTTATAGAATTTTCTCCATAACCATTCACTCCATACTCATATTTTTTCTACTTTTATTCCCATACTTTTAAATAAAAAATTAGAAGACTTGTGGATTTGAGCGCCATCGAGTGCTCTTAGAATAAAAGCTGAATATTTTCTGGGAAATAATACACGATAACCTTGCATATTATAGTGCTCTGTGGTAATAACTGGTGGCTAACCTGAGACCCGTGCTTTGAACATTGACCAAGAAAGTCTTTTTAAATGACTCACCGTTTAGTTTTATCAACTTTTAATATAATAAATAGAGAGAACAGATAATCTAAATATTAAAATAATTAAAATATAAATACTGGTTTATGCTGATACAGGTTGATACTCATTATAATTATTCTTTCAAATACTGGTTCATTTAATACTGGTTAATTCTGATACAGGTGGATGTATCAACCTTGATTCGTGGGCCAGGGGCCACACGAATTAAGGCGAAGCAGTGCGTCATTCATTTGACGAGTACCAGTAGGCTGGAAGAACGTCTTAGTTCAAATATTAGTTCATTATTAATGGTTGATGCTGATACTAGTTCATACTCATTATAATTGTTCATTCAAATACTCAGTGCAGAAGCGTCATTTCATATGGCGTCATCTGAGTTGTAGTAACTCAAGGTATGGTATTCCAACTTTCAGACATTTCAGTCTCCTAGGAAATGTTTCATGCCCATGCCAGACTCAACCCCGGTATGTTAATCTCTCTTGTTGATCACTAGGCGATTTTACGCTTTCATAACAAACAAATGGTGTAGTATGCTTATAGAATTTTCTTCATACTCATTCACTCCATACTCATATTTTTTCTACTTTTATTCCAATACTTCATACTTTTATCAACTCATTTTCTGAGAGGGATAGGAAATTGAAGATTAAAACTGTGCTACAAAATTTTTCACCGTATAAACTTTCAAAACATTTTTGAATCGGTCAATTTCATGTTGTAAGCTCATGGAAGCGAACATTCATGATTCAGAGATATAGAAAATAATCAATAATAAGCCTTCAATACAGGATTGATATGAGATTGGTACTGATAAATCGTTGAACCGATAAGCAAATGTTATTTAATTAACATTTAACGAGCAAACTATCGCATAGCGAATATTTAACTGATAAGTGACCAATAATGTGAGCATCAGAGCATCGATTGAAATGAAGTAAAGTTAGAAAATGCATATACTAATTTAAATTATATTATTTAACATTCCAAATAAATATTGTAGAACTGAAAGGAAATATATATGTTACGTGCATGTATTACTACTTTTAGAATGAAATATTCTAAGAAAATATAACTTAATATGTCCTATGTAACACTTATATAAACATATTATTGAGTATTTTATTATTGTGCATATAAATAAAACCCCCACGAGCTTATCTCTCTCTTTCTCTATAACGTATGATTTCAGCTATGACTTTAACGTACATAATTATACATTGATAAAAAGATAACTTTTTACTCAAATGTTAATCAATTTATAAATACAAGTTATCTGGGTTGATTTAGTCCTGAATAGATTTCTCTAAAATTACGCAGGTTTTGACATAGAAAGTCTCTAACTATGTATCATATTATAATCTCAGATAATTCTTTCAAACCATAATTTCAAGCACCGGGGTTCAAACATCCTGTCTGAATAATTTCTACAAGTAGAGATTTAAAAGTTAAAACTGTGAGATTGCCTAAGAATGTACAATCCACCTGCACCCGCTACCCAATTCCTCAGGGCACACACACACACATCTTTGTGCAGAACATGATCAGAGTCATAGCGAAAATCTCAAATGAAATTTTAGAGATTATTTTCATTAGGAAGAAGAATACCAAACGGTAGGGACACAGGCAAGGGAGATCTTAAAACTAAATCCCCTACCGACCTACCGTACAGACCATGGCAGGCGTGAACACTTAAAGTTAGCAAAGTGAAAGTGGATCATAACACTCCATTGGATTTTTATTTATCTTACTAGAATTTTACTCAGTTTCTCTACGTGTCTTCATAACAACTTCTAATAATGAGAATGATGCCTCTCGGTTTCTTTTCTTCGAAAAAGACAATTGTTGTTGTCAATGCCACTTAATCGAACAAGATTGTGGGCCAGGGCCATACGAATTAAAGTGGAGCAATAAGCCATTCATTTGAAGAGTACCAGTTGGCTGGAAGAACGTCTTAGCTCAAATGGGTCCTCGTAATTTAGGAACAGGGATCAAGCAGACTTGTCAAGCAGGTTCGCATACTTGTCCTTCCACCCCGAGAGGTATCGTTTAAGAACTTGGTGGACACTGTGACAACGAATATGTTTTATGTGCCCCAGTCACCATTAACGAACAGGGAGAGTCTTAGATTGACTCGGGCCTAGAACCCTCAACCCTTCAATTACGAGATCGTTGCTTTTGCCGAATGAACTACCTCGGCTCTAGACGAATTATCAAAAACTCCTATTGTTCAAACTTAATTGTCTTTAACCCCTTGAGGACCAGTCCGTAAATACTATCCGAGTCAACCATTGTGAAAACCGTTGCCGTTTACTCCATCTAGCAACTAAATCTAGCAAATAAATATTAAAATAAAATGTTCAGATCTTCTATTACGCATACGAGACCCTGGTTTCTCAATATCAACCGCAGATCATAACGCGGAGGTGACACTGGACTGATAAGAATGAAATAGCTGCGTCGCGTATACGAGAAGTTGGTCTCGAAGATGTTAATAAATCACCATTATACTGCAAAGTTAGATCGAGGACTAGTATAAGTCGGATAGTGGGTATTAAACTGTCTGTCACAATTCAGTATCAGAACTGAATAGCAATTCTTGTTTTAATTACCTCTCAAGTAGCAAATATTTATCCCAGAAATTGCAACCAAACAATCATTTATGCTAAGAAAGCAGTTCTAATAACTCTCCCTTTATCTATCTATATACAAGTGCAGTTAAAAGTTGGGTAGCATTATTAGGCCTCGTAATTACTTATGACTTACTCGTAAATTCTTTAAGAGGTCAAAATCAACATGAGACCTCAAGCTGCACCACTTTATCCTTGTCTAGGAAAAATACGTAATTAATAAACATACAAAAGATTTTTTGCCTAAAATTTTAATTGCCTAGCTTTTGACTCTCATAGAAGGAACAACTCTCCTATTAGCTAAAATTTCTTAGTTCACCTCCATTGTATTAAAATGTATTATAAAAGTCAGATAATGTAGATAGTAGTAGTTCATTGTTGGCAGTGAGTAGTAAATTTTATTCTAATTTACTTTCAGTTAGCAAAACCGCATTACTTGCAATTAGCTAATCATCCATGCTAAGAAAACAGAAAGAAGAGAGTAATAGCTTTCCTTTTCTTACCTTATATACAATCCCCGTAAAAAATTGGATAGCATAATTAGATATCGTAATTATTTATAAGCACTTTCTCGTATTGAAATCAACGCGAGCTCTAAAATTGCTCCGTCGTATCACTGTCTCAGAAAAATCAGTAATTCATAAGCATGCAAACGGAATTTTCGCATAAATTTTTAAGCAGTTGAATTCAGAATTGACGTAAGTAAAGCTTTTCACGGGAATATTAAAACATCCTTACACAATTTCGGAGCCACCGAAAGCCATTTTAACCGATTAGCCTTCATAAATGAATAAACTCCGCAACTGAAGCAACGGAATTTCCCATACAGCGTATTTGTTTCGACGTTGCTCAGTTTATTATTTTCAGCGAAATGGAAGAAGCTAGAAATCTCGTCTGAATCAATAAATACAGCCTCTCTCTCTCACTCTCTCACCACTGGCAGAACGAACTTCATTCCGGAACCTCCGCTCCGAATTAGTTTCCACGTGTGAAATCATAGAACGATTCTCTTGGAAGGAAGGAGGGAGCCGAGGTAGGAGGGGAAAGACAAGAGGAGATTTTTCAAACAAAGCCTTTTACTGCTGGCAGAGCAATTTAGCATTACAAATATCCCAATTGAATTATCCTCTTAAGATTGTCTGCAGAGATACCGGAGTTAGAAAATTAAAATAAAGAATAAAAAAAAAGTCAAATTCGTTCCTGCCATTATGCGTTTGAACGTATTTCGCTTTGTTTAAAAGAATTGTATTTCCGTGCGTCATTAAATCTGTATTTAAAGGTGTGAGAGCTTTTATCGTCTGATACAAGGCCTTGTATATAAAGATTGATTTGTTTAGCTCGGAGCAAGTATTGGGATATTTAAAACACAAATAAAGATTTTTTTTTTCGGCGTGAGTTGATGAAATCTATTTTTTTTATTCATTTATTATTAAATTTTACGCTGGATGAATAATTCACACAGGTATATGCGGCGGAGGTATCGAGGCACACAAATTGAATTTTGTCTGTTTCAATGTTCCAAAGTAAGTTCTAAGTAACCAGAAATAATGGTTTTCCCGATGAGATTGGAAATTTATAAATATAATCTGAAAAACGTGCTTATATAAAAGACCACTCAAAATGCAATTTAAAGTATAGATACTAGATATTTATAAGTTATGATTTTGTTTTAAATTGTTTATACCAAAACACATGCGCTTCCATTGGAAATTTAAATTTGCTCTTCCTATTTTTATTTTCAGAGCGTTTCTTGCTGAAATTTGTTAAATTGACGAAGTTCTAACAATTTGTTGCATAGGGTTGTAACATTTATTTTTATTGATCTATATATTTGTTATTTATTTTGATTGTAAATAAGTTTTTATTATAATTTACTGGAATTATAATATTCTATAGTATACACTGGTTAGTTGTCATGCAACTTAATTCCTGCGAAGAACTTTAATAAATTTTATACCAAATTTCAAAGGTTTATGCAAATACCTCCAATCAATATTACATACTTTAAGTACTTTCATTACATTTCATTTTATAAAAATTTTGGAAAAAATATTATTTCGATTATTTTTAACATAATTTTTCATATAGAGTGAAACCTCTCTAAAGAAAGAAATGTGACCTCTCTAAAGAGATCATTCACTGAAGCACAAAATTACTCTTTTGAAATTATATACTCTTTTGAAAACCGCACAAGCTTTCTGTTAAAAATTAATCTATATCTTCTTCCAGACATCAGAATAAATAATAGTAAAAGAAAAATATTTTTATAAGTAAATTTTGCTCAATAATTTTTTATCATTTATTTTCTGCGTTTTAATAGCTTTATTTATTTTTAAGCTAACCTGTAAAAAGTATAATGATAGTCTTCTGAAAAATTACTTTCCATCGTTTTACATAAAATGACTTCGAAAAATGTAGATTCAGCAAAGATATCGATGATTGAGAAAACTTTGAGAAGCATTGATTTATATTCTTTTGAAAAACAGCACACGATTTCTATTATAAATTAATCTATATCTCCTGCCAGACATAAAGAATAAATAATAGAAAAATAAAAATATTATAAGTAAAGTTTGCTCAATAATTTTTTAATATTTATTTTCTATGTTTTAAGTGTTTTATTTATTTTTAACCTAACTTATAAAAAGTATAATGATAGTCTTCTGAAAAATTTCTTTCCAGAGTTTAACATAAAATGACTTCGAAAAATCTAGATTCAGCAAAAAACATCCATGATTGAAAAGAGTTTGAGAACCATTGATTTATACTCTTTTGAAGAACAGCTCACGATTTCCACTAAAAATTAGTTTATATCTTCTTCCAGACATCAGAATAAATAATAGGAAAAAATATTATAAGTTTGCTTAATTATTTTTTATTATTCATTTTCTATGCTTTAAGCGTTTTGTTTATTTTTAACCTAACCTATAAAAAGTATAATGATAATCTTCTGAAAAATTGCTTTCTAGAGTTTTACATAAAATGACTTTGAAAAATCTAGATTCAGCAAAAACATCGATGATTGAAAAGAGTTTGAGAACCATTGATTTATACTCTTTTGAAAAAGGGCACACGATTTCTATTAAAAATTAGTCTATATCTTTTGCCAGACATCAGGATGAATAATAGAAAATAAAAATATAAGTAAAGTTTGCTCAATAATTTATTATTATTTATTTTCTATGCTTTAAGCATTTTATTTATTTTTCACCTAACCTATAAAAAGTATAATGATAGTCTTCTGAAAAATTACTGTCTAAAGTTTACCTAAAATGACTTCGAAAAATCTAGATTCAGCAAAAGCATCTATAATCGACAAAAAGCTTGAGAACCATTGATTTATACTCTTTTGAAAAACAGCAAAGCGACTATATACCGTCTTGAATATAATACTGCAATTCTGCTGAATCACACGATTTCTGCTAAAAATCAATCTATAACTTCTTCTAGACATCAGAATAAATGACAGAAAAAGAAAAAAAACTTTTCTAGTAAGATACTTTTGACGGGATTGAACGCTGAGAGGCGTTTCAGTCTTTTAGAGGTTGTAATCTCTCTTTTGTTTCAGACATAAGAACTCCGTTACTGTCTTAGATCTTTGCAAATGTTCGCCGAGGAAGGGAATTTGAAGTTTTTGATTTACACATAAAAGAATGCCCTTTTTTTTTCATTGTTTCTTGCGAATTATAAGCTTATCGGTTTCTCCGCTTTATGAATTTCATTTTAAAAGTTAAGGAGTTTTGTGAAAAGAATAGTAAGATTTAAGTATTGCAGTTTGATCTGGTATTAGGGCAATTTCAGAGTAGTAAAAATTTTGATTCTCAAAATTAACAAATAATATTATAGAAAACAAAGTTATAGACCATGCATAGAAAATAAGAAATAACTGATCAAAAAGAAAAAAAAAATGTAAGTACGTATGAAAAACCAATATGAAAGTAACTATATTATTTCAGGAAAAATTAAGGTTCTACTAAAAAAGTAAATATCATACGATAAATAGAGAAGTGTTAAATAAGATCTAATAGATGTATATTAGATGTATATTAGATGTATCAATAGAGGTAACTTCTCTGTTATATATATATATATATATATATATATATATGTATATATACATATATATACATATATATATATATATATATAGGTAGATATATATATATATATAGGTCTAATAGATGTATATTAGATGTATATTAGATGTATCAATAGAGGTAACTTCTCTGTTATATATATATATATATATATATATATATATATATGTATATATATATATATATATATATATATATATATATATATATATATATATATATAATATATATATATATATATATATATATATATATATATTTATATATAACAGAGAAGTTACCTCTATATACATCTAATATACATCTAATATACATCTATTAGATCTCATTATCATCTATATATATATATATATATATATGTAATATATCAACATTATTTAACTTTAATATTTCCTTAAAAACATTTATTTGTGTAAATTTCTTGAGACAAAATTGCAGCCTGTAAAAAACTGCAATTTTTACAAATTTTACTTTTATGATTTGTTAGTGTTATAAATGATTTATGTCTTAACAAAAACTTATATATTACTCTCAATATCACTCTATTTCTTAAAAGGAAATAAACGTTTGTTACATAGGCTTGCAATTTCAGTTTCACTGGATATTAATTTGACATAACAGTCATAACAGTAAGGAAAAATGTTATTGGAAGTTCTTAAAATAATTAGTAACAATGTTTTAACAAAATATAATTTAGAAAAAAACATCTGTTTCAAATTCATGTGTATAATAAATATTTTTTCTATTATTTATCATTGGTTTATTAATTTATTATTCCAACTATTTTTAAATCTATATGTTAATGACTGTATTATAGCATTAAAATGCATTTATTTTGAATCTAAATATATAGAAATGTATCTAATTATAAATATTAGTTGCTATCACACACACACACACACACACACACACACACACACACACACACACACACACACATATATATATATATATATATATATATATATATATATATATATATATATATATATATATATATATATATATATGTAATATATCAACATTATTTAACTTTAATATTTCCTTAAAAACCTCCTCTCTCCCATTCTAATTCCCTAAAATCTTTTTCCAAGCCTCTAAATGTCTTAATAGAGGGGCGGTCTAGACTTGGAATTCTTTCGATACATTTCCCTAAGCTTTAATGTAATTTTTCTATCTATTCAACACGCTTCTCAGCTGTCACCGGAAAATGGCTCCGCTTTTTTCTTGATCTTACACTAAAATTCGCTGAGAAAGTGTGAAAATTCTCCCTGTCTTTGCTCTTGGGTGCACCTCTGTTCGAGCAAAGTGATTTTTATGTCTTTTTTTTTTTTTTTTTTTTTTTTTTTTTTGTCTGTTGTTGACTCCTAAAGGTGTCTATTTTAGCAGCACTAAAATAAAGTTTTAATTAAACTTGTGCCCTTCTCTTCAATGGCCCGACTGGTTCGTTATTACCGCTAGCGGTTTAAGCTTCTCCTTGCCCAGTAGCCTGGGAAAATAAAAATAATAAGGTTTGGTTTGGAGCGCCACGGTCTACTGTTTTACACACGAGGGCTAATGAGACCGGGACCTACTGCTTAAAGCCGATTCCGAACGGCTACGAACATCCATGCCATAGTGGGATACGAACCCACGAACTCTGGTACCGACGATCAGCACCCTAACCAATCGGCCAACGTTCGGCAAAAAAATAATAATAATAGGGACTACATAATTATTGTGACTAGAAAAAAATATGGATTACATATATATATATATATATATATATGAGAGAGACATTGTCCTGTTTTATCTCCGTTAATCCAAAAATTGTAAAATGTTTTGAAATAAATTATAAATTCCACCGTTTTGATGGAAAAGTAAAGAAAAGAAATTATTTTAAAAATATTTGACGCCTCCATGAGTTTAGTCATCGCAAACTTAATTATATTAAATTAAAATTCCCACATTGCCTAAACAGGAATTCATTCCAGGGACTTGTCGTACTGAAGCCGGTTTCGCTGACCCCTGAGCCCTAGATATGCTGGCAGTGAAGAGTTTCAAGCGGCGTTATAATAATCTCAATAAGTGCGCAATTTTGGATTTTTAATGGAAGAAAAAATTTTCTATTGAATTAAATTGAGAATCTAAACCATTCTCGAATCAACTTAATTACATACACAAAATTTCATCAAATTTCACAAAATTTCATCAGTCCAGCCGTTTAGGATGAGCTCTATTACAAACACATGGACAGAAGAATTGTATATATATAAATATATATATATATATATATATATATATATATATATTATATATATATATATATATATATATATATATATATATATATATATATATATATACAAATATATATATATATATATATATATATATATATATATATATATATATATATATATATATATATATACAAATATATATATATATATATACATACATACATACATACATACATATATATATATATATACATACATACATACATACATACATATATATATATATGTGTGTGTGTGTTGTGTTTGTGTGTTTTATATATAACGATATGTGTATCTGTCTACACGTATTATGTATACATAGTATTTTAAATAAGTAAGTTTAAAAAAAACATTAAACCATCTCCATATAATTGTCTTTACAATCTCCCAAATATTTGGCAATTAAAGTAAATCGATAACTTAATAGCAAATATTCACTCTTTTCTAAGAATTTTAAGTCTTTCATTAATAGGTACATTCCTGTACTAACTTTTCAGTATGCGTTACTTTGCAGGGCTTGTTACTTACCACAACAGTTTAGCCTTACAAACCCCAAACATGCCTTTTTTTAACGTCAAAAATATCCAAACAAACAAACAAACAGAAAAAATCCGGAAACATTTCTATATTTCGAACATACTGCTTTTTATATATCACTTTAACATATTTGCTGCAACATATTGCGGGCACAGAAACATGTCAGAAAAATCGCATCAAGCCTCGAAATGTGCTCTCTTCAGAAATTCGTCTTTTCACAAAGTTCAGTTCCATATTTGTTTATATCTCTCAGGCATTGCATCACAAATAAATCCACTCCAGTGCCTCTGGGAGAAACTTGAGGTACTTCAGCCATTTCAAGTATCGATTTTGTACGGACTCGGTTTTCAAATGTCTGTTGAAAGTTTTAGTAGGGCTCTTATGGGGCTAAATCTGAACTTTTTTTTATTATACTGCTGAATGTATTTGACGGTACTATTTACTCGTGCACACGCATATAAATGTCTGCATGCATCATGCACACAGTGTACATGTGCATTGTATAGATATGAGCACATAAATTTATGCATTAATATATACATATCAGTTTTTATATAAAAGTGCATGAATATATGTACATAAACGTTTGTTAATGTATATACGCATATAAATGTCTGCATGCATCATACATACAGTGTAAATGTGTATTGTATAGATATGAGCATATAAATTTATGCATTAATATATACATATCAGATTTTATATAAAAGTGCATGAATATAAGTACATAAACGTTTGTTAATAGATAAATACATAGATATGTATATACGCATACATACATATGTATAACGCATCATACACACAGTGTATATATGCATTTTATAGATATGAGCATATAAACTTATGCATTAATATACACATATCAGTTTTCATATAAAAGTGCATGAATAGATGTACAAAAACGTTTGTTAATAGATAAATACATACATATGTACATAGGCATATAAATGTCTGCATGCATCATACACACAGTGTATATGTGCATTGTATAGATATGAGCATATAAATTTTACATTATATATACATATCAGTTTTATATAAAAGTGCATGAATATATGTACATAAACGTTTGTTAATAGATAAATACATACATATGTGTATACGCATATAGATGTCTGCATGCATCATACACACAATGTATATGTGCATTGTATAGATATAACCATATAAATATATGCATTAATATATACATATAAGTTTTTATATAAAAGTGCATGAATATATGTACATAAACGTTTGTTAATAGATAAATACATAGATATGTATATACGCATACATACATATGTATAACGCATCATACACACAGTGTATATGTGCATTTTATAGATATGAGCATATAAACTTATGAATTAATATATACATATCAGTTTTCATATAAAAGTGCATGAATATATGTACATAAACGTTCGTTAATAAATAAATACATACATATGTATATACGCATATAAATGTCTGCATGCCTCATACACACAGTGTATATGTGCATTGTATAGATATGAGCATATAAATTTATGTATTAATATATACATATAAATTTTTATGTAAAGGTGTATGAATATATGTACATAAACGTTTATTAATAGATAAATACATACATATGTATATTTATACACATACATGCTTTGAATCTTATTTATTTATGTACACATATTTATCTATGGTTAATTTAAATCTTTATATTTTATACAGCATCACCTCTTTTATCCGAGCTCGATTTACCGAGGTTTCTATTAACCGATATTTTTCAGATTATCTAATCAGGTGTGTAACAGTTATAAAAGAGCCTTGGTAGCTCAGTCGGCAAAGGCAACGATCTTGTAACTGAAAGTTTGCGGGTTCGGAACTCGAGCCGGCTTAAGATCCGCCGCGTTCGTGAAAGGTGACTGGGGCACGTAAAATATGTTCGTGGTCACAATGTCCTCAAAGTTCTCAATCAATACCTTTGGGGGTGGCAGGCAAAGTGAGTGGGTCTTCTGCTTGGTCCTTGGTCAAAATTACGAGGACCTACTTGAGCGAAGTCGTTTTTTCACCTTAATGGTGCTCATTAAAGCGAAAAGCCCCTTGGCCTTAATACGAGAGCATATCGTGCTTAGTTTGTCCAAGTGACATGAAAAACAACAACAACAGTTATAATAGCTATAAAATAAATATAGAAATACATAATATAGCTACTATAACTATTAAATATATTCTTGACCGATATAACTATTACATATGATCTTGACAGATAGCCGCAGTGTACCTAAACAACTGGACTAAAACCTAAAACTGGTGATCAAACTTCATTATCAGTTAAAGTACATCAAGGTCCTTTCGAAACGACACGAAATTCTACCCACTGAAAGAATGTAAGGATGAGTCAACATTGCCTAGTTCGAGGATCAAACCTCGGACTTTTGCAGTGGAAGCGAAGAGGCACTTCAGCACCACTGGGCTTATTTAGTTAGTACATATAGTTAAAAAATATCACTAGATTAAAAAAAAGGTAAAAATACTCACATTCTTTTAATCGAGACTTCGATATCCGAGATACTAGAGGTCCCAATTATGTCAGATAACTGAGGTTCTTCTCTATATCAAAGTTTACTATTTCTAGGGATATTACCTAAAATACATGGTACTACTCCAGTTACACCTTTGCACCTCACACACACACACACACATGTGTGTGTTTGTATATGTAATGAAAATTTAAACCCATCCCAAATGAAAAAACTGTTTCCATATTGGCTGTGATGCAGTTTTTTTGACGAAAGGGGAAAAGTCGAAAATTCGGAAATAAAAAAGGTATGAGTTTAATTTAGCACCTTGTGCGAAAACAAGGTACATGTCATTATACATGGAATGTGAACTAGCCAATCAGTGTGTTGATAGTTAGTCATGTGGTAACGCAGGAGAAAACGAAATTAAGTTATATAACGATTGCTAACGTAAGCAGGAAATAATTTTGGTGTGTTCGAAGTCGCTAATTTTCCATGATGAGTCTAGAATGATTTGCATTTTAAAATTAAATTCTTTTTACATTTCAAAACTTCAAGCTTATTTATTTAGCTCAAATTCGTTGACCTATAAATCAGAAACCACTTTAAATTTTTGTAACTAAACTAAACTCTTCGGCGCAATAGCCCCTAGGGATCCGGGGCCTACGGTACCAATCTCCTTTTTCGAGACCAAGGGCCCTGGGGAGCGAAACATATATTTCGGTTAGGTGGTCAACCTTACTCGGAACCCCCAGTGTTTAGTTCTCAAGCATGCTTGATCCTCACTTTGTCTACCCACTGAAGGGATGAAAGGATGAGTGAACCTTGCCCAGTACGGGGATCGAACCTCGGACCTGTATCGTGGGAGTTAATTTTTTTGTACTTAAACCATTAATGACGAGCGTAACTCTAAAATATCTCAGATTATTTCTTATATCTTTTTATAAATAAAGTTCTATTTAAATATGTCTATGTGTATATATATATATACATATATATATATATATATATATATATATATATATATATATATATATATATATATATATATATATATATATATATATACATATATATATATATATATATATATATACATATATATATATATATATATATATATATATATATATATATATATATATATATATATATATATATATATATATATATATATATATATATATATATATATATATATATATATATATACATATATATATATACATATATATATATATATATATATATACATATATATATACATATATATATACATATATATATATATATATATATATATATACATATATATATATATATATATATATATATATATATATATATATACATATATATATATGCCGAACATATATTGGTTATATATATATATATATATATATATATATATAATATATATATATAGCCGTTAATATATTAAATATATATATATCTCATATATCGTGATATAAAAGGTAGACCGTATATATATATATATATATATATATATATATATATATATATATATATATATATATATATATATATATCACAAAAACATACTTTAACCCCATGGGCATATA
>CM063510.1:79669494-79671994 GCA_032207245.1 Pardosa pseudoannulata | reverse complement strand
CTGTTACTAAGTCATCAATCTAGTCATTAGAAACTGTTTAAGTAAAAGCCTTGTCATACGTCAACCCGTGCATGTTGTCTTAACGACGGATTCAGTTTACGATCATTTTCAGATGCAGAATACGTATTTTTATCCTATGATAGTGAAACATTTTAAATCGATCAAAAGACCTATTATACATATACATATATATATATATATAATATATATATATATGTATATATATGTATATATATGTGTATATATATATATGTATATATATATATATATATGTATATATGTATATATGTATATATATATAAGTATATATGTATATATATATATATATATATATATATATATATATATATATATATATATATATATATATATATATATATATATATATATATATATATATATATATATATATATATATAATTATATGTTAAAAATTTTCATGTGCAACTAATTTTCTAGACATTGAATATTGTAGTACAAATAATAGTTATAAATTTCTGTTCAACTTTCTTATTTATAAAAATACTATCATTCAATAAAGTGCATAACAGATATATATACATTTTAGTTAGAACTAAAAAAACTTTTTTTTTTCTTTACAGATATGAAACTCTACAGAAAACGACGAAGATTGATTAATTCCAAAAGGTAATATATAGATATTTAAGTTTTACATGGAGTTTTATTTTATTTAAGTTAGTTAGAAATCTCTTCTCAGCATTGTATATTATGATCAGTACATAACAAAGTATATCATTTTTGAAAAACATAAAATCGTTACACAGTAAAGAAATTATAATTTTCTCATTTTATCGTTTAGCCGTATTTATGTTAATCACTTACATATTGTTTATATTTATCCCAAGATAAAACAAAAAATATCTTCAGGGTTATTCATGATAATTTTTTTTTTTTTATAAAAGCATGGAAATTATTTTTGAATAAATTTTATATGGTCCGCTTTCAACGCAAAAAAAAGCCATATTACTAACAAAAATTTTCAAAAGGAGTCACATATAATCTTGTAAAATGTATATGTTTATATAACCACAATTCCTGTCGAACGATGGCGGAATGAATGTGGCACAGCTTTACGGTGTGGGAGTTCGTAAGCTCGAATCTCGCTGTGGCAGGGATGTTCATAGTAGTCAGAAATTGACCTTAAGCAGTAGGTCCCGGGCTCGTTAGTCATCGTTTAGCAAAATGGTAGACCGTATCGCTCCACACCTCACACCACACCGGAACTTAAAGTATTCAGTGTCATTCCAGTAACTCCTCTTTTGTGAATAATTCAATACATTATTCCTGAATCAGTATGAATTCTTCTGAGTGAGTTATGTAGAGAAAAGAAGAACACGGAGTTTATAACCCTCCCCCCACATGGATTTCTGTGTTCGGATATATGTAGGGGTTTCTGTATTAATTTTGACATATGACTTAAAGAGAAAGAATGTCCACCTCCACCCCAATCTGAGTCTGTAGATTTTTTATGCAAAATGGTCCAACACGGAGTTGCTAGCCAAGTGAAGAATACCTTGATACACACAAACACACACACACACACACACGTATATATATATATATATATGCATGTGTGTGTTTGTATATAAATGTATATATGTGTATATATGTGTATGTATGTATATATATGTTTATATACATGTGTGTACGTGTGTGTTTATATATACATATATGTTTATATGTATATGCTTATATATGTATGTTTATATATATGTATGTATGTATATATATATATATACGTATATATCATATATATATGTATATATATATTCGTATATAGCATATATATGTATTATTTATATATTATATATATATATATATATATATATATATATATATATATATACGTATATAGCATATATATGTACATACATATCTATACATATATGCATATATATGTATATGCGTACGTTCATACGCACACACATATAAACATACATGTTCAGCTGTGTCCGTGAGTAAATATAGTTAACGATAAAGGTAAAAAGAAAAAAAAAGTATCCCAATTTCCGGCCGACTGCCTCTAATAACAAGCGACGGGCTCGAAAATAGAAGCTGGCAGGTGCTACGTCACGGATTGCGTTACTTGTCTCTCGGCGTGGGAGGTCGCGATTCAACGTTGCCAGGTTACGAAATCCTTTGATTTCGTTTCGTGATGACTTAATTCGGAACGGTCTTCTTAAAAGAAGAAGAAGTCCAAGTGTTTTTGCTTTATCTTTTTTTGCTCGACGTCATGCTAGCTAAGCAAACCTGAATGAAGAAGAGACAAAGGGATTAAGAGATGAATGAAATTTCGACGCTTCTGCAATTGTCGGTCCTCTTCAAGGCATTCGTAATAAGATTCATTCATTCTTTAGGAGAAATATAAAAGAAATATATCGAGAGGGAAACGAGGGATTTCGATAACCAAAGAAGAGTTTTTCCCCTGCCGAGCATTCCGTTTTGAATTTTCATTACGCTTAAATCTGTAAGAACTGGA
>CM063510.1:79664494-79666994 GCA_032207245.1 Pardosa pseudoannulata | reverse complement strand
TATGATATAGAAAAAAAAGGTTTATATCTTTTCTCACTATATTGGGTAATAGGGGAGCAAGACTAGTTTTTTGCCACTGGTCACTAAAAGACATAGTTACGGCTCTAGTACTAGGTAAAGATATTTCGAAATTCATCTAGCAAATTCGGGAAATAGGAATCTGTAAAATATATGATGTTTTGAGTTAATTTAATACAGAATCACGCAGCGAAACACGGGTATCGAACTATCGTATAATAACTGTCTTTTGTTTACTGGCATTTAAGTCGTCTTAGAAAGAAAAGAAATTGTTCAAAGAAAATTAAAAGATATAAATAAATTATCATCATTAAACATGTACATAATTTGTAACATAAAGTTGTGGAAATTTGTTCAGAAAGTTGCTTGATTAAATCCATCCTTCAAAAAAAGAGAAAAACATTCTGACTGTAAAAAAACCAAGAAATATTTTCTAAGTGTTTCAACTCGGGAGCAAGCCAAAAATGAGCATCATTTGCTTGTAGAATTAATGAAGAGAAAGACTAATGAAGACTTTTTCTCTAAATATAAGACAGCACGCAAGACCGCCTCTTGTCATAGCGGAAAGTGGAAATTCAGCTACATTACACGAATACACTTTATCTAGTTAAATAACAAAGCTGTAAGCATATTGGCTGCATGAATGTTTAATATCTTAGCAGAGCTGTTATAAAATCAACCTCATTTTTTTTATTTATACTTTTTTCAGTCTTGAAGCTTCCCAATATAATTTTAAGAATTTCTCAACACTTCGGAAGAATCAATTTTTATAGTATTTTGGATTGTTATGTCTCACAAAATATAAATTAATAGAATATAGTTTTTTACTAAATATAGTAGAACTTCTGGACCTCTTTGCGAACTTTTTCTTAGAACTAAGACCATTTTCAAAACTTCGTAGAAAAGTTTTATTATTTATTTATTAATGATTTATTGTTTTGATTTAAAGAATTTCTCAACGCTTTAAAGGGAACTTTTTTTTAATAGACCTCTTTGCGAACTTTTCCTTAGAACTAAGACTATTTCGAAAACTTCGTAAAAAAGCATTATTATTGATTTATTGTTTTGATTTAAAGAATTTCTCAACACATTAATTGGAAGCACCAATTTTTATAATATTTTGGATTGTTATGTCTCCCAAAATATAAATTAATAAAATATAATTTTTTAATAAATGTAGTCGAACTTCTATTTAATGGACCTCTTTGCGAACTTTTCCTTAGAACTAAGACCATTTTGAAAACTTCGTATAAAGCTTTATTATTGATTTATTATTGTTTTGATTTAAAGAATTTCTCAATACTTTGGAAGCCCCAATTTTTATAGTATTTTGGATTTTTATGTCTCACAAAATATAAATTAATAGAATGTAATTTTTTACTAAATATAGTCGAACTTCTATTTAATGGACATCTTTGCAAACTTTTCCTTAGAACTAAGAGCATTTTGAAATCTTCGTAAAAAAGCTTTATTATTAATTTATTATTGATTTATTGTTTTGATTTAAAGAATTTCTCAACACTTTAAATGGAAGCACTAATTTTTATAATATTTTGGTTTGTTATGTCTCACAAAATATAAATTAATAGAATATAATTTTTTACTAAATATAGTAGAACTTATATTTAATGGACCTCTTTGCGAACTTTTTCTTAGAACTAAGACCATTTTTAAAACTTTTTTAAAAAAAGCTTTATTATTTATTTGTTATTGGTTTGTTGTTTTCCTAGCTATTTCTCAAAATATTTCTGGACATTTGAAATTTATTCTTTTTTTTTAGTTTCATTTATAAATACCAATGTCCTTGTATTAGATGAACAGGGCATCTTAATCTTCGCGAATTACAAAGTCGGTGTCATTTCTTATGTTTCACTAGGAAATGCCTTCTCAGTATTTAAATTTACAAACGCATTAGATAATTTATTCTTAAAATTACTTGCTAGAATAAATACAATAATTTTATAAAAAAATAACTCATTGTAACATTTATTAAACTGAAACTAAATTTCTTGGACAGTGTTTTACTTTATTCTTGTTTCCCACGCGTATTTCTTTTTGATGGTTAAAATAAATAAAACAAAAAAGGCCTTATACAAAATGTGTGATTAATTACTTTTTCATTAATATTTAGCAAGTGATACAAACCACAATTCTAAAACGTAAGCATAAAATAAGTGACATTGATTAAATACATTATTTGAATCTATTATGATAATAACATCATTCATTATATTATAAAGATTTAAAAATTATGCTTATTATTTAATTATTAATTAATTATTTGTTAAATCGAAAATTACCAAGTATGTGTTCAGTGAGACTAATAGGATTTTTCACATGATATAATTATTTTTCTATAGCATATCGCTTAGATTTTTACCATGTTTATTCCGATTAACTTATGAGCATATTGTTTATAAGATGATTGATTAATATTACTTACAAAGATAGACTAGTGATAACAGGAACTGAAGTCCTAAAA
>CM063510.1:79629494-79649494 GCA_032207245.1 Pardosa pseudoannulata | reverse complement strand
GAACACAAAAATATCAAGAGAACTTACTTTGCAAATTTGAAATCCTGCAGCAATAGCGCGGTAACCCTAAAGATGGCAGTTGATACACAACTTTCTCGGAGCTTCTGCACATGCTTGTAGATATAGGCGGTTACTTTTATAATTCTTAGCCAATGGTATGCTGATATTTGTGCAAGAGACGTAAACAGAAAATCTTCAATGTTGGCCCAACAGTTGGCCAACATTTCACAATTATCGATGGCCAACCAAACATTTTGCCAAGTAAATACCATCATTTCATTTCCCCTTTTCAATGCTTACCCAACAAAAGACCAACAGCCAACTTGTAGCCAACGAAAATCCAACGTTTCGTGCTAGCTGGGCATGTCAGAAGCTGGATTCAAATTCGTGAATTCCGATACCGAAGATCTACCATTCTACCATCGTTCAGCTAAAAGGGATGATTCATTTAGTCTCCTTAGTAATTGGTTTACAGTTTGGCTAGTCATTTGCAAAACTCATGTTGCGAATATATAAGATAAAAAGTTTTGACATTTTTTTTTTCTGGTAGAAAACATTGTAAGAGTTATTTATGCATAAATGCGGTATTATATTTAAGGCTTTAGCCTTTTATATATAATTATATATATAAAGCAATAATATTACCAATTTATATATATTAAGAGAAATAATATATATCATATTATATAAAATTTATATTAATATAATATATAATTTTATTTTATATAGATACAGATACTATATATATATTTATATATATATATTATATATATATTTATATATTATATATATATATTATATATATATATTTTATATATATATATAAATATATATTTAGATATATATATATATATATTGTATTATATATATATATATATATATATTATATTTATATATATATTTTTATATAATTATATATATATATCCATATATATATATATATATTATATAAAGTTATATATATATTATATAAATATATATTTTATTTTTTATATATATATATTTTATATATATATATATATTATAGTATATATATATTATTTTGTTTTATGTAATATATATATATATATATATTATATGATAACATATATATAAATATATATATATACATATATATATATATATATATTATATATTTAAATATATATATATATATATATATATATATATATATATATATATATATATATATATATATATATATATATAGTTACTAAGCTCTGCAGTTTCGCAGAATTGGTCGCTATTTCTCGGATACTGTAAAGGATTTGTGAAATTAAATGGAATCTGAAGAACATGGAATTTACGACAATTGATACAGATATACAGATAATAATATTGTTGTATTAATTTATTATATTTATCCAGCAAATTATGTCATTTGATTTATTTTTCTGTAATTTGAGCAAAAATTACTGTAATCCATTAACATTTCACATATATGTAAAATATTGAAAATTGTAGTTATTTCGTTTAAAATTTTTGTTTTTATCAAAAATAATCTATTTCTAATATTTTGGTGATAATAACGAAGAAAATTACAGAGAAATTTTTTTTCTAATTTTGGGACGTTTTTTTCCCAATATATTCCACAGGAAAGGGATTATCAACATTATATGCCTAACAATAAATTGTGTTTATTTATTAAACTTAAATCTATTGTAACACTCAAGATACAACCTACATATTAGGATTAAATACCATTACAAAGAATTATAGCTTTATGTAAAATCTATATCTTGCTTAGTAGTTTCTATTTTTGGAAATTTTCCTTCTTTGGATCATTAAAACTTTTTGGAGTCTGAAAGACTTCCAAATATACAATCTACTACCTTTTAAACAGAAAAAATGGATAACTAACGTGGTTGGAAAGAAAAAAATGGAAATCAGTTACTTAATAATCAGTCGGCCAAGCTTTAAAACTGCGAAAAGCTTTCAGAAACTGAGTTACGTTCGTGTTTTAAGATCTTCATATGACGTTGATGATTGATAAGCCGCTGATCGCTTCACTGAGCAGCAAACGGTTTGCATCTGAGCGAACATGTTTTTTGCTATTTTTGTAGTTACTGTATCCTTCGTTATACAGCCAGTGTTATAGCAGTGATTTTGCTGTTAAGTCTGTACTAGGAATAGCTACGGTTGAGGCGCGGTAGCTGAGTCGGCAACGGCAAAGGTAACTGAAATTTTGCGAGTTCGGCCAAATATTGTCGATTTGACTCGCTTAAAATATGTTTGGGTTCAAAATTCTTATTCTACATAACCATTCTTTCTTTGTACCTACTTCTAAATTAAGTGGACAATTTCATGAGGTTAAGTCAGTCTTCAACACTCGTGGCTCCTCGTTCAGAGTGAAGCTACCCTTAACCATAGACCTGTCGCATATTGCGACAGCGTTTATTGGACCTGGTGTAGGCTTTCCTACACCAGGGGCATGAGTAACAATAGCATATTTCGAACAGCTAAAAGTAGCCGTTTTCATAACATTAAAATCCTTGTAGCTATCAGTATAATCACTGTAGTAAAATTCTTATTCTACATAACCATTCTTTCTTTGTACCTACTTCTAAATTAAGTGGACATTTTCATGAGGTTAAGTCAGTCTTCATCCCTCTTGGTTCTTTGCTTAAAGTGAAGCTACCCTTAATCATAGACCTGTCGCATATTGCAACGGGGTTTGTTGGAACTGGTGTAGGCTTTCCTACACCAGGGGCATGAGTAACAATACCCTACTTTGAATAGTTAAAAGTGGCTATTTTCATATCATTAAAATCCTTGTAGCTATCAGTATAATCACTGTAGTAAAATTCTTATTCTACAAAACCATTCTTTCTTCAACCACGTGATTACACTATGGAATTTATGAAAAAAAGATTCACTTGCGTATTGAAAAGTTGGAAATACCTCTACTCAGCTTATTACTAGCTAACTAGTTAAC
Organism: Pardosa pseudoannulata; assembly: GCA_032207245.1. Classification (NCBI taxonomy): domain Eukaryota; kingdom Metazoa; phylum Arthropoda; class Arachnida; order Araneae; family Lycosidae; genus Pardosa; species Pardosa pseudoannulata. The sequence goes on along the minus strand of CM063510.1, from coordinate 79,646,559 downwards.
AAAGAACAATCAGTTGTCTTTGTTTTAGTTTTATAATAAGACGTAAGAAATGTCCAGTGGTAACATACAGTGAAACCTCGATCTATTGTTCCCGCATTGATCCTTTGATTCATTTGACCACAAAATTGGTGATCAAAGAGGCAATCAAAGAGCTTCTCATAGAAGCAATTTTTCCTCCGCATTCATGATTCAAGGTTATTCACTTTTCCGCATCTATCTTCAAAATATTTCTGTCCCTTTGCTTAGTTTATCGTTTCCTTTATGTGGAATTTAGAACAGGGGAGCTGAAATTAATAACTGTTTCACTAAACCCGATTTTAGACAGCCAAATAAGGATGACCAATCTCCGTCCTCTCAAAATTATAACTCTCTTTAGGACTATTGAAACAAATTTATTGAAACAAATTAATTTTCCTGGAAATATTGGCCTTTTTTGAACTTAGAAGAACAGAGGAAATGAAATCAACAACTGTTTCGCTAAAGCCGATTTTATACATCCAAGTAAGGACAACCAACCTACGTCCTCTAAATATTATGAAACGCTCCAAGGTGACTGTAATGAGTCATTGACAAAAATTTTGTTTTGGGAAAATTTGGAAGAACAGGGGTAATAAAACTGGCTATTCTTTCTCTAAGGCCGATGTTAGACAGGCAAGTGAGGACAATCAACCTGCGTCTTCTAAAGATCGTAACTTGTTTCAGGATGATTAGAACAAGTTCATTGAGAAAACTTTGAGAATTAAGTTATAAATGACTGTAATCTAACAAAAAATGTGTGATATCAGTGTAGGTTCTATACACAGATCAAAAGTAAAATTACGCTATGAAGATGAGGTACGATGGAGACGAAGTACTACTGCCAATACCGCGTTTTACTGAAGCGCATGGAACTTTATCAAAATTAAAATCATTTATATTTTAGAACACTGATAATGATAGCATACTTTCATATGTAGAGGGGTAATAAGGGTTCTTTTGTTTATTCCCAGGTGATCCATTAGTACAAAAACAGCTGTCAATTACAGAATATTTTATAAAATGCTATGTGTTATTCTAAAAATAAATTATATTGTGTATAATGTTAAGTACTTTCAGCTAGTGTAGTAAATTATTTTTTTGTACTCGCATAACTTACTACAATTTATAATCTATTTCTCTCATACATCGTTATCCCGCATTCGTTTTTTTCCCCATTTCTTTGGACTTGAAAATTGATGTATAGAGGTTTTACTGTGTCTTCTAATCTGAATTACCAATAGGTATAATAATTTTTTACGCTATTATCCTAATAATGGCTGTTACCAGTAGAGGGAAATATATAAACGTAGTGAAGTAGATCTGAAGGGAAATCAATTTTTGTAGTTTGGTGCTTTTTTTATTTTATTCCTAAGCTACTGTTCCTAAGCTACTAAGCTAATCTGTAGTAAGTTACAGATCTTCCCGTATAAACTGGTATGTTCTCGTGCTTTTAAAGCTATATAAATGTATTTTGATAAATTTGTAATAAGTTACTACTGTATTACTGTTTGCATCAAGGTTATAATCTTTTAAAATGTATTCAAATCATTCATAGACTACTCGTGAAATACATGATCTTAGACATGATTTTAATTGGGTTGAAGAACTAAATAATAAGCCTATTTTTTCCTGCAAATTTATCTTTCATCATGTCTTTCATTTTCTATGTCACGAAAATGTACTAGCATCAAAGACTATTTTAAAATTTATTCATCCTCGATTTATTAGTATGAATGCCTTTTTTTTTAATCTTATGACCAGTGTTTTATTGTTATATCTTTATTCATGAATGTCAGAGGAAGCTTAATGACTGCAAAAGATAACTAGTGTACTGAAAAAGATAAGGACTGAAAAAGATAACAGTATTTCACACAAACTGTAAAAGATTGAAAACCTGAAATTCAAAGTTCAAAAAACGTATAGTCAGTCATTGCTCACTAATTTTTTTCTAACTATACCTGACTTGTTGACAATGCTGGTATCACTGAATGACAAGTTTTAATACTTGTGAAATTTTGATTTTACCACACGATAAAACTGCAAAATATTGCTTTAGTTGTCTAGAATGTACTTGTTGTTTATTGTTTAAAAGATTGATGCAAGATTTCGAGTTAAAAAATGGCGTATTTTCTTATGCCTTTTAAAAGGTAGGTCATTAATTATATTTATCTGGTAGTAGACGTCGCAGATGGTCATACTTCACTTGCGGGTGGGTACCTATACATATTGCTAAAAAAATAAAAGACTTTATTCAACTGGCTCAATCATAATAGCCAAAGCCGTTTCATCCCTCGTAAAATTCAACCGTGCTGAACCATTTTAGATTTGAAGTCATCAACTATCATAACTTCTAAAGAGATTGAACTTTGACAGCTCTGTTTAATTGAATACCATAATCAAATAAAGAAACGAGAGGCAAACAAAGTTCTATCTCCCAGACAATAGCGAAACATAATTCCATCAATCTGCCATCGCAAATAAAGTTATTGTTCAGTGCTTCTGCTTTGAAGATCTGCATTCCTTTGAATCAGCGCCCGGTGCAGCCGAGAATTAACATGTCAGAAGACAATAATCTACCCTTTAATTATCTCAAAACTATGTAAACCCGATCTCCAGGACGCTGAATGCATCGCCGACCTGCGAATAAAAACAGAAAGAGGAAAATGACGATGCTTCAGTGCGCGTGAAGCAGACTATAGCAAATTTGTATGGGTGTACACAAATGAAATGATAGGATACATTTTTATCGGGACTGGAATGTGCAACATAGAAGGAGATTAGATTAATTTATAGCTCTTCCATTTCCGTTCTCATAGATGGAATCATTGTCGGCGTCGTGTCTGGCAGTCAAGAATGTGGACTTTCGTTTTTTTTTTTTTTCTCCTAAGAATATTGGGGAAATATGGGAAACATTTGATTGAGAAGCACAGACAGAGATGTAAACAAAAATAGATTCCCAAAGAGTTTCTGAGTGAAGCCGAAAGCTTCAGTAATATGGGAAAAAAATTAGCTTCGGTAGACATATTTCTTGCATTTTGCCATTCTTTCTAGGTTGACTCTGCTTAATTGCTAACTTATTGAAAATTATCAAATTATATATGATGAATGTCATTATGTGCACATGAGCACTTGTAATATATATATATATATATATATATATATATATATATATATATAATATATATATATATACATATATATATATATATGCATATACATATATATCGTATATATCTATACATATATACCATATATATGTATATATGTATATATGTATATATGTATATATATATATATATATATATATATATATATATATATATATATATATATATATATATATATATATATATATACATATATATATATATATATATATATATATATCATATACATATATATATATATATATATATATATATATATATATATATATATATATATATATATATATCATAAACATATATGTATGCATATATTTATGGATGTATCGACAAACTGATAGGCGGATTTTGTCCATATTAATTAAAATCTCTAATTTCCCATTCTTCTTTTCTCTTTCCTGGAATTTCCCAGAATTCCCGAAAGCATAGCATTCATTCCTGGGTTTCTAAAAAATTCAAAGAAATATTTTTTTTTAAATCAGAAAAAGTTATTCTTAATAGATATCAATTACCAATTCACGTAATAAGAATATTCATGAATTCAAAAATGTATAATCCTGTGTATGTTTAGCTGCAAAACACAAAAAGAATAGATTAATTATTTAAGTAAACGTAAGCAATCTATGCTTTAGTAATAATTTTAGATCTTGGCTTAGTTATATATGAGAAGCTTGGGAAATGATTTCTCAATTTCAACTGATAGCGGGGGAATTGTTTTTAAAGGTTAATCTTCTTTCAGAATATTTGATGACCGATTTACTATTGAATCGATTAACTGTATTCTGACTTAACTATCTTGATGGAGATCGAAATATAGCTAGATGAACCAATGTAGGCCCACTGTCTTTGAAATTAAAACCTTTTAAAGGTTTTCTTCCAGCGTTAATAGTTTCTATTCCAAAGTTTTTGTGATCCTTTCTCAATGCGAAGAGTTTCACGATGATCTGCCTTCCTTGTACAAAAATCTTGATTGAAAGTGCTGAGCTTGTTTAATGAAAATAAACTTGATACACCAAAATAACCAGATAACTTTTCGATTCAGCTTCAGTTTCGTTCTCGCAAAAAGACCGATTTTTAAAAGGATGTAGCAATGTAATTTATATTTTGTTCATAATTTTGTGTATTTGCCCTTTTGTTTCCAGAAACTTCTGGGAACAAAGTTAAACTCCCGGGAATATCAAAAATATGAAAATATTACGAATTCTCAGGATCCAGGGATACCGGAAAAGACGCCCTAACATTTATATACGTATCTATTTATATTTATATATACAGAGAGAAGAAGATTTCGTGATGAACTTATGACTGCATAAAATTTTGAGAAAGTGCCTACAGGAAATCTGTAACATTGTTCTACTATGTTTCCATCTTATTGTTTTCAATTTGCGTGATCATTAAATTCAGTTGATGCTATTTCACTTAAATATATCATGACAGTAGCATATACAGGTTAACATTTTCTACTTCTTACCTAAACAAGTTGCTGTAGCTATAACAGTTGAAATTTTTATTTGCAGATGTGACGAAATTATACCAGTACCTTGTGTAACAAGACAGTCGTATTTGCTAGATGAAATGCTGTGGTATGATGGGGATGTATGCAACTTATAACTGGATACAAAGGTTAGTTTTGAATTTATTTTCCCTAAACTTAGATTATGCAGAATATTTGGGGAACAATTGAATGTATTATATTGTAAAATAGTTAAATTATTTCTAATGTTTTTCGCCTATGTGTCGTCATAACATTTTTGGAAAATGACGAGAAAATTTGAAAGTTTTTGCTTCAGTACATTAATTGTGGTTAATTCTCGAAGTCTCTTCACATAATTAGACTAAACACTTTGAGGTTCAATTCCAAATGTCACGCAGGTTGCCATTTTCGTCGAAGCGAACTGAGGTCGAGTCTTTCTTCAGGTTAACTCTTTAAATCTCCGAACTATTAAAATCCTACTTATATACGTATCTGTTCTGTTAAGACAATATCTGTAAATCTTCTATTAAAAAAATCCCCTAGCATTTATGAGGTTTGATACAGTAAACCAAGAGAAGAAACTTGAAAAATTTAGGGTTAACTTTATAAATCTCCGAACTATTAAAATCGTACTTATATACGTATCTGTTCTGTTAAGACAATATCTGTAAATCTTCTATTAAAAAAATCCCCTAGCATTTATGAGGTTTGATACAGTAAACCAAGAGAAGAAACTTGAAAAAGACTGATAAAAAAATAAATCCTTTTCATATTTTATATTCAAATATATAAACAAATATATATATATATATATATATATAAATACTAATATATATATATATATATATATATATATATATATATATATATATATATAATATATAAATATACGTATACAAAAAGTTAATTTTAAATATAAATTGATTTTTTAAATCAACCTTCCCGTTCTGTGGTTCCGCATCGACTGATGTAAAAACTAGTTTTTATTTGTCTAAATTTTTCCAGAATCTATGTAGTAGACAAGAACATTCGGCTTCGTTTTCCTGTATATACCGTTATTTTTGTACCCACTAACAAACCATGTTGTTACACTAACCCGTACTAGTACGTGACCCGCGCTCAAGTATCAATCGTCAGAAAACGTACTAGTACGTGTCCCGCGCTAAAGTGTCAATCGTCAGAAAACGTACTAGTACGTGTCCCGCATACAATGTGTTAATGCACGAGGTCAAGCCCTAGAAATAATAAAACAAGGCTCAACTCTGTGTTATATTTTCATATCAAGTTTTTCAAGCTTCATTCAATTTCAAAATTAGTTTTTCATCTCACTTAAATACATCCTAAATGGACATATACACAAAAAGTAAGAGAAAAAAAAAAGCAATGCAGTGCTAAAATCTAAATTTTCGGAGAGGAACCGGACACTATAAACTTCCCTATTACTACAAAACTTATTGGGGAGAGGGGGTTCTTTATTTGTTTGTTTACAATGGTGAATTAATTACGCTTGAATCTCACATACTGAGGCGCAACGTAACACCGTGCTAAGCGTAACACTGGTGTTTAGTGTAGAAGAGATGTATATCTAGCGTGAACCTAGATCTTGACAATTATGTTCCCAAGCCTTTCTCTTTTCTCTTCCATTATAAAGCATATTCCATTTACGTTGCGTGAAAAAAAAGTATCACAGAGATCTAAATCTTGTTACATAAGTCATGTCATTAAACTATCCAGTTATGATACATCCCTTGCCTTGCCTATTGGTCAGCGCGCTTCAAGCACCGTACGTCATACGTATACACTGGATAAAAAGAAATTCAATCACGTTTATTCAGTTGGTTTTGCGGAACGGAAGAGATAAAATGGAGGGAGTAAAAGAAAAAAAAACAATGATTCCAGTTAATCACGTGCTCTTCTAAGCGTGGATTTTGGGCTAGCCACGCCCACTTACGGCACTCCTATTGGCAAGCATTTAGACTCGCGCCACGCCCATTTATAGCCAGTGACGCAATCCGTGCGAAGCAAATGAACTGAATGATTTATATTTTTTTTAATCGCTGGTTTGCCAAATATATCCTGACATTTAGACGTGAAGTCTAGACCTGGGGGAAAAAAAGAAAAAAAAAAGAATGAGAAGAACACCCGAGCTTCACGCAGAAATAAAACTGAAATGGGATGGTTTCGTTCCTTTCTCTAACTCTCTTTTCCCATTTTCCCCCCTTCACCGCTGCCACTCCGAGTTTCTAAATTAGTTTTTAAAAGGAGAAGATGAGGAATTTTCGGAATGAATTCAAAAAATTGTGCCGTATGACTCGAACTCATCAGGTATTTTTTTTTTCTCTCCCCTCACAGATCTCCCTCGTTTGTGCTCGCTTGGTATTCGGTTTGACATTTACTTTACCAAAGACAGATCTCTTTTTTTTTAATGGCTTACATTTTTTTTATCTCTTCTTTTCCTTCGTTATCAAAGTAAATATTTATGCGTGACCCGGCCATTTTCTTATTTTAATGTAATTTTTTTTTCATTATGAGATTAATTCGTATTTTAATTATATTTATACCAACTCTCTCGAAAAGTCCTCTGAAAGATTATAAACGCGGAGCGTGCTTGGGAAAGGTGGAGGCAGATTTCAATTTTTGATTTTTCGCGCTTCGCGTGTTGGCGCTTCATTTTAATGGGTTAGGTAAGAGGTGATGGTGAAGATACTTGATATTAAGGGAATTTGAGACAAAAAATTTTTCATTTATTTATAACATTTTGTGATGAATATTTTCCCCTGAATATACATTTATATAAAAAATTTCTTTTAACACATAGTTTGATTTTTCACGCATCGTGCTAACGCTTTCTTTTAATAGGTTATGTATGTAATGGGTGATAGTGGAGGTATTTGATATTGAGGGAATATAAGGCAAAATTTTATTAATTTATTTGTAGCATTTTGTGGTGAATATTTTTTTCCTGAAAATACATTTATATAAAAAAATTTCTTTTCAGACACAGTTTGATTTTTCACGCTTCCTGCTAACGCTTCATTTTAATGGGTTATGTATGTAATGGGTGATAGTGGAGGTATTTGATATTGAGGGAATATAAGGCAAAATTTTATTAATTTATTTGTAGCATTTTGTGGTGAATATTTTTTTCCTGAAAATACATTTATATAAAAAATATTTCTTTTAAGACACAGTTTGATTTTTCTCGCTTCTCCTGCTGACGCTTCATTTTAATGGGTTATGTATGTAAGGGGTGATGGTGGAGGTATTTGATATTGAGGGAATTTAAGGCAAAATTTTATTAATATATTTGTAGCATTTTGTGGTGAATATATTTTTCCTGAAAATACCTTTATATAAAAATTGCTTTTAAGAGACAGTTTGATTTTTCTCGCTTCTCCTGCTGACGCTTCATTTTAATGGGTTATGTATGTAAGGGGTGATGGTGGAGGTATTTGATATTGAGGGAATTTAAGGCAAAATTTTATTAATATATTTGTAGCATTTTGTGGTGAATATATTTTTCCTGAAAATACCTTTATATAAAAATTGCTTTTAAGACACAGTTTGATTTTTCGATCTTCGCTTCTTGACGCTTCATTTTAATGGGTTATGTATGTAAGGGTGATGGTGGAGGTATTTGATATTGAGGGAATTTAAGGCAAAATTTTATTAATATATTTGTAGCATTTTGTGATGAATATATTTTTCCTGAAAATACCTTTATATAAAAATTGCTTTTAAGACACAGTTTGATTTTTCGATCTTCGCTTCTTGACGCTTCATTTTAATGATTTATATAAACTGCAATGGATTTTTGAACATAGAAATAAAATAATGGTGAAATTTTGAGTGTAGACCCAGAAAAGAAATTTAGTCTAGATTTCGTTATTTTTAAATAATTTTAAATAGCTGCCATTTCTTTGTGTTCTTTATACAGATTTATTTAAATTTATATCATTCTCAAATTAATAGCTCTTTTTAAATATTTTTTCACTTGTCAGAGAAGGAAATCTTTTTAATTAATTTATAAGAGGTTTTTCAAAATAATGTTTCAAATTATTTTAATAATTAAAGTTAATAAACCATTTTTTTTAAAGAATCACATTTTGTTGCAAGAAAAAAATTAAAAAACTTTGAACTTTATTTCTTTTAGCGTTTTGAATATTTATTACATAACACTAATTTCAAATTTCATATGTTTTGTAATTCAAAAACTTTTATAATATTCGTTTTATTATATATCTATTTTTTTTTCGAAAAAATATGTACATGCATAAATATGTCTTTCTTTAAACACACACACACACATACATATATATATATATATATATATATATATATATATATATATATATATATATTATATATATATATATATATATATATATATATATATATATATATATATATGCGTGTGTGTGTGTAACTATGCTAAAATCCACCAAATAGTAGAGAAAAACCGTAAAATAGATATTCTATTTTCATATTCTTTTTTTATTAGCAGTCCAATCGAACATGGTGTAATTCTACAATGCACAGTAGTATCCAAACTTAGACAGGCGTGACGAAAAAAAAATATTTTCCGAAAACAAGAATTAGCCATTTTACATTCAGACTCGCTAAGCATGTTGCGTAAATTAAAGTTACATTTTAATAATTTTTCAGTTATTATTTTATTATTACATACACAAATACACACGCACATATATATATATGTATATGTATGAATTACATACACACTTATGCATATGTGTGTGCGCGTGTGTATGTATGAGTGTAAAGTTACATTTAGTATTGTACTCTTGAAGGGAGACAATCCCTAGCACTTCTAAGTCATTTTTTACTATTCCGTACTATTCCGTTTTGATCGACTATGAGCCCGGTCGCATGAAAGTCGTTTAACAGCTAACCGCGATTAATCTCTGTTTAAACGGCGAATTGCGTCCCACCATTTGTTGCCACTATGAGTTAATCGTGGTTAGTCGCCATTGGTGAGACGGGCCTAACCCATTTCAAATAAAGGGATTTATAAAATATACATGCATGCAAAACTATGCATTTTTTTATTCCTTTCCCTTTACATTACATTTATTTCGTTTACTAGAAACCAATTTTGGGCTAAATTTTGTCGCCATATTTGGCGATATATAGCCAATTTGGGAATTTAGCGATGTTCTTGGTGAAATAGTTTGGACCTGTACCAGGTTTCACGACACTCACTTTGATACACATTTTAGTTACAGCAATTTTCCAATGCAAGTGAGACAAAGAATAACTTAGTTATGGTCTGCCTCACCAAAGTCGTTTAAAGACTAACCACGATTAATCCATGGCTCCAACCATTGGTGGGATACAATTCTCCATTTAAACAGAGATTAATTGTCGTCGGCCGTTAAATGACTTTGGTGAGGCTTGCCCTTATTTATACATATACATAATACATACACACACATACACACATATATTCATGTATATACTTATGTACACACTTACACATACACAAATATGTGTAAGATTATCCACGTAGAGGCATTATTATATTATCGACGGATACTGATTAGGTGATCTTAAAATGAATAATGGTTGAAGTTTCCAAAGTATGACAGAGTAGGAGAGAATTTGTTCACATTCGTATTACTAATGACTCCTAAAAGATAAATCAGTGTTTTGATAATTTTCCTAATCTGAATTCCTCTGAAAATGGGTAATCTGAGTATTCAAACCACCAAGGACATAATCAGGAAGGAAAGGCACTAATGCGGTTTCATTGCCTTCCGCTTGTAAACCTTCCCGAGGGAGCCATTCTGACGGAGTTGCCCATCAGGAAATTTGTCACACTCTTGTCTTTCAGAAAACATTAGAGCATATTCATTTAAATGTGAATTTTTTTGGTTTGGTTAATATTTCTCTTATACTGTTTGTAATACAATGTCATCAACTTCATAAAAATCATGAAATTTTTAAAGCAGAATGGAATTTTATGGTGTTCTTGCGACATATCTTTAATGGCTGAATCCATAACCACGGGTTAAATCAGTGGAAAGCTATTCGGTAAAGTCTGTTTTACAAATATTTCACCTGTGTGGGATGCAAAAGGTCAGAACCAATTGATACAAGAAATTAGGATGTATTTTGAAATTTTTAAAGCAGTGAGACATTCCATAGTGTTTCTTCATGTTTCTTATATTTGATGTCTGACTCAGAATTGCGGGCTAATCGAACGCTAATCCGCAAAGCCTGTTGTAAAATATTTTATCTCTAGGATACGAAGATCAGGACCCATTGATATTGGAAATTAAGATTATTTTGGAATATTTAAAACAGCCAGTCATTCCCCTGTGTTCATGCTACTTATGTTTGAAGGCTGAAACTTAATTAAGGGTTAATCCAATGCTAATCGTTAAAATAGTAAAATATTTTATCTGTGGGATATATTTAACCATAAGAGATTGCAAAAGACAAAATCATTTGGTGCAACAAATTGTGATATATCTTCCTTGAACTCAAGTTTCTAAAATTCATTAACCAAGTATGAAAATAGTGAGAAAAAAATAAAAGCTAACTAATAAAAGAAAACTAATCCATTGTCATCTTTATATTCTTGTAATTCTTTGAAAATAAATAAGTTTTAAAAACCTTGCAAACTTTTTAAGTCTTCGCAGTCAATATCTGTGTTTCATAACAATCTGTATTTTAAGAAAGAAATAGGAGTTTAAACTGAACTTGATGCATTTTTGGAAATTTTAATTGGCGTTTCATTTATTATTAGATCAATAAAGTTAAATTTTTAAAATCTTAAATAAATTATCAAAGATTTAAAAATCACGAAGCTTTATTATGTCCATAATTTTTATTAGGAATGATCTTTTAAAATTTGTTTGTGGTGTGTGACGTAGGAGTTTTCTAATCGTTCCTGTAAAGGGTTTCTATAGAATCTGTCTGCCTGAAATATACCACCTGAAATATACTGTTGTTGTCTATTCAGAGTTAAGAGTTAAATCTTACCATACCTGACACAGACTCTTTACCTTTGTTACGAGTTTGCTGCCTAAAAATAAAGTAACATATACAAAGGACTAATGTCTTCTAATGTTAATTTTAAATAAATATTCATCATCCAGAAGGTCACTTTTTGAAGACTAAATGTCTCATTTTAGCGTTCAGTACAATTTTTTCCAAGAAGTCGAAATTACAACCCCATTCTCTGTAGCAGATTCCCATAAGTTTTGCAATTAGCCCATAACCATAAAAATTCCTTGTCCCTGTAATTTGCAGCAAACGCCTGAACGAGTTATTTCGTTTGCCATTAGCAAGGAGCCATTAAACAACCTTGTTTACTTCCAACCGAAGCTTCGAGAATCTACCAAATTCTGTGCCAAATGCTGATGTCAAAGAACTAGGATTCAAGCGACATACAGTTTTTTTTTTCTTATCCGCTGTTGGCACTTAGTGTTCCATGATGTTTGTTTAACACGACACAGCTATTATATGCACCGTAGGAAGAATGGACAAAGGATGAAACCGATTGATACAGCAGATTAGGGTATTTTGTGACAGATTCTTTTTCTTCTAAACTCAAACGCTAGACAAAGATACTTGTTTTAAAAGTTTCTGTTTGAAGACGGTGGAATACTTTCCACACTTTCAGATGGGAAAATCTCATGCAACTGCTTCGAGATTCAACTCTTAAAATCTGTTTGGGTGCATCGCTTATCTAATTATTTAAAGTTATTTATTTCTTCCTAAGAGAATTGGTATTAACGAATGTTTTTTGACTGTACTGGAATAGATATTACAGCAAATTTACTGTTATGTCTGAGAGTTTCTTTCTTTATTTATTTCGTTCGTTCACTTCTCTAGCCTATCTATTATAATTTATATATATATATATATATATATATATATATATATATATTATATATATATATATATTTAGTAAGATGGACATCACGATGGGTGGTTGCAGTCATGGCCCATAAAAATGACACCGTTTTAAACACCTTTATTAACAGAACTTTGGAGGACGGGTTCCCATTTCATTATAGGGACAGGACAAACTGAGGGGTCAGCTAGCATGAAGTTATATGTTAACAATTATAATGCATATCAACGTGTATCAGCATCAACCAGTATTTATATTTTAGAGCTAGATTGAAGTTATAAGTAAAAGGCTCTTAACGCCTGGGTCAACATTTCAGTCAAAATCTGTGGAAAAATCTCTAAGAAAGTTTGCCTTCAATATCGTGCATCTCCTTTTTGTGTGGGAATTTTCTAAATTATCTGCCAGGGCAATGTAGAATTATAATTGGTTAGACCTCTTCGCTGAGGGCGTAAACACCTGGGACAAACTATAGCCCCCAGTGGTCAATTTAAATTATTAAAAAGGGAAAAGCAAAAGGATGTGGGAATTTTTGCTTGACTTAAGATTTGAAAAAATGAGAACCTTTTTTCAAAATTATATATTTTTGGCAAAAACACTTTTTTTTTACAAAAAGTACGTTAATACTTTTATTATATGATTTACTAAATATTTTTCTTGCGTTTTGTATTTATTTTATTTTAAATGAAACACCAGACATACATTAATCAACACATTTAAAATAAGTTGTGAAAATTCATAGCAACAGCAAAATTTTTATTTAAAGTTATAGTCCAAATTGCAAAAATTTTAATTATAGCTTTTAGAATAATTTACTAAAATTTCAATTAGTAAACTAGAAATATTTAAATAAATTAATTCAAATATAACTAGTATGTAATTTTGTAGAAATAGTATTGCCATAGCAATTAAAACTCTTGCAGAATTAACTTTCTTTTACAATTGTAGTTACTTTACTTTTCTTTTAATTCTAGTCCTCCAATCTACTATTTTGTCGTAAAATTAGGAAAAGTATAGAACAATTTTTTAGAATTATGTCACATAGATTTGAGATTATTTTTCATCGTACAGAAGTTATCGAACAAACACTGTTTTACAAAAAGTATGTAAATACTTTTACCTGATTTACTAAATATTTTTCCAACGTTTTGTATTTTATTTTAAATGAAACACCAAACTTGATTCCACACAATAATCAACACATTTAAAATAAGTTGAGAAAAAACATAGCAATAGCAAAATTTTTTTCATCTAAAATTATAGTTCAAATTTCAAAAATTTTAATTATAGCTTTTAGAATAATTTACTAAAATTTCAATTAGTAAACTAGAAATATTTAAATAAATTAATTCAAATATAACTAGTATGTAATTTTGTAGAAATAGTATTGCCATAGCAATTAAAACTCTTGCAGAATTAACTTTCTTTTACAATTGTAGTTACTTTACTTTTCTTTTAATTCTAGTCCTCCAATCTATTATTTGCCGAACGATAATTTCAAATGTGTCCATCAGTTATATAATTTTTGGATTTCATCTCTCTCTCTCTCTCTCTCTCTCTCTCTCTTTATATATATATATATGTATATATATATATATATATATATATATATATATATATATATATATATATATATATATATATATATATATATATATATATATATATATATATATATATATATATATATATATATATATATATATATGTATATATATATATATATATGTATATATATATATGTATATATATATATATATATATATATATATATATATATATATATATATATATATATATATATATATATATATATATATATATATATATATATATGTCGTGGTCCCAGTAAGCACACTAGAGTCCTGACATCAGCTTCATATCTTTATTAATTCACTTCACACGCTACTCAACAATGGCGTCTTATTTGGGGCCCAACTGCTAACAAAGGCAGTTTTCACTGCTTCGAAGAGCCACAAATTCTGACCGTGGACAGTGCATACTGCTCTCCCTCTGCCTATATCACTGAGCGTGAGCCGTATTTATGTGACTAATAACGCGAGGCGCGTTACTCCCATTAAAAGAATCCCTAATTAAAATGTCTTAAATTACTCTATATTTTAAATCCTGACATATATATATATATATATATATAAATAAATAAATAAATATATATATATATATATATATATATATATATATATATATATATATATATATATATATATATATATATATATATATATATATATGTGTGTGTGTGTGTGTGTGTGTGTGTGTGTGTGTAATATATCAAAATTATTTAACTTTAATATTTCCTTAAAAACCTTCTCTATCCCATTCTAATTCCTTAAAATCGTTTTCCCAGCCTCTAAATTTCTTAATCAAAGGAGCATCCTCGACTTAAAATTCTTTCGATACAATTCCCAAAGCTTTCTATCCTGTAGATGTATGGCCGAACGCTGGCCGATTGGTTAGGGCGCTGATCGTCGGTACCGGAGTTCGTGGGTTCGAATCCCACTATGGCATGGATGATCGTAGCCGTTCGGAATCTGCTTTGAGCAGTAGGTCCCGGTCTCATTAGCCATCGTGTGCAAAACAGCAGATCGTAGCTCGCCAAACCAAAACATCAATGTACTATTTTATCGTACAAATTAGGAAATTATAGAACGGTTTTTCTGAATTATGTCACATAATTTCGAGATTATTTTACATCATACAGAATCCTAAGTTATCGAACATATAAGATAATTATCGTATGGTTGGCAACACTGCTTCGAACTTAAAAAAAGTATATATTCCGTCTGGAGTTGAACGTCCACATGCTCCACCGAAAACCACAGCGACCGCAAGCGCAGATGGAGAAATAATCGCCTCTAGAGAGTGAGAAGAAAATAAGTGCCTAAAAAAATTATATCGAAGGGGGTCGGGGGAGAAGATGGGGGGGGGTACCCCTGTGAAATGAAACTCAACAAAACCAAATCCGTAGGCCTCACAGCGCACACACTGTCGGGTTCCACACAAAGGGATCTGTGCAAAGCAATTGAGCATGTCGGCGAGTGCAAAAATCTTAATTGGACCGTAGGTAATGAATGGCCCGTCTAGACGGGCGTCTCGCGATCCACAACGGAGGTTTTTGAAACAGGAAGAGAGACCAGGAAAAAAAAAGAAGAAGGAAAAAAAAGAGAGAAAAGAAAGAGAGAAGGATGGTTGGAGCGATAAACTTACAACAATGGGTTAGGTGAGCCCAGACGCGTGGGAATGCAAGAATGCAGGGGAACCTACATTCGGTATTCTTATCTAGCATCTATATTTATCTTCCGATCTATGTAAATGAATAAGTTAAGTAAATGTTACCGACACGAGTTAATACTTAATTCGAACTCGATTGCTAGTGAGGACTGGTTAAGAACGGGCAGAATGTGATTGGCTTGAATTCCACATTCCAGAGATAGGGAAGGGTTTCTTAACCTCCATAGTTCATGGAACCCTTATGGATCTCTGGAAGTCCTTTCATTTTCGCCCTTTCAAAAAAGGTATACTGGAATTCCATTATATATATATATTTATATATTATATATATATAATATATCTTATATATATTTATATATATATTTTGATTTATATATATATATGTATTATGTATATGTATATATTTATATATATATTTTATATATATATATATATATATATATATATATATATATATATATATATATATATATATATATATATATATATATATATATATATATATATATATATATATATATATATATATATATGTATATATATATATATATATATATATATATATATATATATATATAATATATATATATATATATATATATATATATATATATATATATATATATATATATATACATATATATATATATATATATATATATATATATATATATATATATATGTATATATATATATATATATATATATATATATATATATATGTATATATATATATGTATATTATATATATACATATACATATATATATACATATATAGATATATAGATATATACACACATATATGTATATATATATATATAGATTTATATACATATAAATATATATATATACAGATAGATAGATACATACACACACACACACACAGAGATCACACACACACATATATATATATATATATATATATATATATATATATATATATATATATATATATAATATATATATATATATATATATATATATATATATATATATATATATAGATATATATATATAGATAGATAGATAGATAGATAGATAGATATCAAAATTATTACACTTAAAACGTCTCTTAAAAATTTTCTTCTTCCCAATCTCATTCTTTCATATGTATTTTCCGAGCCACAAAATCTCAGAATAAAAAGGAACGTGTTCGCGCTTTAAATTCTTTCAAGACTTTCCCAAAGCTAACTCCGAAATAAATGTTAATTTTCTATCCACTCGCCACATTTTCTAGAGGAATCAATAAAATCGTTCACTTTTGCAACGATCTAAGT
>CM063510.1:79616994-79624494 GCA_032207245.1 Pardosa pseudoannulata | reverse complement strand
GGCTGTAATTAATTTTGTCCATAAAAATTTACTGATTTTACAACTTTATGACACCTTGTTATATAGATTATGAATGTCCAACTACTCTACACAGAAACTGAGTAGATTAGCGTAACGATAACTTTGCTATCATCGAATGCGTTCATCTTTATAACATGTGCGTAAACAGTTAGGATGTACATTACTTGATTTTAGTGATTGTTTTTTAAAATATTTAACTCTTTTTAAAATTATCTTAAAATTGTTACAAGACCTTCATATTTGGAACTAACTTTTAAACAAAGATTTCACTTTAAACAAAATTTTCCTTGGTCTCCATCCACTTAATAATCTTTTTCTTTCTGTAATCTTAAAATATATATACATATGGAGACCTCTGCTATTTCTCGACGATTCTTAAAGAAGTATCCACGATACATCATTATAAAAAAACCATGTCAGAAGGGATTCACATACTATAAAAAACAATAGATCAGACACAGGCATTTATTTCAGTGTAATGAATGACTTAGAAGCTCTGGATATCACACTACTATATGTTTTATAAGTACATACAAGTTAATAACAAACATCATTCTGCAACAACATTGCTACTGTCACAGACTTTATATAAGCAGAAAAATTATACATACATACAGTATTTGACTTAAAAACTGCTGTGTTGCCAAAATAAAAATACGATAATTATAAACTTTACATAACAAATATTACTACAGATCAATGAATTTATGTTACAATAATATAAAATACATTACAATATTTATAATATATAAAGACACTATTTACAGACTAACATTACGTAATGGCCTTAACAAAGATACCATGACTCAATTTGGAATCAAAACGAGCAAGACTTTATGTTATTGCGTAATACCAATACATAAGATATACGATAAGATTGGAGGTAATGGCAAAAACTTTTGACCATAAAACCGAAACAACTTTTCTCCTCTTCCATACCTTATCCCTGTAATTGTGACTTTCTTCGTTACGGTGATCATCGTGCACCTTGCACGATGATTGATTTCACGCTTCGCTGAGCTGTGATTGATTCTGCACATGAATATTTAGTTGTTGCACATATTAAGAATGCTTAACTGTTTAGGGACAAACCGAACAACTTTAAAGAACTTTTAAAAGAAAAGCACAGTAACCAATATTTTCTTTACAGGGCTCCCTCCCTTAAACCTTTTGAGCTCCTAAATCTTCTCTTTTACTCTAATAATAGGATGTTTATACCAATAAAATTTTATATACCGAAAAGTTTGAGTAATGTGAAAATTTTTGACCACAAAAAACCGAAACAACTTACCTCTTCAGTGTTCCTTCCTGTAATTGTGACTTTCTTCGTTACGGTGATCATCGTGCACCTTGCACGATGATTGATTTCAAGCTTCGCTGAACTGTGATTGATTCTGCACATGAATATTTAGTTGTTGCACATATTAAGAATACTTAACTGTTTAGGGACAAACCGAACAACTTTAAAGAACTTTTAAAAGAAAAGCACAGCAACCAATATTTTCTTTACATGGTTCCATCCCTTAAACCTTTTGAGCTCCTAAATCTTCTCTTTTACTCTAATAATAGGATGTTTATACCAATAAAATTTATAAACCGAAAATTTTGAAAGTAATGGTGAAAATATTTGACCCAAAAACTGAAACACCCCTTACCACTTCAGTGTTCCTTCGCTCTGCTATTGTTGACTTTCATCATTACCGTGATCACAGTGCACGATGCACGATGATTGATTTCACGCTTCGCTGAGCTGTGATTGATTCTGCTCATATTTAGTTATTACATTATTTTATGGCGTCTTGTTACAGATATTAAGAATACTTAACTGTTTAGGGACAAACTGAATAAATTTAAATAACTTTTAAAATAAAGCAGAGCACCTTTTGAGCTCCTAAATCTTCTCTTTTACTCTAATAATAGGATATTTATACCAATAAAATTTATAAACCGAAAAGTTTGAAAGTAATGGTGAAAATATTTTACCACAAAACCGAAACACTCCTCTCTTCTGCATTGTTCCTCACTCTGCAACCGTTGACTTTCATCGTTTCGGTGATCACAGTGCACGATGCACGATGATTGATTTCACGCTTCGTTGAGCTTTGATTGATTCTGCACATGAATATTTAGTTGTTACACATATTAAGAATACTTAACTGTTTAGGGACAAACCGAACAACTTTAAATAACTTTTGAAAGAAGAGCACAGTAACCAATATTTTCTTTACAAGGCTTCATTCCTTAAACCTTTTGAGCTCCTAAATCTTCTCTTTTACTCTAATAATAGGATGTTTATACCAATAAAATTTATAAACCGAAAAGTTTCAAACTAATTGTGAAAATTTTTGACCACAAAACCGAAACACCCCTTACCTCTTCAGTTTTCCTTCACTCTGCAACCGTTGACTTTCATGGTTAATTAAGGTGATCACATTGCACGATGCACGATGATTGATTTCACGCTTCGCTGAGCTGTGATTGATTCTGCGCATGAATATTTAGTTGTGACATTATTTTATGGCATCTTGTTACAGATATTAGGAATACTTAACTGTTTAGGGACAAACCGAACAACTTTAAATAACTTTTAAAAGAAGAGCACAGAGGAAATATTTTCTTTACATGGCTCCATCCCTTAAACCTTTTGAGCTCCTAAATCTTATCTTTTACTCTAATAGGATTTTTATACCAATAAAATTTATAACCCGAAAAGTTTGAAAGTAATGGTGAAAATTTTTGACCATAAAACCGAAAGACCCCTCACCTCTTCACTGTTCCTTCATTCTGCATCTGTTGACTTGCGCCGTTACGGTGATAACTGTGCACGGTGCACGATGATTGATTTCACGCTTGGCCGCACAGTGATTGATTCTTTGAATAAATAATTGCTTGTTACATTATTTTATGGTATTTTGTTACACATATTAAGAATACCCAACTAATTGTGTGTAAAAATAATGTTACGTTGGTCTAGTGTTTGAGAAAGAAGAAATTAAAACTCATTAAAAAACACATGGACAAATATGTCTTGATTAAATAATTTTATAAAATAAAATGCCTAAGAAATACAAGTGGAATACAACTTATCATTTGTAGATATGGATGAGCCCTCTGGATTCGGCGTCGGTATCGCATATACGACAACGCTTTTCCCTTTTCTCGTGTCGCTCCAAAAAATGTCTATCCTGCAAGCAGCAGATGCCAGAAGCGTTCACCTTCTTCTCTCCTCTGGTAACAACCTAGTTCTCTGATTAAAATTAGACTGTCCCCAGAGAAAAAACAGGGGTCCACTCCAGCATGGAGGGGTCAGAATCACGAAAAACCAACGGGCCCTTCTATTAGTTATGATAAGTCTGAAGTTTCTTCTAGTTCAAACTTGTCCTGTTCTGTATGTCTTTGACGATGGCTCACGGAAAGAGATAAAAAAAGCTGAACCGAATGTAACTTACTGTTACACTAATTCTAAAACTTATTGGCGGTGTGGTATCCAGATTTTGCGACTCCATGGTGAGCCGCCGACTTCCACGCAACTCTACAACTCAACTCTGACGAGTGCGCAAAGCTTACTAGAGACAAAGAGTCGGATCAAGACTCTCTCGACAAACGCTCTCGCGTGTACTTCTATTTCTTTAAGTGTGAATGAATAAATGTTATAAAGTTAAATGGAGTCAGTCATCATTCACCTTAGCGGTTTTAAAATCATTGTTTGTTATATTAATACCTGACAACCACAATAAGAGATTTAAGTTTGTAGCAGGCTTTAAAGGCAAAATAGATGATTAAACAATTTTCGCTTTCAATTACCCCCCTCCCCTATATTTTCATCTGTATTTTTTGATGAACATTTCTTTTACTCTCCTCTTGCAATATTTATAAATGTATATAAGCTGTTAAAGGGGAGAATATAATTACTATAAAACCGAAAGTCTTTATACTTTTCAGCATTCCTTTTATTTTAACTATTGACATTTTTTTGTTACGATCATGACTGATAACGATGATTGATTTAATGTTACATTGTACAGGGATTAGTTCCATCTTTAAAAGTTTCCTTTATATGCAATGTTACGAAATTCTGTTACGTATATTAAGAATACCGTATTGCAGTCAAGTTAAATAACTTTATACTACGGTAACTCTAATACTAAATTCAAGTGGGTTCAGAATTTTAAAGCCTGCGTAAATAGTTAAGGTTTAATATTTTTATAATGCATTAGGAATATTTTTTTAATCATCAACTCCATTTTTAAGATTATTTAAATATTGTTATGAGAAATACACTTGCATAGCTATTATAAAAACGAAAATTGGACAATAAACAAATTTTTCTTTAAAGTTCCTCCTCTCCTGTATAAGCTCTGAATTTATTTCCCGTTGAATCTCCTCTTTTACTCTTATCTCAGAAAAGTTTATACATGTATATAAGCCGATAAGTTCGAAGCAAAGTGTGAAAAATTTTGACCATAAAAGCCGAACACCCTCTCTTCTTTAGTGTTCCCTTTCCCAGTAACTATTGACTTTCTTCATTACGGTAATCACTGTACACGCTGCACGGTGATTGATTTCACGCTTCGCTGCGCAGTGATTGATTCTGTCGATAAAGATTTGCTTGTTTCATAATTTTATGGCATCCTGTTACACATATTAAGAGCATCCAGCTGTTTACAGACGAACCGCGTAACTTTAATACCACAGTAGTTTCACTGCTCTCATCAAATGGATTCATCACTATATTAATCTCACCTTACTATAGAACTTTAATGCAGTGGATGTAAAGGATTCCTTAGTAATAATTCAATATATCTTTATAATATTCATTAGTTAGGAATGCCAGATAATATTAATGCCGATTACATCTCAATAGTTGTATTATTTAGACTTGATTAAGCCATATATATGCATAGCACACGCTAACTTAATAGTTGAGCGTATAATTTAGTCCATTATATATTGACAGAGATAAGGGACTTCCGATTCAGTAGTACATTTCAAGAGTTCTTAAAGTGGTTCTTTTAAAACATGATTTTTCCTTATTAATTCCAATTTTTATTTTGTATCGGTTCATTTCCATACATTCAAGCTGTGATTTTTTATTTTTATTTCAACACTAGTCTTGAAGTACATTTTAAATGCTCTGTGCGTTTCCTCAAGATTAAAGTTAATGAGAACAGAAAAGCAGGCAATGGGTATAATAAAATGGACACATCTTTCTGACTAAAATGTAAGCAAAAAGAGAGTATCATTTTGATAAATGTTATATTTCGAATAAATTATAAAGTTTAGGTATAGGAAAAGTATGACACGCAAAAATATTAAATCCTGTGTTTAATCAATTCGAAGCATTGAAATATTCTTAACTATTTCAGCCCAGGTAATTATATGGAAATCCCCCCCACGTTTTTAGTTTTTGTAAATGTTAATGAATAGGTGAAGATTTTAAGGAGAAGATTTATTTCATTATTTCAGTGTTGAAAAGATGTCTGGAGCGGAAGTTATTTTAAAGACAAATGTCCACAAAATAAAATAATTGTACAAGTTTATGCCTTCCGCCAAACAAAGAAGATGGAATTAGGCGTGATTGTTACCATTCTTAAGACTCTTTTCTCTTGTTATAGCACTCCTCAACTGGAAATCAGATAACCATTAACATCCTACAAGTGATTGATACCTTCAGTCGAAATTCATGAGCGCCGTGATTTATGTTACCC
Organism: Pardosa pseudoannulata; assembly: GCA_032207245.1. Taxonomy (NCBI): domain Eukaryota; kingdom Metazoa; phylum Arthropoda; class Arachnida; order Araneae; family Lycosidae; genus Pardosa; species Pardosa pseudoannulata. The sequence goes on along the minus strand of CM063510.1, from coordinate 79,618,765 downwards.
CATTACCCATGGTACCGTTTCCGTCCAGTTGGAAGAAATAACAAGCCTTAAACTCACCTGAACAGTGACCTTCCACTTTCTCTGAACACAGTCGTCATTTTCCTTTTCAAATATCGCTTAGAATTCGATACAATGATCTAATCAATTACCAGCATCGTTAAGGCCTTGGAGAGATAGAAAAAAAAAAGTTATTCAAGACCCCCAGAAAGAAAAATTTTCCAACAGGCTTCAAGTCACCGGAACAGGCGTCCACTGCTTTTCAAGAGTCCTTTTTTTCCCCCCATTCTGATGGAGAGAAGCCTTTTAATTTTTTTCCTCTTCTTTTTTTTTAAGGTGTCGTTGAAATAGATACTAGGTTGCAAGAGCTGTGTCTGGTCTTTTCGCCTGAGTGCTCCCCGGAGGTAAACGAACAATGAGTTGGGGATTTCCTTACGTCTCAGACAGGGTGCAGCCGGCAGGCCGCGTCATGCCCGTTTCGGAAGGGAGTGAGAGATGGGAATCGCTAAAGTGCAAGAGACAGTAGCGAGAACACACATAAATTTCTACCCCCTTTACCGGGAATTTTTCAAATTTGTGATATGCCATGAACACATGGGACTTCTGTTCTGGAATCTTAATATTTAGAATAGGGGGCTCGATTAGAAATGGATTTTTTTTTCTTTGGCTATTTACATTATTTTACATTCCATTTAACACAAAAAGGGAGCACCTGAGGTCCCCTGTTTGTTTCTCTAAGAAGCCGTAAATGCATGGGTACCCCCTGAAAAAGGAATTACTGGGAAGAAATTTTTCGCAGAGCATTTATAGATGGAAGTTTACTTTTCTATTTTTTTTTTAAATGCTGATATAATCTACTTCCATAGGGATCTGAGATGTTAATACAAGCCTTTGTAATATTAAATTGAATTTTGAAAAGAAATTATGTAAAAAGATATACTTTAGCGTAATCATAGTAGTAGACTGATGTGTAAAATTATTATTATTGTTTTTAATATTGGTGATTTAGTTTTTTATATGTCTTAGATGCGATGATTTAATTTAATTTAGTAAGCTATTGAGATCTTAATACAGACCTAAATATAATTATCTTTAATTTTGAAAAGGAAGTGCTAAGAAGGTATGACTTAGCAATTACTACCTTAAATGAGGGAGGTAAAAATTGATATTATTATTAATATAAGTGTTATTATTAATATTATTATTAATATAAGTGTTATTATTATTCTTAGGATTTGACTTTGCTTTTTGTTTTTCAGATATTTTCTTATAGTTTTCGTTGATAGAGTATTGGGATGTTAATAGAGGAAAATTTTGAAAATTAAATATAGAAAACGATACTCAGTTATTACCCTAGACTACAGTGTTCATGTATTTCTATTAATATTAATATTTTCTTAGTTGTCGGATGCGTTCATTGTAAGAATGTCTTCAGAATTTTAACTATTTTCACGTATTTAAACTTTTTAATTAATGAAGCATTATATTTTTCGACACAATAAATCTAAATGATGCTAAAAATATCATTTTAATTTTTTTAGCAACTTGGTGTATTTTTATCAATATTAATATTTTCTTAGTTGTCGGATGCTTTCATTGTAAGAATGTCTGCAGGATTTTAACATTAGTTGCACCTATTCAAACTTTTTAATTAATGAAGCGTTAGCATTTTTGACACAATAAATCTAAATGTTGCTAAATATATCATTTTAATATTTTTATCATCTTGATGTATTTTTATCAATATTGATATTTTCTTAGTTGTCGGATGCTT
>CM063510.1:79609494-79611994 GCA_032207245.1 Pardosa pseudoannulata | reverse complement strand
TTTTTTCATTTAGAATGATATTGACAGATCTCTTTGTAACACATATTAGTTTAACAGCTTACATTGTAGACTTAAAGAATGAAGTCTGAATCTTTTTGTTATTTATTGTAGAATCATTTTTCATCTTCATTAGATCAAAAAATTTGAATCTAATTTGGGGTGTTACCCAAAGGCATAAATTTGAGCATAAATTTCAGAATGCTATTTTTAGATCATTTTGTAATATATGTTAGTTTAATAGTTAACTCTGCAGACGTAGATAAAGAAGTTATGGGCTATAAGGAAGGTGATAAAGTTGTTTATTGAAGTTATGATAAATGAATTATAGTTTGTTTTTATATTTCTATGAGCAGAGAAAACTGTGTTAACCTAAGTTATCTTTAATTTTTTGGTGCTACAGAACCTTCCTCGAAAGTTTCTAGACAGATATTTATATGATTTTAGTGTTTTATAAACACTTAAATTCGGACTGTATCATTTATCTATGTATTACATTTTTTTCATTTAGAATGATATTGACAGATTTCTTTGTAACACATATTAGTTTAACGGCTTACTTTGTAGAATGAAGTCTGGATCATTTTGTCATTGTAGAATCATTCTTAATCTTCATTAGATAAAAATATTTTGTTCTAATTTGGGGTGTTACCCAAGCGCATAAATTAGAGCATAAAATTCAGAATGATATTGTTAGATCTTATTGTAATATATCTTAGTTTATATGTTAACTCTGAAGACGTATAAAGAAGTCTGGGGCTTTAAGGGAGATGATAAAGTTGCTTATTGAAGTTATGATAAATGAATTACAGTTTGTTTTTATTTCTATAAGGAGAGAAAACTGTGTTAACCCAAGTTATCTTTACTTTTTCGGTGGTTCACAATCTTCTTGAAAAGTTTCTTGATAGATATTTATATGATTTTAGTGTTAGATAAACACTTAAATTTGGACGTATCATTTATCTATGTATTGCATTTTTTCTTTTAGAATGATATTGACAGATCTCTTTGTAACACATATTAGTTTAACAGCTTACATTGTAGACTTAAAGAATGAATTCTGAATCTTTTTGTTATTGTAGAATCATGCTTAATCTTCATTAGATCAAAAAATTTGGATCTAATTTGGGGTGTTACCCAAAGGCATAAATTTGAGCATAAATTTCAGAATGCTATTTTTAGATCATTTTGTAATATATGTTAGTTTAATAGTTAACTCTGCAGACGTAGATAAAGAAGTTAGGGCTTTAAGGAAGATGATAAAGTTGTTTATTGAAGTTATGATAAATGAATTATAGTTTGTTTTTATATTTCTATGAGCAGAGAAAACTGTGTCAACCTAAGTTATTTTTAATTTTTTGGTGCTACAGAACCTTCCTCGAAAGTTTCTTGATAGATATTTATATGATTTTAGTGTTAGATAAACACTTAAATTCTTACTGTATCATTTATCTATGTATTGCATTTTTTCTTTTAGAATGATATTGACAGATCTCTTTGTAACATATATTAGTTTAACAGCTTACATTGTAGACTTAAAGAATGAAGTTTGGATCTTTTTGGCATTCTAGAATCTTTCTTAATCTTCATTAGATCAAAAAATTTTGATCTAATTTTGGGTTTACCGAAATGCATAAATTTCAGCATAAAATTCAGAATGATATTGGTAGATCATGTTGTAATATATGTTAGTTTTAATAGTTAACTCTGAAGACGTAGATAAAGAAGTCTGGGGCTTTAAGGGAGATGATAAAGTTGCTTATTGAAGTTATGATAAATGAATTATAGTTTGTTTTTATTTTTATGAGAGAAAACTGTGTTAACCCAAGTTATCTTTGCTTTTTTGGTGCTACAGAACCTTCTTCGAAAAGTTTCTGATAGATATTTATATGATTTTAGTGTTAGATAAACACTAAGGTTCTGACTGTATCATTTATCTATGTATTGCAATTTTTTTCTTTTAGAATGATATTGACAGATCTCTTTGTAACACATATTAGTTTAACAGCTTACATTGTAGACTTAAAGAATGAAGTCTGAACCTTTTTGTTATTGTAGAATCATCCTTAATCTTCATTAGATAAAAAAATTTGGATCTAATTTGGGGTGTTACCCAAAGGCATAAATTTGAGCATAAATTTCAGAATGCTATTTTTAGATCATTTTGTAATATATGTTAGTTTAATAGTTAACTCTGCAGACGTAGATAAAGAAGTCTGGGGCTTTAAGGGAGATGATAAAGTTGCTTATTGAAGTTATGATAAATGAATTATAGTTTGTTTTTATTTTTATGAGCAGAGAAAACTGTGTTAACCCAAGTTATCTTTACTTTTTCGGTGGTTCACAATCTTCTTGAAAAGTTTCTTGATAGATATTTATATGATTTTAGTGTTAGATAAACACTTAAATTTGGACGTATCATTTATCTATGTATTGCATTTTTTCTTTTAGAATGATATTGACAGATCTCTTTGTAACACATATTAGTTTAACGGCTTACATT
>CM063510.1:79599494-79604494 GCA_032207245.1 Pardosa pseudoannulata | reverse complement strand
TGTTTAAGAGAGGGGTAATTATGAGTTGGGGGAGGGGGAGAAACTCCCTTATAACTCCCCTTTTGGGCGACAAAGTAAATACTGAGCGAATTTTACACCACACGTCTTTGGAGGGTTTTTTTCCCATAAAAGAAAAAAATTTATTGAAGTAATTGCTCTGTTCAGGCAGTTTTTAGGCGATGGTATATCTGCTAAAAGATGTACGCATGAAATTGCATACAGTGTTTATTACCTCCTCTTTTTATCTCTTCCAAACGAAACTACCGCTTTAAGCAGATAAATCATTTGTCTTCTGGCTAGTAACTGATTTATGAACATCTGATTAGTGCAGTGCACTTAATAACTTGTTTTATATTTAAAGGGATAGTAGACAATTATCTGGGCCAAATTCAAATAAGATTCTGTGCTTACCTCCTGTTTTCATCTCTTCCAAAAGGAAATACCGCTTTAAGCAGATAAATCATTTGTCTTCTGGCTAGTAACTGATTTATGAACATCTGATTAGTGCAGTGCACTTAATAACTTGTTTTATATTTAAAGGGATAGTAGACAATTATCTGGGCCAAATTCAAACAAGATTCTGTATTTACCTCGTGTTTTTATCTCTTCCAAAGAGAACTACCGCTTTAAGCAGATAAATCATTTATCTTCTGGCTAATAACTGATATATGAACATCTGATTAGTGCAGTGCACTTAATAACTTGTTTTATATTTAAAGTGATAGTAGACAATCATCTGGGCCAAATTCAAATAAGATTCTGTGTTTACCTCGTGTTTTTATCTCTTCCAAAGAGAACTACCGCTTTAAGCAGATAAAACATCTGTCTTCTGGCTAATAACTGATTTATGAACATCTGATTAGTGCAGTGCACTTAATAACTTGTTTTATATTTAAAGAGATAGTAGACATTCATCTGGGACAAATTCAAATAAGATTTCATGTAACTGTAAAATATAACCAAGGTTGAGAAGGCAGTGGAGTTTTGTAATACCTATCACTCTGTAATGATTATAGTTATTACCATAAGGAGAACTACACTTAAAGTAGATGAATCATTTGGCTTTTGATTAACAACTGATTTATAACGAATTAGTGCAGTGTACTTACCAACTTGTTTTATATTTAAGAGAACTAAAATGGATAGTGGACATTCTTCAGGATTAAATTCAACTGCAATTTCATGTAAGTGTAAACTATAACTTAAAATGAGAAGTTTTGTAATATTCATTCTGAAATGAGTATGATTGTTACCATAAAGAGAGCTAACGCTTTAAGTAAATGAAGCATTTGGCTGCCATCTAATAACTGATTTATAACGACTTAGTGCAGTGCACTCATCAACTCGTTTTATATGTTTAAGAGAACTTAAAGCGAATGGACTTCCAGCTGGTCAAAATTTAACCGAAAATTTGGATAATACTGAAAATAGTAGACATTCATCTGGGCCAAATTCAAATAAGATTTCATGTAACTGTAAAATATAACTAAGAGTGAGAAGGCAGTAGAGTTTTGTAATACCTATCATTCTGAAATGAGTATAATTATTAAAATAAAGAAAACTACCACTTTAAGTAGGTACATCATTTGGCTATTGATTAACAGCTGATTTATAAAAAATTAGTGCAGTATACTTACCAACTTGTTTTATATTTAAGAGAACTTAAATGGATAGTGGACATTTATCTGAGTTAGATTCAACTGAAATTTCATGTAAGAGTAAACTATAACTTAAAATGAGAAGGCAGTGGAGTTTTGTAATACCCATTCTGAAATAAGTATAATTGTTACCTTAAAGAGAAGTACCGCTTTACGTACATGAAGCATTTAGCTGCCATATAATACCTGATTTATAATGAATTAGTGCAGTGTACTCATCAACTTGTTTTATATGTTTAAAAGACCTTAAAGCGAATAGACTTCCTGTTGGGTGAAATTCAACTGCAAATTATTTTATTATATTTCATCTAACGTTAAAATGTGACCAACAGTGAAAAGGCAGTGGAATTTTATAATATCAATTACTCCTTGAATATAATTCTTATCACAAAATTCACAGTTACTTCTAATAATAACTTTAAACCATTTTTTAAACAAAAATTTTACTATTTTATAAGCATTTGAAAACTCCAGGTTTATTTCTTAATATCCTACCCCTTTGGAATGTACTGACTACTTACCTTATAGCACATAAAATAAAATTAGTATGGTGCACTTACCAACTTCTTTTCTATTTAAGGAACAATAGATATTCAGCTGGGCGAAATTCTACGGGAAACAATTTAATTCTATTTCACATAATTGCAAAATATAACTAAGAATGAAATGACAATGAAATTGTGTATTATTTATTATTCTGTAATGAGTATAATTGTTACCACGAAATACAGCACAATTATTTCTAATAATAACATTAAACGCTTTTTTCAGACAAAAATTTTACTATTTTATAAATATTTGAAAAACTCCTGATTCATTTGTTACTATCCTACCTCTTTGGAACGTTATGACTATTTAATTTATAGCATATAAAATGAAACTTAATTAGAATTAATATTTTTATGTAAAGCCTGTTTATTCTCCATCTAAAATAATTATATTAGATATCTCGTAAACAAAAAAAATGGATGTTTTCACTACTATTTTTGTTTTTGTTTAATATTTTCCACAAATACTTACTATTACAACTAGTTTTACTCTTGGCCGGATCATCGCATAGATAAATCAGACAAATATTTAGGCCTTTGTGTTTTGAAAGGCTTAATTAATCAGCTGTTTTTAAAAGATTTGTAAAGAAACTTACTTTTTTTTATGGACAACTGTATATAATAAACAATAATGCAGCGATCAAATTATACATCGTTTTATATATCAAATAAAATGCTTTAGGTAATATTAATTACAATGAAATAATTTATAATTTTGCTGAATTAATCACAACAAAACAGTTTTTTAAGTTAAATTAATTTCTATTTTAATACTTTTGATACATATTTAACAAAAAAAAACTTACATTCTTTTAAAATTTATAGACAAAATGTTTTTTGAAAGGCCAATTCATTCTGCTATTTTTAAAAGATTTGTAATTAAGCTTCTTTTTCTGATGGATAATTGCATATAATAAACAATTATACATCAAACAAACTATATATTTTTATACATAAATAAAATCCTTTGTATTATATTAATTATGATGAAATAATTAATAATTTTGCTGAATTAATCACAATAAAACTGTTTTTTAAATTAAATTAATTAATATTTTAATACTTTTGCTACATACTTAACAAAACAAACTTGCATTATTTTAAAATATATAGACAAACTGTTTTTTTAAAGGCCAAATCAATCCGCTATTTTAAAAGATTTGTAAATAAGTTTATTTTTCTGATGAATAATTGTGTATAATAAACAAATATACACCAAACAAACTATATATCGTTTTATACATCAAACAAAATGCTTTGAATAATATTAATTGTAATGACATAATTGATAACTCAGCTGAATTAAACAAAAAAAAACAGATTTTTTAAAATTAAATTATTTTCTACTTATGTATTTTTGCTACACATTTAATAAGTAAATTTCCATTTTTTTAATTATAGACAACTTGTTCAAACTTTTAAGAACTAATATGTATGGTTTTATATTTAATGTTTTTATCGTATATAAATATACAAATATATAGTTTGATTCATTAATTAAAATAGCAAGTATTAATACTTTGTTGTTGCTAAAATTTGAAATTACGTTTAAATAAATGTACAAATATATAACATAAAAATAAAATTGTGAAAATTACATGTATATAAGACATGAAGTGATGTAATAAAATAAGTATATTACATGCTGATTGTTTTAAATACCAATTTTTAAATTCTTTTTACGTGATATTCTGATTGAATATCACCTATCTGATTGAATTTTTTTATTTATAGACAACTTGTCCAAAGTTTTAAGAAATAAAATGTATTGTTTTATATTTAATATTTTTATCGTATATAAATCAACAAATGTATGCAAGTTTGCTTTATTAATTAAAACAGCAAGTATTAATACTTCGTTGTTTCTAAAATTTGGAATTACATTTAAATAAATGTACAAATATATAACATAAAAATGAAATTGTGAAATTTGCATGTATCATTAGATATAAAGTGATGTAATAAAATAAGTATATTACATACTGCTAGTTTTTAAATGCCACTTTTTAAATTCTTTTTTTAGGTGGTATTCTGACTGAATACATATAGAGAAAATTGAGCCATTATGAAAAATCTGTTACCTGGAAAGGAAATGTTCAGGTAAAAACAACCATTCTATTAAGTACTTTAACATAACCTTTAACAAGACAGTTTCATGTTTTCTAAAATACCTATAAATATTTACAACAGTCTCTCATATACAATAACGCTTGAAAAAGAAATCATGTATTTTTAATCAATGAGGCAATTAGTTTGTGTTGCTGTCATTTTTGGGTCGAATATAGCGAAATTTTTGTAGCCATCGGTCATTCGCTTTACAAGACTGTAAGACTATAATCGCGTGATCGCGCTGGTTTGAACGATACAGATCAGAAAATTTTGCTGCATATTAATGAGATTCCAGCCAATATACCCTACTTTACACAAAAGTGAGATTCGCTTTTTTTTTTCAAAGCACTCAGTTGAGCACATTGTGTTTTATCGTAGTTTTGTTGCTAAGCATTTGACAGATGAAAGTATGATGTAAAAATGACGTAATCGCAGGAAGCAATTTAGATGAAAGAATAAATTATTCATAATATTTTCAGAAATTCCTTCATTAAATGCGTTTAGTTTTGTGATGTTATGCGCCGCAGACTGTGTGGTTGTTATTCTATTTGTGTATGCTTACGCTCGCTTCATTGCTTTAAGGTTATTAGTTCCAGAGTATTGTATAATGCTGTCTACGTATATATTACTCAAGACGTACAACATAATTAAGTGTTGTTCTTTTAAAATTTTCCACTGCGCAATT
>CM063510.1:79591994-79594494 GCA_032207245.1 Pardosa pseudoannulata | reverse complement strand
AATAAAACACTCTCTGTTTTCTCTGTTTTGTTTAATTAGTATATTAATTGATGCTAATGAAAAATTTAAATTCTGACTATTTGTATGTTAAATAACTAATGAAAAGAAAGTAAGAATTTTTGTGAATAAATTTTTATACTTTTAAACATTAGGCTTTAATGAAAAAAAAATGAAAATATTTTATATATGATATTCAAAACATATTAATTTTATTTTACACAATTGTATTTTTTTAATATTGTTTGCATTCAGTTTAAAATCTTAATTATTCATAATTTATACTTCTATTATTCCATAATTATTTTTAGGAACACTTCATTTTAGCCTATTACACAATGTTATGATTTGAAAATAAATAATTACTAACAAAATTGTTTTGTTTTAGATAGTAGTTATGTAATTCATTAAATAATATTTAATTCTAAAAGTTTTTTAGCGTGTTGAATAATTCTTATAACATTATTTATACAAATAAAAGTTTAATTTTTGCTTCCAAAATTGTTAAAATGCGTAAAAAGGAAAGTAAATTAGAAATGAAATATTGTTAGTGAATTAAAATTTTTTAATATATGCGGTGAAAATACCCTCGAAATAACATTTTGTTCATAACTCATATTATATTACGAGAAATGAAAAATAACTATTAAAATTTCTACATGAATAATTATTTTTTTTACATAATTTTATCTACAAATCTTTTGTGTTTCCATTGTTTGTGCTGAATAATGATTGCGTAATTCATTTTGAAATATTTGAATAGAATTAAAATGTCAGATTATTTTGCTATTTCAGGAATGATAAAACTTATTATGAAACTAAAAGTATAATTATCTCTTTCAAAATCGTTAAAATATGTAAATAAAAAAGTGAGTTAAGAAATAATATTTGAATGCATTAAAAATTTTATATTACATTTTTGAAAAGAAAGAAAATTATAGTTGAATTACAATAATACAAATTCTACAAATGAAAAAATACTGATATTGAGTTTTGAGTGATTATAAAATTATTTACATAAATTTGCCACATTATTGGTCCTCGTTGTACATTTTTATAGAATAGAGATTGTTTAATCCATCATACAACAATCGAATAAAAAATTAATGCCATTTTTTTAAATAAATAAGAATAATAAATCAATTACTTAATTAAAAATATTATTTTATCATATAAAATCTTTAAAATGCGTATATAGTTTAAAGAATTAAAAAAATATATATTTATTAATAGAAATTGTAAAGTGACAATTTCAATTTTAATATTATTTCAAGTAAAGCCACATAAACTAAAATATATTATTAATAAATTGATAAAAAATATGCTAAAATGAATTTTGAACAATTATAAAATTACTTATTAAATTTTCGTATTATTTTTTTGTAATGTTATTTTATCGTATCAAATCATGAAAATGCGTATATAGTTTAAAAAAATTAAAAAAAATATATTTATTAATAGAAATTGTGTAGTGAAAATTCCTTTTTTAATAATACTTCAATAAAAGTTACATAAACTAAAATATATTATTAATGAATTGATAAATATTATGTTAAAAATGAATTTTGAGCAATTATAAAATTACTTTTAATTTTAACTTTTCGTGTGATTTCTTTCGTAATATTTTTTTACCATATCAAATCATTAAAATGCGTATATGAGTAAAAAAACTTTAAAAAAAATATATATTTATTAATAGAAATTGGAAAGTGAAAATTCCCATTTTAATAATATTTCAAATAAAGCCACATAAACTAAAATATATTATTAATAAATTGATAAAGATTGTGTTAAAAATAAATTTTGAACAATTATAAAATTACTTATAATTTTACCTTTTCGAATTATTTCTTTCGTAATGTTATTTTATCTTATCAAATCATCAAAATGCATATATAGTTTAAAAAACGTCAAAAAAATATATTTATTAATAGTAATTGCGCAGTGAAAATCACCATTTTAATAATATTTCAAGTACAGTCACATAAACTAAAATATATTAATGAATAGATAAGTATTAATGAATTTTGAACAATTATAAGAATTACTTAAAGTTTTAAATTTTCGTAAGATTTGAATATAAATTTATTCGTTAAGTGGATAAAATCATGAAAATAAATGAAAAAATTAAGAAATAAATCACTTTTAATCTGTAAAGAATACTTGAAACATATTAAAATAAAGCCCCATAGAGTAAAATATATTATTAATGAATTGATAAATATTATGTTAAAAATGAATTTTGAACAATTATAAAATTACTTATAATTTTAACTTTTCGTAAGATTTGAATATAAATTTATTCGTTAAGTGGATAAAACCATGAAAGTAAGTGAAGAAATTAAGAAATAAATCACTTATAATCTGTAAAGAATACTTGAAACATATTAAAGTAAAGCCACATAAAATAAAATATACTATTAATGAATTGACAAACATTATGTTAAAAATGAATTTTGAACAATTATAAAAATTACTCAAAATTTTAACTTTTCGTAAAATT
>CM063510.1:79584494-79586994 GCA_032207245.1 Pardosa pseudoannulata | reverse complement strand
ACTGACAATATGGCTTTCATTCTGACTTTATGGAAAATAAAAAAAAAAATTCTAAAACAGTTTTATAGTTTCTACGTAGCTTGTTGAAACGCCAATAAAAATGTGAATAAGAAAAAAAAATTATTCTACAACAGAATATTGTTTGATGACTTTAAAATTTATTATTGACTTTTCACTGGATTATTTTGAAATACTGATGTAATCAATAATTCTGTTCAGAAATTATGGTTTCAATTTTATCGAATTATTTTTATTCATATAAATCTAACTATTTTTAAACAATATAAATTCGGTAATTCGCATTTCTTTTGTATATATGTATTTCTTTACCTCTACTGTAATGCCGACTGGGTAAATTGACACTACTCGGTACTGGAATTCACAGGTTTGAATACTGCTGTTGGCATAGATGTTTATAGCTCTTCGGAATCAGCTCTAAGCAGTAGATTCTAGTCTCATTAGACCTCGTTTAGCAAGGCCAAGAGATGGCCGAATGGTTAGGGTGCTGGCTTTCGGAACCGGAGTTCGTGGGTTCGAATCCCACTATGGTTTGGATGTTCGTAACCGTTCGGAATCGGCTTTAAGCAGTAGGCCCCGGTCTCATTAGCCCTCGTGTCGCTAAAAGTAGATCGTAGTGATCCCAAACCAAAAAACCTCGTTTAGCAAAATTTCAGATCAGTGATTCTCAACTTTTCTTAAGCTGCCGCTGCCATACAGAGCCGAAATGTGACCAACGCTTCCCCCCGCCTTGTAAAATTTCAGTAATTTAAAGTATAGGAAAGGAGAAGAACTCAATTATAAGAGGCAATATACTTAAGTAATTTCCTTCAATAGAGTTAGACACCAAAATTTTGTTACCCAGATACGCTCAAGCAATGCTTATACGAATGTTATTTAAATATTTTTTTTTGGAATGTCGGCCTAATTTCACACATAAGATCATGGGGATAAAAATTACTGGCTTCGATACCGTCACTTAAGTTTGTTTTATTACTGATAAACATTGTGTAAATTACATAATTTGGTATTTTAAAATTACGTATCAAAACCAAAACAAGCTACTATCGTCGAAATAAGCTCTCTGCCCATCAGTATCGTACCACCGGCCCCCTGTGGGCGTAATCGCCTACATTGAGAACCAATGTACTAGATCACAGAAACCCAAACCAAGACCAATACCGAACCAATCTGGATTTTAAGCTCAAACTTTGGCATTTACCTTGTAAATCAATACATATATGATGCCCCGTGTAAAATACTTGAAAAATTTAGGAATACATTATACGTGCTAAAGAATAACAAAATTTTAGTAAACTAGTAACTTTCTTCATTTAAAATACTTTTATGTTTCCAGTTTTGAATGAATTTTTAAAACAAATTGAAAAGAAAATAGACTTGCTAACACTGCATATACAGCATATATAACCAGTTTGAAATAAATTTTAGACTGAGAAAAGAAATTTTTAAAAGTATGTCTTATAAGTTAAACTATAAAATGCAACTAAAAAGTAACATGAACTATGTATTTATTTATAATTTTAAATAACTTCCGACACATTGCATTTTTAATAAACTATTTACTAAATAAATTTTTAAATTCTAAAAATGATATATTTTAACTATGCTTCAAAAGTTTAATAATCTAGATTAAAAACAAATAAGCTGTCAAGTGTAATTGATATATTCATTTGCTGCTGTTAATTAGAATTTAAATATAATTTTCTTATCAAAATTGTTTTTAATGTGTATTATTTATCCATTTTGTGCAATCATTAATTATGACACTTATATTTAATGGGTGACATGTAATGTATGAGGAAAAATTAAAATAAAAGTTAAGATAAATACATATAAAAATAATATTGAAAACAGATACTGATTAATATAAAGCAATAAATACGACTGAAGTAAGTGCAAGAAATTTGTCATATCCTTAGAGAAAATAAAAAGATGAAAAAAGTCATTTTCTTTAATTACATGTTTAATAAATAAAAATCCTGCCTCATAAAATCTTTAATTAACCAGACTTAATAAAATTATATGAATTTGTAAGCATGTTTCATCTTTATTGAAATTTTAATTTATTAACATTCTACAAACTAACAATGTATATATCACTAGTTTGAAGCGAATTTTTAATCAAAATAAAAAATAAATTTATTGCCTTTTATACAATGTAACTGATAACTAGGTATGATTTTTTTATTTATAAATAATTATTAATGATCTCTTTGTTTTACATCTGTAATAAATTGTTTATGTGAAAACTTTTATATTTGTAAAGACTAATAATATTTAATAATAATACTTACTACCATTAGCTATAATTTAAATAACATTGTCTAGTTAAAATAACATTTTAATGACCATTAGTACTTACTTTCTTTTATGAAGACATCTGTGGTTGTATATATACATAATATGTGTATTAACTGTATGATATAAATACGATACGTACATAATAAGTACGATATCAATATCACCGAAAACAAGTACTTAA
>CM063510.1:79571994-79579494 GCA_032207245.1 Pardosa pseudoannulata | reverse complement strand
TATATTCTAGAACAAGTTGATTTCCACTTCCACAGTAACGTTCTAGATCACTAATTCTCGGAACCCAAATTAAAAATCGTTTCCCATCTTTCGACGGCGGCAACAGATCTGGTTTTATAAATTATGCATGCGTTTAGAAATTATCTAATAGAAGCAAGCAGAAAATTATGAGGTTGATCTCGCATTTAGTCAACCGGGCTGGTAAAAGAAAACACGAGGCTCTTCTTTGTGCGATGTGTGGTGGGAGTCTGTTATGGGCGTAAATCACTCTACACAGCTTAATGGTGGTAACTTTATTACCGGAAAGACTTACCTGAGGGAATACCACTGCGTCGTTCTGCCTTTGATTATGAAATCAATAATACTTAGGTGCGAGAGAGTTCTCGAGTTCAGCTTCTTACTTTGCTTGTTTCGGAACATGACTGGGGTTTTCTGTTTTCTGATCTTTTTATAACAGAGTGCTTTCTAATGGCAGAAGTTGCTCGGAGGTGAGAGGAGTCATTTAACCTGCGGGGCGAGGGTTTATGTAGCGTTTGATCAGCGGGGTTAATGGATTATGAGTCTTTGGAGGGAAAAAGTTTTATGAGGGATGGAGGAGAGAAGAGAGTAGGCGAGTCGGATGGATAAAGTGGAAGGATGAAATTTTTGAGTTAATGTAGCTTTCATTTTCCTTGTAGAGAGACAAAATGGCTGATTCGGCGATTCTTCGTGCACAGAATTTTGCTTTACCATCGATCAAGGTATTCGCTTTCTTTGCTTGTGTCAGGTTTAAATATGGAGGCACGAACAGTTTCGTGGAGTTATGGAGTGAAACTCCATCCTTGGAATTTGAAAACTGATGCCGGAGATAATTACAGAGTATTATTATTACTAAAATATATAAGGCTGAAGGATTGTCATAAAGATCATTTTAAATATCTAAAAGATTTTATTGAACTTAGACAATCTGCCTCTTACTTCCTCTATCTCTCTCTGACTTTTTTCTCCCCACCACATTCTCACTCTTTACTCATTCTCTCTCTCACTTTCTCTCTGTCCTCATCTCTCTCTCTCTCTCTCTCTCTCTCT
The DNA here is from genome assembly GCA_032207245.1 of Pardosa pseudoannulata. NCBI lineage: Eukaryota > Metazoa > Arthropoda > Arachnida > Araneae > Lycosidae > Pardosa > Pardosa pseudoannulata. The sequence goes on along the minus strand of CM063510.1, from coordinate 79,578,426 downwards.
CTCTCTCTCTCTCTCTCTAGCGCCATGTTGATAGTAAGTTTAATAAAGTAAAATTATACATAAAATTTATATCAATCCATTGCTATTTTCATTATTTCTCAACATGAGAGCAACCTACATATGTGTTATATATATATATATATATATATATATATATATATATATATATGTAATAATTATTTCTTCTAGTCACCATAATTATGTAGCCCCGATTGTCTTGATTTATGGATATAATAGAATAAATTGTACTTTAAAAGAAATCACTGTCATGACTGTCTTTTAGAGACTTCTGCATTTTTTATGTTGGCTTCAAAACGAAATCTTTGCTTAACCACTTAATGCACAATTTTTTTTTTAAGTCTAGCCAAAAATTTCATTTTTTAATGTAAAAAACACAATTTAGAACGTTGTCTTGCCAAGAAAATTACAAAAATACAAAAACAATCAAAATTTTTATTGCAATTTTGGATTTTGATAACATTGCAGAAAATAGTCGAATATTTAATATTACACGAACATCAACTTTTTTTTTATCTTTCTTTTCGAATTCCCATTTCAGAATAAACATTATCAGTGAAAGTTATCTCGAATTATCTCGACTGTTCACAGTTTGGTCGGTTTAGCGCACTCGAGTTAACTCGAGTGTTAAAAGGTTAATCTTACCAGTAAAACCAATCAAGGGCTGGTCTTATCCCGAAAAGCACGTGATTCAAGTTTTTTAGAGTGCGTTTGTACGCACACACGCACACACACACACATATATATATATATATATGTCAGCTTTGAAAACGTAAAATTAATAATTTAGAATTTTGAAAGCAGAAACGTAGCGCACTCTTTTAATGCAAGATCATGATTCTCTAATAACTCATTATACAAGCACTTGAGGCCTAAGGATTGAGAGAGAGCGTCTTGAGAAAGGGTTGCCGCATGAACCCTAGCTGAGCGTCGGTTCTTTGTTAGAATGTTGACGCCAGCCACGTGCCGCCATGTTTGATGGTTGACTGTTAAACTGTGCAATATACATGAATAAAGACATTATCAAGACATCATTGGCTCTATGACTTGTCATAAGCGTGACATATATATATGTATACACACACACACACACACACACACACACACACACACACATATATATATATATATATATATATATATATATATATATATATATATATATATATATATATATATATATATATATGTATATATATTATATGTATATATGTATATATATATTATATGTATATATGTATATATATATGTGTGTGTATATGTATATATATATGTATACATGTGTATATATAAATAAATATATATATATATATATATATATATATATATACATATATATATGTATATATGTGTATATATATAATAAATAAATAAATATATATATATATACATATATATATATATATATATATATATATATATATACATTAATTATGCCAAAATTATTACATTTGAGTCAAATTTATATAAAGAATGTGAATAACAAAAGAAAATGAATGTACATAATAGATACATAAATTCAAAAATTAAAATAAGGAATAAATAAAAAATTGACAAATTAAAAGGAAAGAAACAAGATAGTAAATGCCTTTGATAATAAAAACTTAAATAAAAGGAAATAATAAATAAAAATACGAAAAAATAAAACACTAATTAAAGAATAAAATTAAAATAAGGGACAGTCAAATTCAAAAAATCTTATTTGTATTTTTTTTTAACATTTTGTTTTAACACACACAATTCAACGTATTTAAACTTGAACATTCTAAAGCAATTCTTACACATTAGTGGCATTTACTGGTTTCAAAAGGGCAGAAATAAAAACTATTGTTGTTTGAGCTTAGTCCTGCTTCTCTTATCACATCTTGAAGAGAAAATTAACCTAAGAGTAACTCTTACTGCATTGAGTACTTTTCAAAAGTGCTCAAAGCACTTAAATTCAAAACGGTAATCAGCCTCTTAATTGGAAATTTCGAAGAATTCTCATATTTTGGATGATTCTTTTGGAATTTTCGTTTTATTTTTTTTCTTACTGTAGTGAATACAGAATCTCCATGCAAAATAATATTATCAATGATGTTTTGAAAATTGAATGAAAATTGTTTGAAAATTGAATTTGATGTTTAGAAAATAAAATTCATATATTTGCATATATACCGTTAGTTGTATTTAAACCAAAGCAATTAATATTACTGAAAAATTATCGTTGTTTACATTCTTAGTCATTAATATTTTTCAAAAATAAAATACGATGAAGTTTTAATATATTTTTATATAATTTTATTTATATATCTATGATATCTTAAATTAGGTCAAAATATCAATATTTTAATTAGTTTAAATCATCAAAACTTTAATCACGTGCATGTAAATTTTAAATGTCTACATTCAATGTTTCTAATGATATTTATACATATAATTTCCTCTATAGTGAGTTACTTTAGCAAATGAAAACTTAAAATGTCTTTTTCCGTGAGCTCAATATATTAAAAATGCTAAATTTTTTATTATTTTTTCAATCTGGTGTTGCTTAAGAAAAGGGTATCTCTTGGCGAATTTGGTTAAACTACTGGCGATATTTACAAAACATGAATTCATAAACTAAATTCAGTATTAGTTTTGACTACAAAACATAATGCAATTGAACCGCAAACCAGTAAGAAACCGCATTTAAACAGAAATAGTCGAATACTAGTTTAACTGGCTTGGATTTTCGGTAAAATCGCAGTTGTTTTAACATGCTTGTAGCCAATCAATTTAATTTCCCAAAATTAATAACATACTAGAATTTGGCACCTTTAATATGTAACAAAACGATTGCACACAGGTAGTACTTAAGAATAGGTGTTACTTAAGAACAGGGTACCTCTTGGCGAATTTGGCGAAACAACTGGCGATATTTACAAAACATGAACTCATAAACTAAATTCATTAGTAGTTTTCCCTAAAAAAGTAATACAACTGAACCGTAAACCAGTAGGAAACAGCATTTAAACGGAAATGGTTGAAATACTAGTTTAACTGGCTTGGATTTTCGGTAAAATCGCCATTGTTTAACATGCTTGTAGCCAATAAGTTTAATTTCACAAAATAAATAACATGTTAGAATTTGACGTCTTTAATATGTAACAATAGGATGACACAGCGGTAGCCGAATACCAAAATAATATAAATAATAAAATTAGACACGAATTTTTTAGACATTCAAGTTCTGGATAAAACTGTGAGGTTGCCATGATTAGAGTTTTATCGCCGATTTGGCAGGCGTATCCTATTCTTGTGTAAAACCTTTTAACCTTTCTAGGCTGTTTAGCAAATGCATCAGCGAATAATTGCTCATTGATTCTTTGTTTTACTAAGGAAAATACAATGCTATATGTATATAATAACTTAGGTATTTTTCATTACACGAAATCAATTCATACTATTGAAAAATAAAATACAAGAACATTCTACTTTGTGCATAATATATGTATAATTAAAAATACTTTTTCATAATTAACTTTCTAATTAACTTTTTTAACCTTTTAACCTTTCTACGCTATTTAGTGAATGCATCAGAGAATAATTGCTCATTGATTCTTTGTTTTACTAAGGAAAAAACAATGCTGTATGTATATAATAACGTAGGTCTGTATCATTAAACGAAATTAATTCATACTATTGAAAAATAAAATACAAGAACATTCTACTTTGTGTATAATATGTGTATAATTAAACATAGTATTTCATCATTAACTTTCTACCAACTATATTAAAGCCCACTACATCAATAAAAATAGATATTACGAGAAGTGAAAAAAAATATTTAATTGAATTTTCTTTCGGGCATATAATATAAAATTAGAAAAAAATCATGGCTCACAACGTTAAACTTATAGAAGACATTAAATAAAAAAGTGAGAGAAATCACACAGAAACTGCAACCTTGCAAAACTTTTATTTTTAAAATTGTCTTAATGTTTTATCATATATTAAAATAAAGTGCCTCAATAAATTAAATACCCTGCATGCCTTAAATGCGATCGCGTGTTACCAGATTAGATAAACTTGCGTGCAATTTTTTCTTTCGAAAAATTTGTTGACTTCAGCAATTGTATATCGAGAGAAATTAAAGTAGTTTTTATCGTGTATTTTCAAGATATACGAAAGTCATATTCAGAACTAATAGGTATTTATTAAATCAGCAGATATGTTTTTTAGAGTGAAACACCTTTAAAAAATATGTATATAGTTTCGATGAAAATATCAACTAATTAAATGTTTAAAATATAATTTACAACATCAAAAACAGTAAAAATATTATACATTTTTTTCCATTTTTATGAAATTCTTTTAAAGCATAATTTCGACTGAATGAATAAATATCCGTTTATTAAATTTTTAAATTTCGATTAAAATATCCACAAATTAAATATTTGAAATATAATTTACAATACAAAAACAATAAAAATATTATACATTTTTTTTTTTCATTTTTATGAAATTCTTATAAAACGTAAATTCGATTGAATGAGTAAATATCCGTTTATTAAATTTTTAAATTTCGGTGAAAATATCCACTAATTAAATGTTTGAAATATAATTTACTACACAAAAAACAGTAAAAATATTATACATTTTTTCATTTTTATGACATTTTTACAAAACGTAAATTCGATTGACTTTATATCCATTTATTAAATTTTTAAATTTCGATGAAAATATCCACAAATTAATTGTTTGAAATATAATTTACAATACAAAAACAATAAAAATATTATACATTTTTTTTCATTTTTATGAAATTCTTATAAAATGTAAATTCGATTGAATGAGTACATATCCGTTTATTAAATTTTTAAATTTCAATGAAAATATCCACTATATAAATGTTTGAAATTTAATTTACAATACAAAAACAGTAAAAATATTATACATTTTTTTCATTTTCATGAAATTCTTATAAAACGTAAGTTCGGTTGAATGAGTAAATATCCGTTTATCAATTTTTTTAAATTTCGATGAAAATATCTACTAATTAAATGTTTGAAATATAATTTATAATACAAAAACTGTAAAAATATTATACATTTTTTGTTTTTATCAAATTCTTATAAAACGTAAATTCGAATGAATAAGTATATATTCGTTTATTAAATTTTTAAATTTCGATGAAAATATTCACTAATTAAATGTTTGTAATATAATTTAAAACACAAAAATAGTAAAAATATTATACATTTTTTTTATTTTTATGAAATTCTAATAAAACGTAAATTTGAACGAATGAGTAAATATCCGTTTATTAAATTTTTAAATTTCGGTGAAAATATCTGCTAATTAAATGTTTGAAATATAATTTACAATACAAAAAGAGTAAAAATATTATAAAGTTTTTTAAATTTTCATGAAATTATTATTAAACGTAAATTCGAATGAATGAGTAAATATACATTTATTAAATGTTTAAATCTTTAAAAATATAGATTTTTTTTTCTCTTAGAAAATTTCATGTTTTTTTACATGCCTTAACTAACTTGCTAAAGTTATGACCAAGTCTAATTTGTAACGAAAGAGCTAAAATTAACATTAAAACTCTAATTATTTTTTTTCTTGATATTTTTAAAAAGCAGACTTTTTAAAAATTACATTAAATTTCAATAGTCACGTTGATGTAAACCTAAACCAATTTTTACATCATCTGTTTTACAAAAGTTGATAATTCTAAATACAAATAGTTCCACTTAGCTACGTCATTTAAAAAATACACATTAGTTGAGGAATATATACCAATATGTAATATTTTGAAAAAATAAAGTTATAAACTATATTTTATATGGAATATATTTTAGGATATAACATTTTATATTGCTCTTACAAGCGATTATGCTTCCCCTTGAAGCGTATAAGCTGGTGGAAGCTCAAACTGCATTGCTGTTATAACTGATTTAGAGGTATCAAGTTGAAGAGAAACCAGATGGAGTTAAAATGATTGTTTTCCTGCACTTCCGTTACTTTTAGGCATGTAGAGGTTGGAAAGAAAATGAATCATATATATACCATGAGAGCAAATATTTGGAAAACATATTGCTTTAAAATATTGTAAAAAATAATTGTTTAAATTAATCATTTATTTTTATGGAAAGAATATATTGTAAAATATTTAAGTATGGCGGATATAGATTACCGTTATATCTTTAAAAAAGGAGTAAAAGCTACAGACATATTTTATGAAATTCCATTTGTATAGCTATATTGTTGATTGTTCTAAGTCAAATTAATATTATAAACGAAATATTTTTTTTCTTTAAATTAATATGTTTAACTTAAATACATGATAATAGCCACCTGTAAAATTTGTAAGAAATGCGCCCACCAGGATCATCCACCCTAGCAGGCGCAAAGTAACAAAAATTCTTTATTTCCACAAAA
>CM063510.1:79551994-79566994 GCA_032207245.1 Pardosa pseudoannulata | reverse complement strand
ATGTAAAAAACATACTAGAAATTTTATTTTGAAAATATAGGAATGATTAATATTAGAGCGATGTCCAGTGGCGTGGGATAGCGCTTGAGATGAATTAAATGGATTATAATTTTTGTCTATTGTAATTTTATAAAATATTAGACTATATGCACACTTCATATATATTTCATATATATATGTATATATATATATCATATATATATTTTATATCATTTATTCATTATAATATACATAAAATATATTTACATTATATATTTCATAAAATATAATATTATAAATATATACATAAATATATATATATAAATATGATTTCATTAAAAAACATCACAATAAAATCCTCTATATAATTTTCTATACTGTAATTTTATAAAACTTAACTATTACACATAAATATAAACATATATGATATATTTATTTATTTATTTATTTATTTATTTAATATTTATAAACATATATATATATTTTTTATAATACATTTCATTTAAAAAACATATATATATATATATATATATTTTTTATATATATAATATATGCTTACTATGGTATAAGAAAATTCAGAAAATACTATCCCTATAAATTAAATTATATATATGTGTCCGAGGTTCGATACCCGGGATGGGTAAGGTTAACTCAGTCTTTCATATCTTCAGTGGGTAGATGAACTGAGGACCAAGCGTGTATGGTAACTACACACTGGTGGTTCCGCGTAAGATTCACCACCTAACCTGAACATATGTTTCGCAACCCAGGGCCTTTGGTCAAATAAACTTATATTGGCACCGTAGGCCCTGGTCCCCTATGAGCTGTTGAACCGAGAAGTTTAGTTTTTTTAATTTAAGAGCTTGACTGAAATACCGCTCTTTAACGCCGATACATTTTAACTGTTCATAATATACACTGGAGCACTTTTTTTTGTGTTGCCCTTTTTTGTATTAGCTACAACATTAATTTCTTAACCAAATGGCACCTATAAGGCATATACTTCAATGGCTTCTTTCACGGACCCTCCATTTTTCTCTGCTATTTTTAAATCTGATTTTGAATGCGGGATCATGACATTATAATCAAATAAAGTATGAAAAGCTTTGCCTTTAGGAACCGTTAAAACAATACAAGGGGTCTCAATACTATTTTAAAAGTTGCAGATTATTGTATACAAAATTTATATATTTAATAAATAGTATGTGCAGAATAAATATTTAAATATTTAATATATATGATGTGTAGAATAAAAATTTATATATTAATAAATAGCATGTGTAGAATAAAAAATTATATACTTAATAAATAGTATGTGCAGAATAAAAATTTATATATTTAATAAATAGTTTGTGTATAATAAAAATTTATATAGCTAATAAATAGTAACTGCAGAATAAAAAAATTATACATTTAATAAATAGTATGTGTAGAGTAAAAATTTATGTATTTAATAAATAGCGTGTATAAAATAGAAATTTATATATTTAATAAATAGTATGTGTAGATTAAAAATTTATATATTTAATAAATATGATGTGTAAAATAAAAATTTATGTATTTAATAAATATGATGTGTAGAAAAAATTTATATATTTAATAAATAGTATATGTAGAATAAAAATTTATATAGTTAATAAATAGTATGTGCAGTATAAAAATTTATATATCTAATAAATATGATGTGTAGAATAAAAATTTATATATTTAATAAATATTATGTGTAGTATAAAAATTTATATAGTTAATAAATAGTATGTGTACAATAGAAATTTATTTAATAAATATGCTGTGTGGATTAAAAATTAACATATTTAATAAATAGTATGTGTAGAATAAAAATTTATATATTGAATAAATAGTATGTGCAGAATATAAATTTATTTAATAAATATGTGTAGATTAAAACTTTACATATTTAATAAATAGTATGTGTAGAATAAAAAATTACATCTTTAATAAATAGTATGTGTAAAATAAAAATTTATATAGTTAATAAATAGTATGTGTACAATAGAAATTTATTTAATAAATATGCTGTGTGGATTAAAAATTTACATATTTAATAAATAGTATGTGTACAATAGAAATTTATATATTTAATAAATAGTATGTGTAGAATAAAAATTTATATATTTAATAAATATGATGTGTAGAATAAAAAATTATATAGTTAATATATAGTATGTGTAGAATAAAAATTTCTACAGTTAATAAACAGTATATGCAGCATAAAAAATTGTATATTTAATAAATATGATGTGTAGAATAAAAAATTATATAGTTAATAAATAATATGCTTAGATAAAATTGTGTAAAATAATAATTTAAAAAAAAGCTTTAAAATTTATATTTCGTCAAAAAACCTGGCAGGTTGAAATGTTTGGATTTGGGGCTATTTTACAATTTTGGACATCTGTATTTGAGGCACTATATAGTATTCTATTTCGCTCTAATTCTTTACTTCTCGAACTATACTTTCTTGCAAAATGAGCGGAGTGAAAGAGGTACAGTGTGATAGGGTGGAGTAACGCATCAATTTTGAGAAGCGTTATTTCGCCGAAACCGCCCGGTTCAGTCGCCAATTCATGCATTAGACGGGAAAACCCTTCCCGTCTGAGGAAGACGTTGACTCATTGCCACTCTTGACCCGTGACTAGTTCTATGACGACTTTGCGCTACGGGGAAGAAGAAAGCGCTCCAATGACTACGAAAAATAAAATGCTAGACTTCACGTTTTGTTTTGTTTTGTTTTGATTAATTCGCGAAATGTAAATCAGGGCATCGGAAACACTTTTAACCTGCTTACATTTAGTTTAGATGGGTTTGGTTACTATGTCTAAAATTACTCTGAAAAGCTTCTACAAAAGATATCATATACTTTCACATACACAGACGCAAATTTATATGTATATACTTATAGAAATAAGCAAATATATACAAATAAATGTGTAAATGTCAGTATTTAAATCTATTATTGGACTCACTAGCCCTCGTGTGCAAAACAGTAGACCGTAGCGCTCCAAACCAAACCAAACCAAACTAAATCTATTATCTATTGACGTGTTGATATATGACGAACATACTAAATAATTTTCCCTAAATTCCCTGATTTTTATCGCTTTAATATGAAGGCATTTACTGGCTATTTTTTTTTTGTACAAAATGAGTATATGGTCTAATATTGTATAATATATTCACACACACACGCACGCACACACACACACACAGACATATATATATATATATATATATATATAAAATATATAATATATATAAATATATAATAAAAATATATATATATATATATATATATGTATATATATAAATATATATTTATATTTATACATATAATTATATGTATATATTATATATAACATATACATATATACATATACATATATATATACATATACATATATATATATACATATATATATATATATATAAATATATATATATACATATGATTTCATTAAAAACATTACAATAAAATGGCCTCTATTATAATTTTTCTATATTGTAATTTTATAAAATATTAGACTATATGCACACATATCATATATATATCATATAATATATATATATTATATATATATATATATATATATATATATATATAATATATATATATCTATATATATATAATATATATTTATTATTTATATATTTATATTTATATATATACATATATATATATATATATATTTATATTATAAATATACATATATATATATACATATACATATACAACACATATATATATATATATATATATATATATATAAATATATATATATATGCTTACTATGGTATAAGAAAATTCAGATAATACTATCCCTATAAATTAAATTATATATATGTGTGTGTATGTATGTATACACATACACACACATATATATAATTTAATTAATGTGTATGTATGTATACACATACATAAACATTATAATTGGAATTACACTTTTTTGTAGCTAAAATATTGTTTATAATCATTTATTTACGGAAAATGGTACTTATTCTGATCGATTTATCTTTTCTTTTACAGAAACACAATATTTTCTGAAACTACTTGAAAACAGAAAATGCCTAGCCCTCAATGGAGACTGTTTACTGGAGATAACAAGTATTCCTGTCAAGCACTTGAAATTTCACGTAAGTTTTCCGATACTGACTTTTTAACCTTTAATATTCCTTTTTTATTTTTAATTTTTCTGGAACATAATTTATAGCGGTGAACGAGTGTACTTAAATGTAATGGGATAACTTTTCTTAAATATTTTCCATGACAAATTAAATAATATAACTTTAATTTCTTTATTGTAAGAGGCTCCCAGGGGCACACCTCCTTTAGGTGTGTACCGGCTTCAAAACCTTAGGTACCCGAGTGATCTTTTCTTAGCTTTCTTCCTGGTAGTGTTGAGCTTACCTCTATAGAGTTTTCTCCTTACTGGGTTGGACCACATTAAAATTGGACCATGGAGGGCCTCTCGTAGGTCAGCGGTGGATTGGTAGCCGCTAATAGGTCATTGTCGTAGGTATGGTCATCAATGGTTCCTGTTGTATGTCTTCGGATGGGTCGGCATAATACACACTTATTGTAAGAGGTCTCATATCTCTTGTAACTTATTTAGCACCTAGACTAAAGAGTAGAGGTGCTTAGGAAGATCACACAAGACAACCAGTAAAATCAAATTTCCTTTATTGATGTAATCTTTGATAAAAGGGTATATACAATAAATATATACAATGATCCACAGGACAGAGCTACTCTACTGCCAATATCAGATGTAGAAATCCGTACTTCTTTCACTACTTATCGTCGAGATGAAGCTGATCGCTTCCTAATACTTTTCTGGCAAATTGGTCGCAAAAGGAAGAAAAACCTTTTCTAATTAGACTCTGCTCATCTAACAATCAGGACTTAGCTCACAGCCCGAAGTCCGCAAAAACTAAGTCTCAAGGCCACCTTGACACTAAAAGTTTCCTCTCTTTCAAGAAGGGTGGACAAGTCTCCTAGCAAAGCCTGGTTCCAAACAGCTCCAAGATCTCACAGGATGAGTTAGCAACATAACTCCCTGGGCCACGCCCTTTAGTTCTGGTTTTGCTAGTTATGGTACTGCATTAATCTATGAAATTGAGTTGGCATGGTTCGCTCCCGTTTTTAAAGCTCCCGAAATGACGTTGGATGAGCATGACATCACTCATTTTGCAGGGCCCTCATAGGCTGGGGAGTTTAAGGGGGTTATCGATAGACCTCGATGTAAATTTGTATTGGTCAGCGATCAGAGGCGTGATCCCATTAAGTTATAGTGTCATAAACCTAGACTTCATGTCTCTACGTCATTGTTACGCCGGCCACACCTGCTTGAGAAGAAAAGGTGAAAACAACTAATCTCCCCGTATAAGAAGTCGTCCACTGTATTTCAAGACATGATTCTGGAACTCCACACTTCTAAAGGAGTGTTAATGTATATTTCAAATGTATCTTTTTATATCAGGGATTTCCGACTGATGGTTGGTTGGTTGGGTGGTTGTATAGAGTTTAATAGCACTGAATCCACCTGGGTTTGGTTTGGTTTGGAATGCTACGGTCTAATTTTTTGCACCACGAGGGCTAATGAGACCGAGATCTACTTCTTGAAGCCGATTCCGAACTGCTGCGAACATCAATTCCACAATGGGATTCGAACCCACGAACTCCGGTACCGAAAGCCAGCACCCTAACCATTCGGCCATCGTTCAACGAGTCCTCCTGGGACATATTGTGCCAAACAAATAGTTAAAACTTAAACCAAGACTATAGAGACAAAGTTAGAACAGCAAGAATAAAATTATGTCAGAAGGTAAAAGAATACAAATAGAAATATGAAATAACAGTGTATAAACTAATAAGTGATGAGTCCAGTGTACCTAATTGTAAGACGAACGTAAACATAAAGACGAACATAAAAACAAATATCTTTTAAAAATTAGAAAGATTCACGACTGGCAGACAGAGGGTCGCATGTAGACAGGGAATTTTTTTTTCAGTAAAATTATATAACTCCATTGTTTTATCTTCAAAAAAATTCATTAAAAATATGTACAGATCTCAAATTGCAAATTCGTTCCTAATTATCTCCAGAAATTAGCATTAACGCAGTGGGTGGTAGATATTTGATCATTGATTGATGCAGGTAACCATCTACATTATCTCACTAAATTGCCCTTTTTATTTTTTTAATACATCTATAATTTTAATTCATATTTTATTTGTTTCTATTTGTAATTCAAATAAACTGACACTGTTGAGTGAACGTCTTCGAAATTAAATTGTTTTTATATGAAAAAATTAGCTTATTAAAACTTTAACTACTTGCTTAAACTTTAAAAAATCTATTTTTCTATTTTGGTTTCCTACCTTTTCATGTTTATTCTTACATTTAAGAGTACGAGCTGTCTTGAGTCCTAGAAACGTATTTTATAACAGCAAGGCTTACGACATTTTTAAGCAATCTAATTTTTTTAATTACACTGTGTATATATTTTTTCATACTGCCCCCTCTGTCCTACTTGCAGAATTTTACAAAAATTGTCTAGTTATTAAAATGTGGTTGCAAATTGGAAATCCCTGATTTAGATAGAACACAAGTCTTTAAAAATAGTTAATTGAATTATACAAAATTTGTGTGATATAGATGATCTCCATTGTTACATAATACCTTTACTACTATGATAATAAAACTGTTAGAAAATTAGTTTTAATTGGTTTTAATATAAAAATTTTAAGCAATCTAATTTTTTTAAACTCCCTTTACTACTATGATAATAAAACTATGATAATTGAATCTCTTTACTACTATAACAAAACTGTTAGAAAATTAGTATTAGTTGGTTATAATAAAAAAAATCAAGCCATCTAATTTTTTTAAATTGCACTGTCCATATTAATTCCTTTTATTTATACTATGATAATAAAACTATTATAATTCAATCTCTTTATTACTATGATAATAAAACTATTATAATTCAATCTGTGTACTACAATGATAATAAAACTATTATAATTCAATCTCTTTACTACAATGATAATAAAACTGTTAGAAATTTTGCCTTGATTGGTTATAATAAAAAAATTTTAAGCAATCTAATTTTTTTAAATTACACTGTCCATATTAATTCCTTTTCTTTACTACTATGATAATAAAACTATTATAATTCAATCTGTGTACTACAATGATAATAAAACTATTATAATTCAATCTCTTTACTACAATGATAATAAAACTGTTAGAAATTTTGTCTTGATTGGTTATAATAAAAAAATTTTAAGCAATCTAATTTTTTTAAATTACACTGTCCATATTAATTCCTTTTCTTTACTACTATGATAATAAAACTATTATAATTCAATCTGTGTACTACAATGATAATAAAACTATTATAATTCAATCTCTTTACTACAATGATAATAAAACTGTTAGAAATTTTGTCTTGATTGGTTATAATAAAAAAAATTTAAGCAATCTAATTTTTTAATTACATTGTCCATATTAATCCAATCTCTTTACTACTATGATAATAAAACTATTAAAAAATTAATCTTAATTGGTTATGATAAAAAAAATGTAAGCAATGTAATTTTTTCAAAATTGTACTCCCCATATTATTTCATTCTTTTTAATACTATGATAATAAAACTATGATGATTCATTCTCTTTACTACTATGATAATAAAACTGTTAGAAAATTGGTCTTAGTTGGTTATAATTAAAAATACAAAACAATTAACATATTCACGACTGGAATATTTTTCTAAATTTCTAATACGTATTACTGCAAAAGTGAGGATTTTCTAAAGTGGGTTGTCTTAAACTTGTAACGTAAAAGAAAGGAAAAAGCATTAATTGCAACAAGCTCAAATAAAATGACACTTAATTGGATATAAAAAAATATTTAAGCAATCTAATTTTTTAACGTACACTGTTCATATTATTTCATTTACTATTATGATAATAAAACTATGATAATTCAACCTCTTTACTTCTATGATAATAAGACTGATAATTCAATCTCTTTACTACTATGATAGTAAAACTGTTAGAAAATTAGTCTTAGTTGGTTAAAATAAAAATACAGAACAATTAACTTATTCACGACCGGAATATTTTTCTAAATTTCTAATACTGACTGACGGCAAAAGTGAAGACATTCTGAAGCTGGTTGTCTTAAACTTGTGTCGTAAAAGAAAGAAAAATTATTAATTGCAACAAGCTCAAATAAGAAAACACTGAAATGTCAAAATACAACTGAAATAAAACAGTAGGGTGAATATACAAATTATATTTCTCTCTTCTATTTTCTCTTGATGTTTATACATGGGATTTACGTTGTTGCATTAAGAAGCAGAAATTACAGGATGGGAATCGACGTCAATGGCAACCAGGAAAAGAATTTGGATTGACGTGAATGCATGTATTAGTTTTTGTCTTGGTGTTCCTGACATTAATCAAGGCGAATCTTGGATATCGCAGGGCTAAAATATATCGGATTTGTTCATACCAATATTAAACTATAGTGAAAAAATGTCTACCTATTATTTAAACAAGTTTTATCCCTTACTTAACAGAAATTTCTATGTTATATCTGTCCCTGACATTAATCAAGTCCAATCTGGGATATCGCGGGGCTAAAGAATATCGGATTTGTTCATACCAATGTTAAACTATAGTGAAAAAATGTCTACCTATTTTTAAAAAAAAAAAACTTTATCCCTTATTTAACTGAAAATTCTTTGTTATATCTGACCGTGACATTAATCAAGGCCAATCTAGGATATCGCGAGGCTAAAGGATATCGGATTTGTTCATACCAATGTTAAACTATAGTGAAAAAATGTCTACCTATTTTTTAAAAAAACTTTATCCCTTATTTAACTGAAAATTCTTTGTTATATCTGACCGTGACATTAATCAAGGCCAATCTAGGATATCGCGGGGCTAAAGAATATCGGATTTGTTCATACCAATGTTAAACTATAGTGAAAAAATGTCTACCTATTTTTTTTAAAAAAAAAAAACTTTATCCCTTAACAGAAAATTATGTTATATCCCTGACATTAATCAAGGCCAATCTAGGATATCGCGAGGCTAAAGGATATCGGATTTGTTCATACCAATGTTAAACTATAGTGAAAAAATGTCTACCTATTTTTTAAAAAAACTTTATCTCTTATTTAACAGAAAATTCTTTGTTATATCTGACCGTGACATTAATCAAGGCCAATCTAGGATATCGCGGGGCTAAAGAATATCGGAGTTGTTCATACCAATGTTAAACAATAGTGAAAAAAATGTCTACCTATTTTTTCAAACAAACTTTATCCCTTACTTAACAGAAAATTCTATGTTATATCTGTCCCTGACATTAATCAAGGCCAATCTGGGATATCATGCTTATCGGATTTGTTTTCAATGTTAAACTATAATGAAAAATGTCTACCTATTTTTAACAAACTTTATCTAAACAGAAAATTCACTATCTATTTCTAAAAATATATCTGAGAAATTTTAAAAAGTAGTCTTCCTAAGAATTTATTATTTTACAATTTCCCTAGAAAAATCAACTCACTAACTTTTGAAATGTAAAAAAAGTTCTGTTAATCTACAAAATCGCTATACGGTATAATTCAGTGTCATTCAAATATCATTACACTGCCTAAACTATGAAATGAGCATTTATTAATTTACGTATGAAATTAAATTTAATACCCAAAACATCCGAAATGAAAAGCCTTTTTCTCACTGTCCGTCAGGAACCACTCCCACATGAAATCAACGGTAAAATACACATTATTGCGCGAATGAAATGATAACGCGAAGATGTAATTTTATGCAAAATATTACAAACTTAAAACGTGAAGAGAAATAAAAATGTTAAAAAAAAAAAAGAAAAATGGCATACCATGCGCGTTTAAACGAAATCGTTTTTTCGTTTTTCCTTCTGAGAGTAACACATACGCATTTTTCACTTCCTGCTTTTCTGGCAAATAATTGAATTTGTAACCAGAATTACGGAGGAAAATGAAACTGCAAAGAAATAATTAACTACGCTGGTGGGAATGAAAGGGAAGATACAGAAACAAATTTTCTTAAGACAAACCTCAGAAATGCGAAGAAAACAATGCGCTGCTGCGAAAAGAATGTGAATTATTTATTCTGTTATCCTTCAGAATAAAGAAACTAATTTTTTTTTTTCTCCTCAAAACTCGCGAGAAGAAGCTTTCGTAATGTATAGAGTTTTAAGATGGAAGCTAAGATCGACGATAGCTTTTTATGGGTTAAATAAGATCTCAAGAAACAGAGGGAAGGAATTTCGTAATACAGTTCTCGCTGTTTTCTAATTAATGAAACACTGTGTGGTTGGCAAAAGTGAATTAGCGTCTCAGTGCATTGAATTTTTTTAAGTAAAAAAAAAGTGAAAATGTTGGGGCACATATAATATAAATCGACTTAGACTTCAAATTTGAAATAACATTATGATTCTAACACTTTCATATTTTGAATTCCACGCATTTTTGGGGTGTTTTTTACTGTTAGTTTAACTATAACTCTTAGTAGAACCAAGCAGTGCCGCATGGAATTTTATGTTTTATTGGGTTTACTTGTTGTTTTAAGACACTAATTTTATAATAAAAATAGGTTATAAGAGAACGGAATACCTTTGAACTTAAATATAAGAATAAAGCAAAACCAACGTAAATAAAGCGGTGAACTATAGGCTGATGGAATGGAGTAGCTTTTTGGTATCTGGTTTGGTTTGGAGCGCTACGGTCTACTTTTTGCAACACGAGGGTTAATGAGACCAGAACCTACCGATTAAATCCGATTCCGAACGGCTACGAACATCCATGCCCCAGTGGGATTCGAACCCCCGAACTCCTGTTCTGAAGGCCAGCACCCTAACCATTCGGCCATCGTTCGGCCTTTTGGTACCTGAAATAGTGGAAGTAGTTAAGAAAAAATACGTGTTAGCTGTTTACTATAAACAAATATAAACTTGCAAAACTTTAACTTGATTTTCCTCATAATTGTGACTTTTTTATGTAACGTGCATGTAATCTCAAAAACTTTTTAATATTTTCTTCCTGCAATTTTTACAGATTTTATACAATATAATTTTTGATTATAGAGCCTAAATTTTCTTGTATATTTCCCAATATATACTTCGATGATAAACTATAACTGTTTAATGAAAAAAAATCACTTTTTCAATTATTTTAAATATATATATATATATATATATATATATATATATATATATATATATATATATATATATATATATATATATATATATATATATATATATATATATATATATATATATATACTTATATATATATAGATAAATAGATACATATATATATATACATATATATATATAATATACATATATATATATATATGTATATATATATGTTATATATGTATATATATACATGTATATATATGGTATATATATATATATATATATATATGTATATATATATGTATATATATGTATATATATATATATTGTATATAATTATATATATATATTATATATATATATATATATATGTATATATATTTTACTTGTATATATATGATATATATGTAAAATATATATATATATATATATATATATATATATATATATATATATATATATATATATATATATATATATATATATATATATATATATATATATATATATATATATATATATATATATATATATATATATATATATATATATATCTTAAATATATACAAGTTTCGGTTCTAAGTTATTTTGAGATATTGTAGTATGTTTTAAAACTATTAGTTTGTCTTAAACTCAATTATAATTTTAGGAATCATGCGCGTTAACCCTGATATCATTTTTGTTAACAACAAAGTGTCTCTTATTTAAAGCTTTCTAACAAAAATAATTTTTATTTTTCAAAAATTAATGAGTCATGTGTGTAAATATAATAATTTGTTCTAACCATGTTATAAAAATTATGTTTGTAATGCTGGTAGTTTTTAAGGTATGAGAAATCAAAAATGATAATTTATTTGCATTTTTTTTTACTTTTAAAAGTCGTATAACCTCTTAAACTATGAAAGTCAATTTTGTTAATTGAAATTAAGTTAATTAAAATAAATAAGCTAATTAAAATTAAGTTAAAATTAAGCTTGAAACTTTCATTTTTCATTTTTTATTTAAGCATATTGCAATGGGAAAGAATGAGAAAATAAAATGAAAAATACACTTTACAAAATTGTGTTAATCCGACACATTTCAATTACATAAGCTACAATCCATAGAAAACTATTCAAAAACTTCGCAAAACACTTAAAATACTTTTTGCCATTTGAAATTCCATTTACATTTTTAAAACTGAAACTGCAAAAAACAAACAGCCAAAATAATATTTAAACATTTTTTTTTTACCCACAGCTTTATCAGTTTATAACTTTTTTCCTATAAAAGAACAAAATATTAACTAAAATATACTTTTCTTTTTATTACTTCACACATTCTTTTTCCCAGTAAAGTAAAAAAAAAACAAAAAGAAGAAAGATTTTTTTCCCCGAAGAAAAGATTTAATCGCCTATTCTTGGTCGACACAGTTGCTTGCAGAGATTTAATTACCCGAAAGAAACCTTCACACAGCTAAGACAATAACTTTAAATTACAGTTCCACTTCTTAATGACTTAGAAAAACTTTCCCTTACAGCAAAAATAGCAAAAATCGAGGATATTACCCTCGACAAAACTGAAGGAATGGAGTACATGCCCAGACTTTTCTTTCTTCTTGCAGTCATGTTGATTTGTGTGAGTTTAGATGTCTGTTTGTTTCTACGTGTCGCTAAAGGGAATTTTAAAATTATGTTTTATTGATTTAGTTACACCAGGATATATAAGGTAATTATGATAGATATTGTATAATTCATATGATATGTCGTAACCTAGGATATAGATTATTTCATACTATTAAAAATATACTGTATTATACCGGGTGGCCATAATTAAACTGACAGTGTTCACAGTGTTCTGTAGCACGATCTATTTGAGAGAATAAAGCCACATTTTGTAGGAAGGTTAAACAAGATGGGAGACGAAAGATTCCGCGAAAAAACAAATTAGTTCCAAAAGTCACCGCTAGGAGAATATTTGGCGCTGTGTTATAGAAAACAGAGTGTTAATAAATACAAATTAATACGGAATAAAATTACCTTTTATTATGCACATTTTCTGATTTATGGCAACACTTTTAAAAAAGCAACATGGCAATATGGCAACACTTTTAAAAAAGTGTAAAATCTACATAAACACCGATAAAGTCTCGTGATCTGCAATATCACGTACTCGGAGCAGAAGAAGAAGTTCTTTATTCAAATTTCACGTTACATTCATTAGCACAGTTAAGAAATCAATTTTTATATTGATTTGCATTTGTTAACACACTATTTTCTATTACACAGAGCCAAATATTCCTCTAGTGGTGACTTTTAGAACTAATTTTTTCACAGAATCCTTCGTACCCCGTCTTGTTTAATCTTCCTACAAAATGTGGCTTTATTCTCTCAAATAGAACGCGCTACAGAACACTGTGACCACTGTCAGTTTAATTATGGCCACCCAGTATATAACCTATATAATAGTGGCCTATCTGTCCGTCTGTCCTCAGATTTATGAAGCGATTGGACCGGGAATAGATAGAGGTATCCATATAGGATTCTTAATGAGTTAGGGTTAGCAAAATTCAAAGCGAGTAAAGTTTATCCTCTTTTCCTAACCTATAGATCCGATTCTAAAATAAATTGGTATTAATAGGCTTCATATCACAGAGAAAAATACTGTCATCTTTACAGCGTTCGAAATTCACCCCTTCCCCCTTTTTTGAGCGAACATAACATTTAACATGAAAATAACATAGGTTAATCACGGTTAACTGTTAAACTACTTTGGTGAGACCGCCCTAAATTTATCAGTTCATCCCATAATAAATAGGTAAAAATAATATTTTGTTCTAGCATTATGACTTCATTTCTTTAACCATCTTATTTATTCTTCTCTAATTTTAAATTATTTAAATATCGTCTGCATTATTTTCGTACATTTTTCACTAAACATAGATATTACGTAAATAATTTTCTTTTATATTTGGTTTAAATAATAGATTAGGTACATATGTGATAATTTTAAGTTTAATCATCGAATAGTTTTTGTTGCCATGAAATTTTATCACCGGTGTTAACAACAAATT
Source organism: Pardosa pseudoannulata (assembly GCA_032207245.1). Classification (NCBI taxonomy): domain Eukaryota; kingdom Metazoa; phylum Arthropoda; class Arachnida; order Araneae; family Lycosidae; genus Pardosa; species Pardosa pseudoannulata. The sequence continues at coordinate 79,552,734 of CM063510.1, read as the reverse complement.
TTTTCATAAAAGTTTAGGAGTCTATTTCACGGTCTAATAAATATCTAGCGTTTAAGTTATACATCTTTGAAAATTGAGACGTTTGTTCGTTTGTGTGTTTGTTTTTATACATAACCAAACGGTTTGACTAAATGTATTCAATGTGATTCTAAACAGCATTCACAGTATCGGAAGACTCTAGAGGATAAGATGTTAAGATCTAAAGCATTTATAACACTAACCAAAACATGAGGATAAAATTTGTAATGATGGCAGTTTTTTTACAGGCTGCAATTTTGTCTCAAGAAAAATTAAATCAGTGTTTGATAATTGCACACATTCATTTTTGGTATCACACACACATGTGTGTGTATGATTGCAACTAATATTTATAATTATATACATTTCTTCTAAAATAAATGTAGGTTATAATGCGGTCATTAGCATATAGATTTAGAAACAGTTGGGATAATAAATTAATAAACCAATGAGAAATAAAAGTTAAAATGTTTATTATCCACATGAATTTGAAATAGATGTTTTACTGAAATTATATTTTTACTAATTATATTATGAGCTTCCAATAACATTTTTCTTCCTGTGTTATGTTAAATTAATGTCCAGTGAAACTTAATTTGCAAGGCATTGTAACAAACATTTATTCCTTTTTAAGAACTAGAGCAATATTAAAATTTATGTTAAGACATAAAGTATTTATAACACTAGCCAAAACATGAAGATAAAATTTGTAGTGATTGCAG
>CM063510.1:79539494-79546994 GCA_032207245.1 Pardosa pseudoannulata | reverse complement strand
ATATATATATATATATATCATATATAATATTATATATATATATATATATATATATATATATATAATATATATTATATTTTTATAATATATATATATAATTTCTTCTATATATATATATATTATATATATATATCTTCTGGATATCTATATATAGATATATATATATATATATATACATATATATATATATATATATACATATATATATACATATACATATATATATATATATATATATATAATGTATAAATATAGTTAAATATGTAAAGTAGAATTTCTGTATATCTGTCAATCCTATTTTTATATATATATCTATATATATATATATATATATATATATATATATATATATATATATATATATATATATATATATATATATATATATATATATATATATATATATATAATATATATATATATATGTATATATATATATATTATATATATATATATATATATATATATATGTATGTATGTATACATACATACATATATATATGTACATATATATGTGTGTATACATATATATATAGACATATATATACATATATATATATATAATATATATATATATATATATATATATATATATATATATATATATATAGAGAGAGAGAGAGAGAGAGAGAGAGAGAGAGAAAGAGAAGGAGAAGATGGAAATATGGATAGATTGATTGATATATAAAAGAAATGTTACTTTATATTTGATTTCAGTATATATTTATCCAGTGCAGATACCTAATCATTTTTATTTATATGGTAACATGAATTAGATTGGATCATAAGATAGTTAATGCAAAGTCCTACACGATAAGTCAATTTTCTTTCCTTTTCTTCACAATTTGCCTATTTTTTTTTAACTTTTAAAAATAACACTTCGACTCCTGGTTTCGCGACTCTGGAAACCTGCTTTCCTTTTTGTCGATACGTTTTAAAATTCCTCAAATAACCGCAAAAAGCAGAAAAAAACCCGTATACGTATATTGCTGACTCCCCCTCCATAACACCAGATAAAAAGACCTCCCGGAGGTGTAGGGAAAAATGGGGAGGGGGCGAGAAAAACTATATAAAAAGAGCGATAAAATTTAGTGTTTCTTCCGCAATAGATGGTTCCACCTGCCTCAGAAAGTAAGGGCTGCCCTTAAAAAAAAAGAAAGGTTGGCATTACCCATCTTTTATTCACAGGTGAATTTTGTTGTGAGGGATGCTTCGGAAATTGCATTAGGGTTTGGATTCTCTGGAGGATATAGTGGCAAACGTGAAGAAAAGCAAATAGAAAGCCTTAAAACACGGAAGATTGGGGGAGAAAATGGGGGTTGTATTGAAGAAATAATGTAACGGTTCTGGTGAAATTAGCAGCTAAAATGAGCTCCGAGCCTTATGGAATCGAGTTATTCTCTTAGATACTAGCCTTGTTAGGATATAGTACCAGAAACATCTGAAATGAGGGTAAGCAAAAGTTGTATGGTATAAGTTACCTTTTAGATCCAAATTGGTAATTAAAAATAAGCCTCAAACGTTATGAAAGCAAAGTATTCCCTATAAAGCTATTCTTCTATTGGGATATTAAGGTACACATAAACGCCACCCAATTCCTCTGTTATCTTCGCATTTGCTCTTGTGAAGAGTGAACCCTCTATATCAGCGTAATGAGTGTCTCAGCGAAGAGAAAGGAGGGTTGCTCATAATAATGGTTGCATACGTGGAATCGAGTTATTCTCTTAGACACTAGCCTTATTAGGATATTGCACCAGAAACATCTGAAATGAGTGAAAAGAGGGCAAACTAAACTTATATGGTATAAATTACCGGTTGGATCAAAATTAGTAATTAAAAATAAGCCTCAAGCGTTATGAAAGCAAAGTATTACCTCGAGTGCCTTTATTCTATTAGGATACTATGGTAGACATAAACGCCCCCAATTCGTCTGTTATTTTCGCATTCGCTCTTGTGAAGGGTGAACCCCCTGTATCAGCGTAATCATTGTCGCAGTAAAGAGAAATGGAGGGTTGACCATAATCACGGTTGCACACATATATAAAATATGAAAGATTACTGTATTGATTATGAGAGGTGAGTTGACATGGAATACACACTTACTATGGAAATGTTCTCTATACACCCCTGATTGTAACAACTATGTTAATTTGTTCTTTTGAGAAGGAAGACCCATGTTGGGAACCTCTATTGATTTCCTCTGTAACTCCATAAAACAAATGTGATATTTCATTAAGTGTTCTGAATGGACTATTTCAGAAGGCATGAAAATAGTCTCACTGTCAGGTAGGCTATGCGTGGTTCGTATGTTCGAAATTAAATAGAAGCATATTAACTGATGAATTTGATTCAGCTTAACCCTTATTTTTTTACATACTTTCTTTTATATGAATAGAACCAGTCTTACGCTACCTCTTATACAATATTCCAACAATTATCCACTATAGCAGTGGAAGTTTGACATGGTCTTGACTCACTCATGCTGGATGGCATGCTCTCCCCACCTCTATGCTTTGAAAGAGGCACTGTGATAGGCGTGATGTATAGTGGTAAGATCTTGGAGCCCTATGTTTGCCTTTTCAAGGCCACATTGAGATGATCAGGAAAGTGAAAATATTTACCAAATACATCAACTATCCAGCTATACTGACCCTAAATCTTCAGAGTACGTCCGAAAACCTCTCAGAAAAGCAATTTGAATTAGAAACTTACTATTCCCGAAACACATCCAAGACTTGAAATCAGTGTTGCTGAACGAGAGTTACCAATAGCCACAGAAACATATACACTGTCTTAATATTAGTAGGAAATCACGATGTGAGGTCTCTATATTTTTAAAAGAGTATATTCCTGTTAACCCCTATTTTTGTTTGATTTTGTAACCACTATTTCATACCTCCAGATTGAGAGGATTTTTAAGCACGATCACGCATGTGTATTAAAACTATTGAAGGATATTTTTACTTTATTTATTTTGTATTATGTCAAGCTATGTCAAATCCAATTTCATTAAATTATGTTCAGTAATTTCAGAAATAATCAGCCTAATTATGAACATTAGTTTGTATAAGTGCATTCATGTGAAAATGCTTTTAACCCTTTGGCTATCCCCATATGAGAGAATAAATATATCTCGTACCTTAGATATAATGCTTTAAATTTCATACGTGTAACTGAAAAATATAACTATATGTGAAACGCTGCAACAAATTATTTTCTATGTAAAATATAGTTCATTGTGTACCAGATGTGATTTACAAACGTATAAACCATTAGATGTATATATCATGTGGGATGCCCAGGACAGGCAAAGGGTTAGAAAAACAGCAACATCCCATTGATGCGCAAAACAGAATTGGCCCTGTTTGCGCATCTATTTATTAGTAGTAAATTAACTTCAGGTAGTTAAAATATTATTTAAGAAAATTTGCTAGCATCAATGAATATGATATAATTAATTTTATTTTTTATTTATCTGTCTTTCAATCAATTCGGACTTCCAAAGACATTTTTTACATCTAACAAGTTACTCCACTCTCCTTAATATTACATAACACTATAAATGGGTGGTCGACCTGCGGCTCGAGAGCCACATGCTGCTCTTTAAAGGATTAATTGTGGCTCTCGATAAATGCACCCGAGTTCCCTTTTCATTTTTGTGTTATTATATTTTTTAAAAATGTTACAACTGATGGAGCTCCGGCAATGCTGGATAAAAAAATCGGTCTTATTGGGCTTTTAAGAGAGGATTCTTAAATTCCATAATTCATACCGATTCACTGCATAATTCACCGATAACATCTCGTTACAAAATATTAAAAATATCCTGATGTTACGAAAACAATGTAACACATTGTAAATTACATTCGCATCAATGCAAAAATCATCGACAATTAAAAAAATTCCTTGAAAAATTAAAGGACGAAGAACTTCCAAATAACAGTCATTAAATATAATTTTTGCAAAAAAAATTATACTTTTTTTGCATACCTTTTAAATACGTATTTAATTTCGGCTCATGAAAAATTTCAAATTTTGAAAAATGGCTCGGACTATCAAGGAGCTTGTCCTTATAACGTATAACTAAATTTTTTCCCAAATGCTGACACTTAAATTTCAGTCAAAATAATCTTCAAAACAGTTTTCTGAATAAATCAAAAACTGCAAAACACTTTTAAAATGAGCTCATGTCTTCTTCCTTATATTAAGTTTATGAATTATATTGAGATTTAAAATTTTCCGCAGCAATAATTAATTACATTAGTTTCGAAGAAAATGTAAAAATTATAAGAGCTCGCCAGCGCGCATATGCTGCTTTTATCCTTTATTTACTCATATTTGAGTAAATGCTATTGAAAAGGTTTATTTGCTTTCATAACTGTCAAAAACTTTTAGATTTGTCTCCGGAATGGTTTTGGCTTTGTGCCACACTAAATGCATTCATATCTTTTCAAAACCAATTTATAAAGTAAATTGAAATTTAATTTTTTTTTCTAATCTAATTATTTTTAAAAGGAATTTTGAATTTCCGTTTCGTTTGTTTTACAAAAATGTAACAATCTTATAAGGAGTACAAAAAAAATATTATAACGGTGTCTTTGACAAAATGATATTTTGTTTATGAATGATAAAAACATTTACACAATTTTAGTCTTTTACCTATTTCTATTTAATATGACTATTGTTAAAAATATGTGAGGCATTCTTTTATTAATATGTAAAAGCAACAAAGTAAGATTGTTGATAAAACTTTGTTGAAATTCTTTCAACAATATTTTAGTGTAATACAATTCAATTAAAATATTAAAATAAAGCAAATGGAATTAAAGAGTATAATTTAGGAAAAAATAATGGTAAACAGCTATTTTACTGAAACAAAAGAGTTATTTCTTTAGAACAGAGATAATTGAAAATGGGGAAAGAGTTAATCTATGATTTTGTTTTAGATCTTTTAAGAATTGTTAAGAATCATAGATAGTTTACGTGCAGACTTCCCTTTTTCATTACAGAACTAAACTTTCTACTTTAAACATTTACACAATTTTAGTCTTTTACCTATTCTAATTAAATTCTATTTAATATGATTATTGTTAAAAATATATGAGGCATGCTTTTATTAATACGCAAAAGCAACAGAGTAAAATTGCTGATAAAACTTTGTTAAAATTCCTTCAACAATATTTTACTGTAATACAATTCAATTAAAATATTAAAATAAAGCAAATGGAGTTAAAGCATATAATTTAGGATAAAAATAATGGTAAACAGTTATTTTATTGCCACAAAAGAGTTATTTCTTTAGTACAGAGATAATTAAAAATGGGAAAAGAGTTAATCTATGATTTTGTTTTAGAGATATTAAGAATTGTTAGGAATCATACATAGTTTACATGCAGACTTTCCTTTTTCATAGCAGATCTAAACTTTCTACTTTAAACATTTACACAATTAATATGACTATTGTTAAAAATATATGAGGCATATTTTATTAATATGTAAAAGCAACAAAGTAAAATTGCAGGTAAAACATTGTTAAATTTCTCTCAACAATATTTCACTTTAATACAATTCAATAAAAATATTAAAATAAAGCTAATGGAATTAAACCACAAATTTAGGAAAAAATAATGGTAAAGAGCTATTTTACTGTCACAAAAGAGGTATTTCTTTAGTATACAGATAATTAAAAATGGGATAAGAGTTAATCTATAACTTTGTTTTAGATCTTTTAAGAATTGTTAAGAATCATAGATAGTTTACGTGCAGACTTCCCTTTCTCATTGCAGAACTAAACTTTCTACTTTAAACATTTACACAATTTTAGTCTTTTACCTATTCTAATTAAATTCTATTTAATATGATTATTGTTAAAAATATATGAGGCATTCTTTTATTAATATGTAAAAGCAACAAAGTAAAATTGCAGGTAAAACATTGTTAAATTTCTCTCAACAATATTTCACTTTAATACAATTCAATTAAAATATTAAAATGAAGCAAATGGAATTAAAGCGCAAATTTAGGAAAAAATAATGGTAAACAGTTATTTTACTGCCACAAAAGAGTTATTTCTTTAGTACAGACATAATTCAAAATGGGAAAAGAGTTAATCTATGATTTTGTTTTAGAGCTATTAATTGTTAAGAATCTTACATAGTTTACTGTACATAGTGTATCATACATAGCTTGCAGACTTCCCTTTTCCATTGCAGAACTGATCTTTCTACTTTAAACAACTCAATTCAATGAGATATTTTACTAATAAACAATAAAATATCATTTAATTCCAAATATCTATTTTTTATAATAATATCTACTTTCAAATAATTACTTTTTATATTTACTTTTTTTTCTCCCCTTTCTTATTAAACTTTCCAAATATACTATGCTACAGGGTGAAAATGCAGTTTAGGGTGCCCCCTTGTTGTTCTGGTGATGTTTTTTGGTGGCAATAGGGCTAACATGCCATTAAAGATGGCGATAAACCTGTATAAGAGCAATGAAATATATAAACTCTAAGTATTAAAATAGTAAAAACACTATAAACAAAATTTATTCACATATTGTACCAAATTTTTAAAATGTGCAAACGTATGGAGAACAAGTTTTAACATTTTCTAAATCATATTGAAACTTTACAAAAAATAGGGGTATTTACTTCATAAAAACAATGAAAATGCAATAATAAGTATAAAATATAAGTATTAAAGCATTTAAAACAGTATACGAAAATTTTATACATAATTGCAGTCGGAATAGCTCTAAATTTGCCGTATGTGAGAATACTCACTTAGCGATGATAAATATAGATGAGTAAAATTCCGGGGGCAACCTAAACTGCAGTGAATCCCGATACAGACTCCAAGCTTAACACAAATAACGCTACATCAATCCAAAAAATAATAGCCTTATATTCATGTAATACCATAATTCGGAAGATTATGAACCAATTTGGATCATAAGCGCATATATGTACAGAATTATCATGCTTGTTATCACAATGCATACACGACCAATTTTTTGGGCAGTTTTTGGCATGTCTAACAAGAGCAATCGTTACATTAGATATAAGTATTTTAAACATGTTTTTTAAAGCAATAAAAAGATTTTTTTTTCTTACAAGGAGAATATTTTCCATTTTTTCTTTAGTGTTATGCACATGGGTCAAGCCCATAAAAAATATTCGATTTGATTTATTTGCCTTATCTGAATCAACTTTAAAAAAATTTGATATCACATACTTGTACATCGCAAGTAAAGTGCAGTGTCACAAGTTTCCAGGATATCATAAGGAGTAGATCATATCCAGGATATCATAAGGAGGTTACAGGAGATCATAAGGAAGACTTTTTTATAGATTTATTTAAATTGGGCAGTTAATAGCTCAAAGCTTCATAAATGTCAAAAACCAAGAGGAGGAGAGGTAGAAAAACCTTACCTCAACGTCCATGTAGATGATTCTTTCCTTGTAGTTAAAGAGTCCTAGGTTAGATAAGTTCT
>CM063510.1:79529494-79531994 GCA_032207245.1 Pardosa pseudoannulata | reverse complement strand
ACGTATATTTCCTCCTACTTTGACAAAATCCATCCTATCTTCTACACTAACATATTAAGACCGCGGAGAAATATTGTTCCCAGTGGACTACCATAATATCGCTAAGCGATGGGACCATTTTTGTAGAAAAGTATGCAATTTTTTTTTACGATCCCGATGATGTAAAATCCTCTTATTGAAAAAAAAGGGAATAATTTAATGTGAAATGCCAGAAGGATAATATTTCAAAAAAAATGTGGATAATTTTTTTCATTTTGAGACCGAATTTATTTTTCTATTCCTTTTTTGGAAAAATAAAATATTTTTTTCACATACATCGAATGATTCTTTTATGAAATTTTCGTGCTACTTTAGTTTTTTAAATGTTACACTCGACTGAAATGTTAAAATAGATGTCAAACAAGAATCTAATAGATTCAAAGGCTTGAAATGTTAAACTCATCACGATGTAAATGAATCTTTTATGTGCAAATTTATACGACTTCTAATGTCATGTAATTTATTTGGAGAAAAAATACTCTCCTTAGAAAGCTGATATTGAAGTCATTTCTCAAGTTAATTACCCTGTAGGCGCATATTTTTCACAACTCTTTAGAATTGATTGTCATTGCAGTTGTGAGTGCAGAATGAACAGAAAGATAAGGGATCACAGATCTTTGATCTACGTCTTCTATATAAAAGGAATAGAATAATCACTGAATGTGAATTATTAGAAATTTATTTTACAAGAATTGTGTTGAATAATTTTTTTCCTTTATATTATTTTCAAATATAATATGAAGGAAATAGAGGTTTCAATGAATACTAATTATTAGAAATTTGTTTTAAACGAATGATTTTGAATGATTTTTCAGTATATATTATTTGCAAATATAATAGAAAGGGAATAGTATAGTCACTGAATGCTAATTATAAGACATTTATTTTAAATTAGTTAACTTGAATTGCATTATTTACTGATATAATATAAAGAAAATATCATACCTGATGAATATTAATTATTAGATATTTGCTTTATATAAATGATTTAGAATAATATTTTTCCTATAACATAAAGTGGGTAACATATTCGCTGAATGTTGATTACTGGAAAATTATTAAGCGAATAATCTTAACTAATTTTTCCATTTATATTATTTTCATATATAGAGAGAATAGCATAATGGCTTAAATTTAATTATTAATGATAATCATTGAATGTAGCTTTGATTGATGCTACATTCAATGAACTTGATGCCGCTATTAATTAGTAAAGAAAATAGTCTTCAGCAACCTTAGTTCCTACTTGCTGGACTATTGGTTTACGATTATTATAAAAATTCAATAAATCGTCTTATTAATACTTGTTATTGCTTAATCTGTTGCTGTGTACTTTCTTGCTCATTCAGAGTGGATTAAAAGTCGCAGATCGCAGTCTAATTAGCTGAATACCCCGAGTCTAAAAACTTGAAATCAGCAATTCCATTAGTGTAGTTTGCATATTTATGTTACATATCGTGTAACTTTTCATCATTTACTAATAAACCATCAAATCCTTTCAAAATATTAAATGAGAATTTTTACCAACAGACTCTACAAACAAGGCATTCCTGATTTCAAGGATTTTTTAATCTCGGAATACCCATGCATTTATCTATTCCTATTCGTTTTTAATCTTACACTTCACCCCTTAAAGTTACAATGGAAAAACTCCTTTTGACTGACCTTGGATTTTTGTCACTTTCTAAGTACAGTTATAAAACATACCTGTTATTTTAAATGTGTATTTTATTATCTTTCAGGCAACAAATTGGTCTTTTATACTATACCGAGTAGTTATATCTGCTAACTTTTACCTCAATTCCTAGTATCCAAGGAAATATCTTTATTAAATACATTTTTAAAATTCAGTGTGTATGTTAAAATACTGCAACAATATCATATTATCACCATCATATATTTAATAAATTTCATAGTAATAACTTAATTGAAAATTGTTATCGATGACACATCGACAAATAAGTGAGCTCTAGCATACTACAAATAGACAAGACTAGCATTAAAATAACAAAAGTATTTACTAATAAAGATTGGAAGACCTATCAGGACGTAAACCCTAAACTAAACATGAGTTACCACATGTTCTTTATTTTATATCTTGAAATACGTTTTTATTAATAACTATTCTATTTTACCGTTACCAGAATCAGAAAAATTTGAGTTTCTCATTTACAAATTCAAAAATTATCTTGTGAGAAATTGGATTTCTACTTTTTTCAGTTAGTGTACAGATTTTAGGTTTTTAATTTTTAAAGTATTGATTCATATAAAAAACAAATAATTATCATAAAGTTAAAACGTACTAACGATATAGGAAAAATATTTTCTAAACTGAGTAGAGACTTCTTATTTTATATTGAATTACATTGTAAAAAAAGATTTCTGGAACTAACTATATTATTGGTGGTCGACATCCATTTATTGGTTGATGCAGAAGATGCGTTGGTTGGTGCAACTACAA
>CM063510.1:79519494-79524494 GCA_032207245.1 Pardosa pseudoannulata | reverse complement strand
ATTAAGTTCTTCCAGTGTTTTCCTTAATCATCAATATTTACTTCACTCAATGGAATAATGAAATAAGTCGGTCTTCCTTACATGCAGTTTATTGATATTTTACATACAGTCTTTTGATACTTAAATAAAGCACATATCGGTTTTTCTACTCCATCTACTTTTCATAAAGTTGCTTCCGTATCATTAACAGTTATGGTAAAATATGCTCCAAATGCCCAGAAATAAATGAAATGGTGTGTAAATGGCTAAAAAAAAGGCAAGTTATGTCCTTTACAAAATACCCAATTGCCTAGCATTAGCTTTATGATTTTTCCTTCAAGCATAATCATTTGTTTTTGTGTCTTAGAAATGGATACCACAGCGTGCAGTAAAACTTTCATAGGGAGGAAGTTAATAGATTTGCCTTTTAAAAAGCCTTACTAATGTCCCACTAATTGCGTTTCATTTAAAAATAATTAATGCTGATTTCGAGAATTTAATGCAGATAAATAACTAAAAATAATATATTTCTAAGATATATAGCTAGCATATATATACTAACTGTAAGGTGGTTAAATAGTGGTTAAATATTGGCCATAGCTCAGTTAGCTACAAATTAATCTAAGAGAGAAATACTTCTAAAGATTGCTTTGACAGATCTTTAAATTTCTTTAAACGATCATTTCCAAAAGATAAAATGACAAATTCTTATGTTCTGTACGCCGTGCCAGTATGTATGTATATATGTATGTATGTATATACATACATACATACATATATATATATATATATATGTATGTGTGTGTGTGTGTGTGTGTGTGTGTGTGTGTGTGTGTGTGTATGTATGTATACATATATACATACATATATACATATTTATACATATATATATATATATATACATATATATATATATACATATATATACACACATATATACATATATATATATACATATACATATATACAGATACATATATATATATATACATATATATATACATATATATATACATATATACATATACACATATACATATACATATATATATACACACACACATATACATACATACATATATACATACATACATATATATACATATATATATATATACATACATATATATACATACATACATATATATATACATAAATATACATATATATATATATACACATACATATACATATATACTTATATAAATATGTACATACATATATACATATATATACATACATAAATATACATACATACATACATACATACATATATATATATATATATATATATAAATATATATATACATACATATGTACATATATATACATACATATATGCATACTATATATATACAAAAATATATATACATATATATATATATATATATATATATATATATATATATTTATATATACACAAATATATGTATATGTATATATACATATATATGTATATGGAAGCGTTTGCTTCACAACATATAAATACCAAATACTGACGCTAATTTATATATAAAGACATACTAAAAAACTGTTTAGTGTACAAAAATGGTATATACCAACCAATCAATGGGCTTGTATAAGCTTAATATTTTCTAGCAAGCGGTCGATAATTAAATATTTGAGATTATTCGTAGCATAATTTTCAACAGACATCGTTTGAAATGTTGCCAACATCTATCTGGAATGACAAATGCGGCCGCGGCATTTATTATTTATCATCGCCAAATTTACAGGTAAAAACACCAGGAGGTGGGAGAGGGCAATTGTGCAAAGAAAAATGGCAACTGTCTGGCGTTAAATATAATTCAGTATTAATAACACTTTCCAAAATACCACGCGACCGAACGGGTCAATGGGATTTCAACGATGTATGGAGGGGAAAAAAACTACCAGGCGCTGTTAAAAATGTCCGAGGTTGCTTCACTCCGGCCTTGGCTATTTTAAAACTTCATTCTTGCTACCAGAGAATTTCGCCTTTTCTATCGATTGGTGATAATTCACCAGCGTTCCAAACACTCAACCCTTTTCCAGCGATTTACTGGGAATGGAAACAAGATTTGGGAACCCCCCGTATATAGCGTTCCATGGAATCTTGCCAAGGTGATGCTTACAATTAATTGCTGCCATGTCTCTAATGAAATAAACAGCACTCCCTCTCCGTATAATCTAAATAATGATTTGCAGAGAATGCATGCTTCTCCCATTGTTAATGATGGAGTATTACTTATACACTGGGTACATGGATAGTCACCAAGTCCTTAATTGTTCTAAAGTCGATGGAAGAGAGAGAGAAGCCGAGCAGGTTTTATGCTGTATTAATTAAATAAATGCCTCTTATTCACGCGATATCTTAAATGCGTAGTAAACGTTGAAGCAAAAATCTACCATATATTTCAATTAATGTAAAAACCAAACTAAGTGCACAATTTATAAAATTAAATTCCGCAATGACTGTCTTAACCAGAATGAATATAATTAAATAAACGTAAAATTGAGCATAAAATTTCAAACATAAAATAACTCATTAATTTATGTTTTAAAAAATATATATATTAATTATTATTAATTATTATGAATTATTATTAAATTATTATTATATTAATTATTAATAATTATTAAATTATTATTATATTAATTATTATTAAGTATTATTAAATTATTATTATTAAATATTATTAAATTATTATTATTATATTAATTATTATTAAATATTATTAAACTATTATTGTATTAATTACTGTTAAATATTATTAAATTTATATATATTATTTATATTATATTATCGCCGTATAGCCGTATGTTTTAAATTAATTTTTAAAAATGGGAATGGTTGTTTAATTTGTTTGAAAAAAGACACACATATGTGAACTTTAGTTATGTAAGATTTTTGGTCACAAAATTAATAAGGAAAACTATGAGATGTCTTGGCTATGGTGTCGGTGATAATCCTATCTAATGTTTTCCTCTTAACATAGTTTTGGGGACAGCAAAAGAATACACCTTAGCTTAAAAAAATATTTACTGCTGTGGTGCATGTTGTCTGGCTTTATCACAGGATTTTTATCGACGAGATCCTCAAAACTTTCAAACACCATACAGGTTGCTGAGAATAACTTGGAAAATTGACTGTGATTAAAAGAAATATTAATTTTCTGTTTTATTGTTTTGAGTCCAAAAGCCTTTAAATCATTTCATCATAAATTTGTAGAGTCCTGCACTAAAATTACAGTTTGGAAACTAGCCCCTTCAGACAAAAATTATGTTTACGATACTGGACATGTCATCAGTAACATCGAGTACGGAAAAGAGAAAAGTCACCGGAAATGAGGACTGTGTTTATAAAAGCCACTAAATCATTTGATCATAAATTTGCAGAGTCCTGCACTAAAATTACAGTTTCGAAACTAACCCCCTCCAGAAAAAAAAATTCTGTTTACGATACTGATAATGTCATCAGGAACATCGAGTACGGAGGAGAGAAAAGTCACCGAAAGTTTTGGACTGTCTATATAAAATCCTTTAAGTCAGCTTATCATAAATTTGCAAAATCCTGCACTAAAATTGAAGTTTGGAAACTAGCCCCCTCCAGACAAAAATTCTGTTTACGATACTAGCCATGTCATCAGGAACATCGCGTACAGAGAAGAGAAAAGTCACAGGAAATTGAGGGATGTGTTTATAAAAGCCATTGAATCATTTGATCATAAATTTGCAGAGTCCTGCACTAAAATTACAGTATGGAAACTAGCCCCCTCCCCCTCCAAATAAAAATTCTGTTTATGATACTGATAATGTCATCAGGAACATCGAGTTCGGAAGAGAGAAAAGTCACCGGAAGTTGAGGACTGTGTGTATAAAAACAGGGTGGTATCGGCTTAAGCTTTTCTAACTAGTAGGTGTGTGTATATGTGTGGTAGAAAAATGAAAAAAAAAATGATGGATCTTTGTTTTAGACACGCAAGCAGAAACTGTATATATAAGATCTATTTTTATTTGTTTACTCATAGATTCGGGCCTTATTTTCTTACTTCTATCACAATCACCCGCTCCATTGAGGCGATTGAGATAATAGTGTTTAGCAAAAGGAAACCTACATATTGTTTGAATTTTCGTCTGACAATTGCTAATATTGCGTAACGATATATTTCCTCTAACCCTGTTTTGATGGAATTCAGGAGACAGAGGACTTTTAAAACTTATTTATTTTGTTTTTGATCAACCTGTTTCAAAATTTACAATGTCCTTGGTAATATATGTATGGAAATGTGGCCAGAATTTCAACAGAAAATATTGTATGCTTTATAATTCATTATTTATTAGTTATTACTGTAAAAATGTAAGTACGTTAAAAATGTTTGATGCGAATCACTTTTATGCTTAAAATTGCTATTTTTATACAGTCAAACTTCATTGAGATGAACTAGCTGAAGGATAATTATCATTAGTATGAACTAAATCCCGAATCTACGACCAAATGGTTTGAAAATTTAAGTTAAAATATTCGTTTAAGACGATAATAGTTAAGATAGCAGAATTTTTGCTAAAAATATTTAAAATAATTTTTATTATATCTTTAATTTTGCAAACTTATCAATTATCTCTACAGTCAGTAATTTAAAAAAAAAATTCCGTCTGTGTTATAAAAGAGAGACAAAATATTATCGTGCATTGACTAAAATAAATGCTGATGAAATGCAAAACCATTAGTAACCGTAGTTGCAAAACAAGTTAGAAACCTTAATTCTCTTGTTTTACCTGAATCTCAAATAATCCTTATTTAAGTAATAAATAAATACTTTAAAATCATTTTTGACAGCATCTTTTAAAGATCTTCAATGATACCTCTTATACATATAGAGGGACATATCTCAAATTTGATTTAGTGCTTTATAATAGCTGTTAGCATAAAACTAAAAAGTCGATATCTGAAATTTATCCATTAAATGGATACGGAAAGAAAATATTTTTTTTTCATTTCATTTTTTCCCTTTGTTAATAACAGTTTAAAGTACCAATTA
>CM063510.1:79471994-79514494 GCA_032207245.1 Pardosa pseudoannulata | reverse complement strand
TAAATTTCAATGTATAAATTAGAAGTTTCACCAGATGTTAGTCAAAAACACTCACCTAATAAAGCTTACAGTTATGGATTTATGCATGCTGTTATTGGAGAAGACCATGCATGGAGAAATTTTTATTTTTAAATAAGGTACCTTTTTCACTTTTAATTTCACATGTCTTTAAATTTCAATGTATAAATTAGAAATTTCACCAGATGTTAGTCAAAAACACTCACCTAATAAAGCTTACAATTATGGGTTTATACATGCTGTTACTGGAGAAGACCATGCATGGAGAAATTTTTATTTTTAAATAAGGTACCTTTTCCACTTTTAATTTCAGATGTCTTTAAATTTCAATGTACAAATTAGAAATTTCACCAGATGTTAGTCAAAAACACTCACCTAATAAAGCTTACATATGTCTTTAAATTTCAATGTATAAATTATGTTTCAGATGTAGCACTCACTAATAAAAGCATTATGATTTATGGCTGTTATGAGAAGACCATGCATAGAAATTTTTATTTTAAATAATACCTTTTTCCTTTTAATTTCAGATGTCAAATTTCAATGTACAAATTAAAATTTCACCAGATGTTAGTCAAAAACACTCATAATAAATAAGATATTATATAAATATGTTAATTTCAATCATCATTAGTTTCACCATAGTTAGTCAAAAACACTCACCTAATAAACTATTCTTTACAGTATAAATGGTTACTTGCAGTTATATAATGCTGTTACTGGAGAAGACCATGCATGTTAGCGATTGCAGATTCAAAACCCATTTGAGGGTTCCCTTGGGATTAATTCTGTCCCTCCCCTCAAATAAAATCCCCTCCCGGAAAGGAAATACCTCACCCCTTCTGCCACTGCCCTCTAAGACTGTCAAGGAAATGCCTTATACTATCTGTATTATACCTTATTCATTTGTATTGTATATCACCATCTATGGTAGTTCATATGACATGAATAAGGACTAAAGTTCCATGTCCTTAGGGTCTATTGCATTAACGCCATAGGGATACAAAGCAAAGTAGCAACACAATGCATACACTTGAAACCATTCTACAATCATTTTTCAGACTAAGTAGTCTTCAGTATAACTTTTGTCCTCATATACAGCCTGATCCATAAGAGCGTGTCGTTTATTTCTCTGAAAATACAAACGAATTTGTCAAAAATACATTTTTACCTTGTAGTATACATATTAAATATGCATTGAACCTAATAAGTTGTGCAGTCCCCATTATTATCGATTATGCAAGAATCCCTTTATCATTCGATTTTGACGTTGAGCGGTGTTTACCCCGTCCGGGTAGGTCTTCAACATTTTGTACCGCTTTATAACGTACTACCCACTTCTTGACGGACGACTCTGACTTTCTCATGTACCGGGCTGTAGCTGCACAAGACATTTTTGGTCCTTTTGGATGGTTACACAGAAACACTGCTTCAAAACGGCTAGCATACGCGGCACTCATTTTGGAATTGTTGATTTAAGCACAGCAAAACAAACCGAATAAAGAATATAACCGTAAAGTATTCATCTCCGATGTTTGAAGAACACGTGCAATTAAGCCGGTATCTGCTCTCTATCTAATGACGAAGTTATGAGCGATACAGTCATATGGAACAAATTGTATGTCCAATTAGAAAATGCATTTGCTAATTTTAGTACCGCCTAAGACGAAGATTTATTTACAAAACTGAAATAAACTGAATTTGTAAGAAAGTTGTGAAAAGTCGTTTTCTTTTTTACCGATATGAAGAATATGTATAATGTGCCTGTAGATGAAAATTTTCTCACAGTTGCACTCTTCAAGAACACATGCAGTAGAAGGATTGGGAAATAACATTATCCTAAACGGATGTTTATACCAGTATCGCAGTAAAGATTTTCAAATCTGAAACGTCACTACATACTTCATTTTCGATGAATGCGCCTTTACAAGTAGCATTATCCATTCTTGAGTAATTTTGTAGGCGTCAGAAGTTATTGGTACGATGTTGACAATCTCACCATGGCACCATCAGGGAGAAACCTATTGTGTGAGATGTCATCTGAAAACACCGGACATTGACATAGAGATAAATGAAAAATGAGATATGTCTACCAGAAATAATGGAAAAAATGGCATTGATAAGTCGTATATCTGTGAGACCTTTAACATTAGTCATATTAAGTCGATAAAATCGTAAATTAGTAGTTTAGTAGGAAAAAAATAGCTTTTAGACATCTAGTTATCTTCTTTAGTGCATCTTTCAATTTTCAGTTAATTTCTTTTATTTAAATACTTAACTCAGACAGTAACTTAAAATCTTAATTTTAACTTGTTTTTCCCCAACTCAATCATATTTTAAAATCGGAATGAAAATAAAAATCGTAATGCCACTAGAGATTTAGATACCTCTTTATCTACGATCAATGAGATTTCAAACTATTAATTTATTACCCAAATTGGTTACAAAACAAAATAAACTAAACAAATTTCTGTAAAGTTTTGAATTAAAAAAAAGTATGAATAAAATAAATGATGAAATGATGAATGAATTAAAATAAAAATCTTAATGCCACTAGAGATTTAGATACCTCTTTATCTACTATCAATGATTTTTCAAACTATCAATTCGTTACCTAAATTGGTTACAAAACAAATTTCTGTAAAATTTTGAATAAAAAAAGTATGAATAAAATAAATAATGAAATGATGAATAAATGAAAATAAAAATCTAAATGCCGCTAGAGATTTAGATACCTCTTTATCTACGATCAATAAGATTTCAAACTATCAATTTATTACCTAAATTGGTTACTAAACAAATTTCTGTAAAATTTTGAATAAAAAAAGTATGAATAAAATAAATGATGAAATGATGAATGAATTAAAATAAAAATCTTAATGCCACTAGAGATTTAGATACCTCTTTATCTACTATCAATGATTTTTCAAACTATCAATTTGTTACCTAAATTGGTTACAAAACAAAATAAACTAAACAAATTTCTGTAAAATTTTGAATAAAAAAAGTATGAATAAAATAAATAATGAAATGATGAATAAATGAAAATAAAAATCTAAATGCCGCTAGAGATTTAGATACCTCTTTATCTACGATCAATAAGATTTCAAACTATCAATTTATTACCTAAATTGGTTACTAAACAAATTTCTGTAAAATTTTGAATAAAAAAAAAGTATGAATAAAATAAATAATGAAATGATGAATGAATGAAAATAAAAATCTAAATGCCACTAGAGATTTAGATACCTCTTTATCTACGATCAATGAGATTTCAAACTTTCAATTTATTACCTAAATTGGTAACAAAACAAAATAAACTAAACAAATTTGTAAATATTTTAAAAGAATATCTCTAAATATCTATCTAGTAAGATTTCAAAATAATTTTTTAAAAACAAACTAAACTTTTTTAATTTTAATAAAAAAAATTTAGATATTTTCTAAAAAATAGCATTTTCAGGATTTTAATTTCACGGAAATCTTGCTTTTTAAGATTAAGCTTATAAAGCAAACAACACATGCTTATAAATATGACTTAAAGCGATACGTATAATCTTCTTTTCAGAAGATCATTCTCCTTTCTTAAAGATAATGCTTACCTGCGTCATTTGGAGATTTATAAATAATTTTTAAAACAAGAATAAGGTCTAAACATCTTTCTTTAGTAATGGTTATCCCGAGATTAGATTAAAAAATTGTGAAACCTCTCTGAAAAACTACCTCTATTAGAAATGTTTATTTCTGGTTGATAATTTTTTACCACAGGCTAAATAATAATTATTCCACTATTAAACAATCTCTTTTTGTCTCTTTCTGCGAAAGACCACTTTTCAAATGAAAGTCATAGCGACTTCTGTGAGGAATTTGGATGAAATTTGGATAAAATTTGGAATTCCGGAAATTTTTCATTAGTATAGATTACCTCATATAATGGTATAGTATTATTAATAATTTCAAAATAAATAAAACAATGTAACGTAATAATTCAAAATTAAATAGTTATGTTATTTGCAAAATAATCATTAAGGGAGTATAACGTGATTTTAAAATAAATGGAGATTACAAATAGAGATAAAAATGACTTTCCAGTATCTAACATCAAATTTGGAATCAAATTTCAATTTAATTAAATTTTAAATATATTTCAAAAAACATTTTTAATAGTGTAAATTTTTAATTTTTAAGTAAAAAAAATTTTTTTTCAAACATTTTTTAAAAATATATATACGTATTTTAAATACATAAAAAATAAACTCAAAGTTGTTTTGAGATATTATAGTATGTTTTAAAACAATAAGTTTAACTTTAATTTAATTATATTTAGATTATCATGCGCGTTAGCCTTAATATTATTTTTGACATATATTTATTGACAGGACAAGCTGAGGGGTCAGCTAACATGAAGTTAGAATTAACAGGCCCTCAATACCTGGGTCAACATCTCAGTTAAAATCTGTGAGAAAATCTCTATGAAAATCTGATTGCGATAGCATGCTTCTCCTTTTTGTTTGGAAATTTCCTAAATTGTAAGCTAGATCAATGTAGAATTATAACTGCTTAGACCCCTTCTTTGAGGGCGTAAACTGTAGCCACAGTGGTCAATTTAGGTTAGGGGTTAAAACGGGAAAGCAAAAGGACGAGGAAATTTTTGCCCTTGACTTAAAATTTGAAAACCCCTAAGAATTTTCTCGGGAGTCTTAGAGGTTTTATAGAAAATGCCTACATTTGTTTCCCGATCTAATTTCTTTTTCCTTACGCACACACGCACACACACGCACACACACACACACACACACACACACACACACACACACACACATACACATATATATATATATATATATATATATATAATATATATATATATATATATATATATATATATATATCCCTCCGAGTGGAACACACCGAGGAAAAAGTCTCCAAAAAATACGCTAAAGTTTTATTGTGTCAGTGACCAAAGTGTTCTAGGATTTTTTACTTCACCCTTTGTCGACTAGATTGGAATACGGGAAACCCACCCTCGTTATTGTCCCTTTACTTCCGGTTATAAATAGATATATAAATAGACATTATAGATTGTTAATTTTTAATACACATAAAGCTCGTCAAGTCTCGAAGATCATTCCATAAGAAATAATGGATTCTAAAAGTACGAATAAAAATATTTTTAAGAGAATTATTTGCATTCTTTTACGAAAGTCATCCAAGATATTTAAGTGGTGAAATTAGAGATATATGTGTTACCGCAAACGAAATACTTCGAAATAGAGTGACAAAGCCATGAGAAGCTATCAGCGTCTTTGTGCCTCAGGGAGTACGAGTGCATCCCTCAATAAATGTCAAAGAGGGGTGCAGTTCCTAAACAATCCAGCTGGAAAGAACTGGCAGAAATGTACACTACATCAATTTTCGGAAGGTTTTTGGAGGTCGAAAATTGTACGTGACTACCGGCGGAATTGTACGTGTGAACCGCTTAGAGGAATATATATATATGGAAAAATCTCTAGAAAAATCTGCCTCCGACAGAGTGCAGCTCCTTTTCGTTTGGAAATTTTCTAAACTGCCCACTAGGGCCATGTACAGTTATAATTGGTCAAACCCCTTCTCTGACGGCGTAAACTGTACTCCTAGTGGTCAATTTAGGTTAGGGGTTAAAAAGGGGAATGCAAGAGGACTCAGCGGTTTCAGATTTGAAAACTCCTGAGAATTTTCCTTACATATATATACTAAGATGTGTCCGTAATATATATAAATAAATCAAATGTAAAACCAACTAATTTGTTTTTAAAAAAAAAAAGTTAATGGATCCTTTTAACTGAATCCCTATTCTTTATTGATTTACTTTCTATTTTGAAAAACTCTCTGTATGATGCTCTAAACAGAATGCTTTTTTAAGATGTTTTTGAGTTAAAAACGAAGAATATATGCATCTTAAAGTTACTGTTATGCAAATGGATATCTCTTTTAAAAGCATACCTTTATATTATTGAAACACAGATATTCTTTTATTTTAAAGAATGTAAAATAGTTTCTTCTTGCTAATTTTTATATTCTTCCATTTTTTTTTTTCTGGTTAATTAAGCGTTGTATATGCAGTAAATTTCCAACGGTTAGTAAAAAGTCAGATAACCTATCTTTGTAAAAAGAAAGAGATTTCCATACGGCTTAATAAATTAGAATGTATTAATTCTCTTACAGTTCTAATATTTAGAAAAAAAAATTCCAATAAAAGAATTTTAAAAGAACGGATCGAGAAACAGGAAAAAAACGTTCATAACATGCTATTAAATTCCGTGTCACATTAATGCAGAATCCAAGAACTTTGATCAAGAGCTAATCTTACGGTACCCTCCCCCTTTTTCCCTCTCCCCACACCCAATAAGTGCTATTCTTGAAGCATTACACTTTTCCCTTTTCCCCTCTTACAGGGAATTCCCGGGGAAAAACGCTCGAAGATTGTTTCCCAATCTCTCGTATTGGATCAGACAGATCGTAGCTGCGGCTGCCGCAGAATGTGAAATCAAGGGTCTAGAAAATATGAGCATTGTTTACAATAAACTACGCAATATGATATTAAAACACTTTGCCTTAAAATGCGTGACAATTTCCACCTCGCCGTGAGTGAAAATGTCCTGAAATCGACTGGATGTAGCAACGGCAGTCGGGGGAAAAAAACAGCGAACTGCTGAAATTCGTCTGCTTTTGTTTGATTGGCAACTAAGTGCGTAATCAGTCTGTGTTGTTGATGTGTTTTGATTATTCTAATATACAGTGCTTTGAAAAAAATAGTATGGAATTAAGTGCATGCGCCTTGAATCGCAATTCAAACCTAGAAGTCACTTTAATAAGCAAGAAATTCCTGTTATTTCTGCAAAATTTCCTTTACTGCGTAATCAAATTGTTCGATCGATGGAAACTGGAATTCTAATCAAAACTTGTGTTTTCCGATTGTGAAAATTTGCACCGAATTCTTCCCTTGCCGTAGCCTCTAGAATAAAGTTCATATGATAACGTCGATAAGGAACTCTTTATTCTAATATTTTTTACGAAACTGTGATCCAGAACACTCGTACGTTTTCTTCGCAAATCTCTTGTTCGATCTGAAATGACGCACTAGCTTTCGATGAACTTTAAATGTCAACAAAGGCTCGTTTTTTTTATCAATTACAAACTGCAAAAGCATACTAAATGGCTGTAGAATAAATTTCCATATTAGATCATACTTTCAAAGGATTTTATACAAAAGACGATAATTACTCTTTTTTTTCCAGTACGACAAGACAGGTGACAACAAACAAACAAACAAAAACTGTCAACTTTCCTTTTTTTTCCACAGGAACTGAATGCATTTGATTGATGATTTCCGCAAACTACAGACGCTTTAAACCAAACGAAGTCGGATATTTGGTAAGTAAATGCATTTACTCTTAATTATTTAGGGTAGTTTTCCTTTGTTTACATATGACGCAGTCAAAATAGGAATCGGGTAAATCGAACCTTTTCGTTAATGTATTCTTATTTATTTATTTATTTATATTTTCTAGGAGTAAATATTAAAACATAATTTTACACAATTTAAAAGTATTTTAATTGAACTTTAACATTTTGGTGTTTAGTTGACAGTAAAGTAAATTGTTAGAATATAGTGAATAGTATTAGTGAATTATTAGAATTTATAATAATAAATTATAAATTTTATGTAAATGATAAAAATTATTTATAATGATAAATAATGAATTATAAATTTTATTTAAATTATGAAATTTATTTATAATGATAAATAATGAATTATAATAAATTTCATTTAAATTATAAAATTTATTTATAATGATAAATAACGAATTATAAATTTTATTTAATTATAAAATGTATCTACAATGATAAACAAAAAATTATGAAATTTATTTATAACGATACATAATGAATTATAAATTTTCTTTAAATTATAAAACTTACTTATAATGATAAATAATAAATTATAACATTTTATTTATAATAATAAATATTAAATTATTTATAATAATAAATATTTTTCTAAACATTTAAACTTCATAAATAATATTGCGTAAAATAATATTATCTTGATGCTTATACTATTTTATTATGTCTTTTAAAATAGTAGTTGATCTTTAGACCTATTACTCAAATTAATAAATAGCAGTTATGCATACATTGATATTTTATGCATGACTAAAATAAAATAATGTTATAATTAAAAAGTTTTCAAACGACAGCTGATAAATTAATATAATTGTTTATTTCACTACAAATTGAAATGTTTTATTCCATCAACATAGTACCATTACTTTATTAATTTATAAGCAACAATCGCTTTAGAAAAATATATCCTATCTTAAATAATTTCATCTTGAATATTTGGTTGGTTCCAGGAATTATTATTATTATTTTTTTATTTTTTTTAGTGTGCAATGCGATTAACCCATGATGCATATTCTAGATATTTTTTACCTGGGTACAAATATAATGCTAGATTTCCCCATTATTTTTAAGTAACTGAAATAAGTTAATAAAAATTAACTTCACGACTTAAATTTTCTATTATTAAAAGTATTAAAGTTATTTAAGTAAATACTATTATTTTTCCCTACAGTATAGTGTGGGGAAAAATATATATGCATCCTAGGATTTAAGCGATAAGGTTAAGTTTGAAAAATGTTGAGAACAATAATCTAAACAGGTGTGGACAGACTGTGGCCCGCTCGTAAATTTTTGCGGCCTACGGTGGAATTCACAAAACTTGTAATCGAAACAAATAGGGCTTTTATTACAGTAAATAAAATATTTTTTGGTTCTTTATTAATTATCATTGCAAATTTGCTAAAATAATAGTAACTTTTGTAATAATGTATTGTTTAAAATTTACAACTTAATATATATATATATATATATATATATA
The DNA here is from genome assembly GCA_032207245.1 of Pardosa pseudoannulata. Taxonomy (NCBI): domain Eukaryota; kingdom Metazoa; phylum Arthropoda; class Arachnida; order Araneae; family Lycosidae; genus Pardosa; species Pardosa pseudoannulata. Next base: position 79,505,553 of record CM063510.1, on the reverse strand, counting down.
TATATATATATATATATATATATATATATATATATATATATATATATATATATATATATATATATATATATATATATATATATATATATATATATATATATATATATATGTATATATATATATATATATGTATATATATATATATATATATATATATATATATATATATATATATATATATATATATATATATATATATATATATATATATATATATATATATATATATATATAGTACCGTAAAACAGTATTAAATTCATGTCCTATGTTCCCGCCGAGTGTTTAGGGTTTGTCAGACTTGATCTAAAAGATAAACAAACTGAGAGGTTGTACTTCAGAAGGATATTTGATAATTGTGACGTCATGGCTAATATAGAATAAAAAGGAAATGGACAATACGTCTCTATGAGAATCTGGAATGCTATTTTAAAATTACACTAAATAGGTTAAATAACTAAATATTTACGTTGCAATAAGCACTTTGCTAATATCTGATGGGTTTGTTATTATAAACCAATGCTTCCATAAAAGTAAAACTCTATTGAAACCTGCCTATACTGATACTATAGAGGTACTAGAAAATATGCAGAGGTTTTTATGCGGAGGTCATTGTTATATACAGCTTAATAATTTTAGCATCCAATATTTTTGTGTGCATTATGCATATATTATCTTGGAATGTGTTTATGTATCTAATTTAATCTTTTTAATATAGTTTAAAATGTAAATGATTATAATCATTATAACACGAGAGCTAAACTGCTGGAGATTTTGCAATGAAAAAGTAATTCCATAGGATTGCAGAGAAAGTCTTCAAAGTTTTCGTAATATCATTTAAAAGTAATTGTCTTGCGATATTTGTCTTTGGAAAAACGGGTGTCGAGCCAGTTTCAATCCATTAGACTTTTAGTTTTTCATCATATTTCTGATAATTCAAAAATCGCTGAAAATTTCCATTGTGTTGTGTTTTGCAATCGATAAGAAGTTCTTATATAATGAACTAAACAACAACATCGATGAATCATTGCAGGTGGAAATCGATGACTTTTAGTGACTAATTTAGCAATAGAAATGCATATGAATGAAATCTTTATTTAATGTTTGATAATTATATCGTCATAATCTTCCTATTGACTTTTTTAGAATCGATCGCTGTGTGTTAATCTATGAATCTAATGCCTCGTCAAAAAGGGTTTTTTTAAAGAGAGGAGAGGCAACTTTATTTCACAACTGAAAAATATACGCTTTTTTTAATTCACTAAATAATGATTGAGGCATTATTACAATTGAAGAATATACACATTTTTAATTCACTAAAAATTGATTTGGGCATTATTACGATTGAAAAATATACACTTTTTTAATTCACTAAATAATGATTAAGGCATTATTACGATTAAAAAATATACACTTTTTTTAATTCACTAAAAATGATTGAGGCATTATTACGATTGGAAAATATACACTTTTTTTTAATTCACTAAAAATGATTGAGGCATTAATAAATCAAAACGGATTTTTTTATGATATTACATAGTTTGTTGCATATTTGATTAATTATATTTATTCCTAAATTATGGCTATAAATCAGATAAAAGAATCATTTAAACTTTGTTTTATCATTAAAAACTTACTTTGATCGGATTTTGTAGTTAATTTTAGGACACTTAAATGCATTATGTCATGATAAAAATAGATATTAAGATTTAAGGTTGCCCAGTTTAAAGAAAAAAGATTTGTGCACCAATTAAAGATTGAGGCATAAATAAATCAAAACTTTAATGCTTATTATTATAATGCTTATTTTAATGTTTTTTTATTATAATACTTAATTTATTATACATTTGATTAACGGTATTTATTGCTGAATTATTTCTTTCCCTCAGATAAGATAATCATTTAAAAACTTACTATGTTCAGATTTTATAGTTTATGAGAAATGAAAAGCAATGTCTCATGCCTTAAATAAGCATTTAAGATTATACTGCAGTTAAAAAAAAACGCAACTTAGAATGAAAATGTTAATAACCCTTTCTCCTTAGAGGGTGTGAAGACTCCGATAACAGTGATATGTTTATGAAATAAAACTATTTTCTCTCCTCAAACCTTTGAAAAATTTTGTATATACATAAAAAATTATATTTTTGGATGATTTGAAATTTTCTTTACGGAAGTGTTTTTCTCTTTTTATAATTTACTTTGTTAAAATGTAATTATTTGCAATTTAGAAAACTATACCAAAATTTTTCATGAATGTTTTAAGATTATATATAATAATCTAACTCTTTTTGACAATGTAATCACGCATTACCATAGAGAATTTTCCGCTGCATCATGTAGTAAAACTTGCTTAAATCTTTAATGTGGGCAAACCTCTAAGATGCAGATTTTTCCGTCATAAGTTAACCTGGATGGGGCTCCATGAAACCACTGTAGCCAGTTCTTCAACCACCTTAAGGACTTACCACCTTAGGGAACCACCTTAAGCTGATCAGGATTACTTTGAACTGTCTTCATTTAATGTATGAAGTTGATTTACTTAATTACATAAACAGTTATATTTAACATTAAATTATTATATTCATTGAAGTAAATTGATTATTTACAAAACATGATTTTATGGTTAAAAAAAAGTTATTAAGGATTAGGTATTTGATATCTTCCCTTACATAAAAAAAAACTATTATGAAAAGAAAAATAACGAAAGATAAGAATATAATTTTATGAATGCATAATGCAATATAACACTTTTAAAATCAGCTTTCCTGCATATACTCTATGAAAATACATTTTAAAGAATTTATACGGAAATTTTCTTTTCACTGAACTTGAATTTTCTTTTTAAATTATTTGATTTAGTCTGTTAGATTTCTTCTAGTAAAAATCTGTATTCCTTTCCAGCAAAAACAAATTTATCATTCTGAAAAATTAAAAAAAAATTATATAAGGTTAAAGCATTATGAATTCATAATGCATTCCAACTCTTTTTATAGTCTCCTTGCTTCTACTCTTATAATGTGAATCTCAAAGAATGTATGCAATAGTTTTTCTTTTCTGTAGAGAATTGGCAATTGTTTTAAATAACATGTTTTATTTATTTTTGGCTTCTGCTTAAGAATCTTTCTTTTTTATCCAAAAAATATTTATCATTCTGAAAAAAATTAAATAAATAAATATAAGAATAAAATAACCAGGATGAAACGTTATGAATGCATAATGCATTACACAGTTTTACTATTAGTTTATTTAAGCTATTTCTATTCTGTTTAAGCTACGAGTCGTAGATTTCAGTAAGAATTATAGTAGATATTTGGGGAAACTTTTAACTAGCATCATTTAATTTGTTAGTTTTGTTAATAAGCTCGATTTTCTATGGATAATACTTATGATCTCCTTTTATAATTTTACATCAATTCCTTATGTCTGAGAAAGCTGGTGTAAAATAAACATTATATTGCATTTATTGCATTTTACTTTAAAGGAGAAATATATAATTTTGTTTAAATAATTCAGGCTAACTTTGTATTTGTCTATATTAATCTATCACTGATAATGTCGGGTGATAGCCTGACTAAATAATTAGAGTACTCTCAGACAAAGTGATTATGGTTCATGACTTTTTGTTAACTCATGTTCATAATGTTTATTGTTCTATATTGAAACACAAGAAGAAATGGCTGCTATTATCGCGTTAAATCATATTATATATTTTATATAAAGGAAATCCGGATATACTTAAAAGGAAATGTTCAACTGTAATAATAATCGCTTTATGATTAAAGACATAAAAAACGCTCTTTTACTTATCTGCAATTTTGGCGACAGCAGAAGATCTGATCATTTTACCAATCAGCGATTAACTATACAGTAAACACCAAAGGAAGAAGCCAAAGGTTAAGAAATTGATATTTATCATAATGAATTATTTTACCAGTAATGATATGTTTACAATTGATTCATGTGTTGTTATAAAATGCAGTAGTAGGCCGAATTTCAGCTCAATCGGAGGTAAAGAAAGTAATGAAAAAATGATTTCACAATTCAGACTTAAACAGATATAGAGAAAAAGTTATAAAATATGCTTAAATAAATAAAGAAACAATAGTGGCAATCACATAGATCCTTAAACAATAATCTTATATTTCAGTCACATTATAAAACCGATTTTACTGAATAAACTCCAATTCTTAATCCTACAAATAACAATGATAGAAGTGCTTTATGAATTATTAAGTACTAAATTAAAATTTAATGAATAAATCATAACATATTCCTTATTATTTAGTTTCTATCCGCGTACAAAATACTTTTTAAAAGTAAAAATTCAGGTTTATTATATGACTTGTTTACGTTGAAATCTACAGCTAAATTTCGAAACCGATTACATCACCTCCCCTCAATCTTTCAAAAATATTTGTTTGTTAGACTTCGCATTACCACTTATTTTTAACCTCCCCCTGTGTTGAGCAAACATACAGCAATAGAGTCCAAATTAATAAGAAAGGAAATAACATTTATTTGTTCAGATTTTCTTAAAGCAATTACACTTTTTATAGGCCTTAGCCTCTTCTGGCATAAGCCTTAATCATTCAAGAATATTTGTTCGTAGGAAGGACTACGCATTTCCGCTTATTTTTAACGTCTCAATGTTGGTCAACACACAGCAATGCTGCATGGGCAATAAGAACAGAGAATGACGCTGATTTTTACAGATGTCCTTAAAACAATTGTAGTTAGTTTTTGTCTAGATTTTTCATAGCCGTGAAGTCTAACAGTCAAGTATATATACAGTAAAATTAAGCTTAATAGGCCTTAGACTCTTCTGGTATAAACCTTAATCATTCAAAAATATTTGTTGGTAGGAAGGACTACGCATTTTCGTTTATTTTTAACCTCTCAATGTTGGTCAACACACAGCAATGCTGCATGAAGCAATAAGAACAGAGAAGGGCGCTGATTTTTAGAGATGTCCTTAAAACAATTGTACTTAATTTTTGTCTAGATTTTTCTTAGCCGTAAAGTCTAACAGTCAAAGTATATATACAGTAAAACTTAAGTGAAACGATATTGTCTTAAAAGGTATATTTTCTTTCGCCCCATGTAATTCTTCTATTTACTCAATGTATTCCTCACATACTGAATGCAAAATTACCAAGAAGTTAATGTGTTTGTAGGAAGGAGTACGCATTTTCGCTTATTTTTAACCTCTCAATGTTGGTCAACGCACAGCAATGCTGCATGAGGCAATATGAACAGAGAATGACTCTGATTTTTACAGATGTCCTTAAAACAATTGTACTTAATTTTTGTCTAGATTTATCTTAGCCGTGAAGTCTAACAGTCAAAGTATATAAACAGTAAAGCTTAAGTGAAAAAATATTGTCTTAAACTGTATATATTCTGGGACCCCATGTAATTCTTTTATTTACTCAATTTATTCCTCATTTACTGAATGCAAAATTACCAAAAAAATAATAATCTTGTTTTAAATATATGCATTTTAAAATATTTAAATACAGTTTAGTTATATTTCTAAATATCTATGATATTAATTTACTTCGTAGATAAACATTGGGTGCGGATATATTCAAACTGTCAATAACAATAATCTGTCTATTCCATTATTTTTCTATGTACGTACAGTGTCGTTATGAATAGGTTTTACTATATTTAGCAACCGTATAGAACTGGGAAAAGAAGGGGGGAAATTTATAAATGTTCCAGTACGTTGCATTCGGTATTTTGCCTGTAAGGATCTCACTCTGCCAATAGAAATTTGGTGCGCTAAAAACCACAACCTCCCTTGGTATAAATCACTTCTCAAGAATCCTTATTCAGTGTATTTTACAGTGCGAACGAGATTAATGATACGAGCGGAGTTGAGAAGAATGTCTGCACGGTAAAATAAAGTACCTCGCCTCGATTCTTTCACTGGACCCCTTTTCCAATCTCTGGCAGACAGAAGAGCCATTTACATTTTCAGCTTTTCTTTTGGTTCCTGGATCCCTCTTCTTTCCCCCCGCCCGCCTCACACCCTATTCCAATTTCGGGCCTGAAGCACAAAACCCTTTCATCCCCCTAGTACTACTGCAGGACACCACACCAACAGAAAGAGCGGGATCGATCGTCTGCCAGGAGGGGACGAGGGAAAAAGCAGTGGTCGTAAGAATTAGAGGAAGGTTGGAAGGGAAGCTTTTAGTTCTGTTTTTCTTCACGGCGGGGGTGGTGTCCGGGGCTACCGGAAAAGGTCACCACAAAAAAAAAGAACTGGTGCGCACGCGTAGTGCGGAGGCTTGCTTAAGGTCATGTTTACTTTCAAGCTTATCCCCCTATACAAAACGAGAACGGGTTAGGTGTATTTGTTTTGTTCATATGGGTCGAAAGAGAAAGGCCGACTTTCTAATTCGTTCTTGCAGTTTAAACTGATATTGATTCTGTTTTAACTGCTGTGCATAGTTCTAATTGTGCATATTTATTCCTTTGCTATAAGGATAGAATATATATGTGTGTGTATACAGGCATATATATATATATATATATATATATATATATATATATATATATATATATATATATATATATATATATATATATATATATATATATATATATATAATATATATACATGTATAATAATATATATTTAATATATATACTAATATATATACACGCATATATATATACACATATATATGTAATGAGACGGACTTCTCGATGGTTGGTTGCAGTCATGGGCATAAAAATAATACCATTTCAGCTAAAGACCTTTATTAAGATAGCGTTGCATTTCATCATAGGGACAGTACAAACTGAAGGGTCAGCTAGCATGAAGTTCTATGTACATGACCCGTAACACCTGGGTGAATATCACTAGAAAAATCTGTTTACGACAACGTGCATCTCCTTTTTATTTGGAAATTTCCTAAATTGTCCGCTAGGACCATGTAGGTTTATAATTGGTCAGGTCCCTTCTCTGAGGGTGTAAACTGTAGCCCTACTGGTCAATTTAGGTTAGGGGTTAAAAAGGAGAATGCAAAATGACGCGGTAATTTTTAGCACTTGATTTAAGTTTTGAAAACCCATGAGAATTTTCCTTACATATATATATATATATATATATATATATATATATATATATATATATATATATATATATATATGTGTGTGTGTGTGTGTGTGTGTGTGTGTGTGTAATGATATATATATATATAAATATATATATATATATATATATATATATAAGTCGACTTAGAAAATTTATTCAGTATATTTTCTATCTGAACAATTAAGTAACACAAAAATGTTTTTATTCAAATGGATGTATTTATGTCCTGAGTAATATACTCGAAAAGCAGCCATTTTCATACCCATTAGCGCTTCTATGTTTTTGTGTGCATGTGTGTAGGAAGAATATTAAAACTATTAAAGATTGACTTAGCAACGGTTATTTTTCTATTTCATCTTGCTTTAATATCCACCAACGGTAAAAAAATAAAGCTCTCTAAATACAAAGGTAACTTTAGCTTTATCAGTAACTGCTTTTATTCTGGCCTATGTTCAGACACGAGGTTTTACTGAAAGTCGGTTTCCTTGCAAAAGTCTCACTTTATCAGAGAAATAAACAGTCTCCCTGTTAAATAGGTTTAGTTGGCAGATCGGATCCATGAGGAATTGTTGACTTAATTACAAACTATATTATTTTCTGTACTAAAATTTTCTAATATCTTGTACAATCAAAATCCCTGTGATTTGACTTTCCACAACGACGTTATTGAAAGATAACGGGATTTTACTGAAAAAGTTATAGCATAAAAAACAATAAAAAAACTACACTTTAACATTTTAAAAACGTAAAATGACCTAAAGTGGCTTGTATCAATTAGTTCTTAAGACTACAAGTGAGAACCAAAAAGTTAATGCTCTGAAAGATATGAATATATCAATGCAAGTTATCCATATTAAGTCCGTTTTTTTTTATTTTATTTTTTTGAACAATTAAGTTCCCAATGCATTTTCAAGAACTTTGATTGACATTGACTGCATACTATTCATCCAAATACTTTTAAAGATAAGTTGAAACAGCTTTTAAAATGAAGAGAATAAGCAATAGCTTAGTAATATATATATGCATGTATAAGTACAAGAAGAAATCAACTTTTCAAATACAGAAATAATTTTGAAAAAGAAATTATTCATGCCAACATTAAATGCATTGGTAGAACGCTTATTTTATTTAAAAGATTGTAAAAAATTACCTTAAAATTCAATCTCACAGGAAAGATTAAATAATTTGGATATTACATACATAGAGAGTGATTTACTTAAGAGTATTGATTGTGAAGCAGTAATTGATATAAATTTTCTGAACTAAAAGCTAAAAATTTATTTAAATATTTTCAGATTTTTATTCCAAGTATATACTTCAAAAATTTGTCAGCATAAAATATAAATAATGTAAAATATCATTTCTGTATTTTAATATGTAGTCAATGTTTATTTTTACTCCATAATTATATACTTCTTTAAAATGTTCAATTCCGGTCATAAGCCATGTCTAGGAGTTGTTCAAATGTCTCCGGCGTAGGCTTGCATAAAACATCATAACCGGCCCGGTATATATATATATATATATATATATATATATATATATATATATATATATATATATATATATATATATATATATATATATATATATATATATATATATATATATATATATATATATATATATATATATATATATATATATATTTATATATATATATATATATATATATATATATATATATATATACATATATATATGTGTGTGTGTGTGTGTGTATGTATGTATGTATGTATATATATGTATATTTATATATATATATATATATATATATATATATATATATATATATATATATATATATATATACATATAGATATATATATATATATATATATATACATATATATAAGTGTATATATATATATATATATATATATATATATATATATATATAGTCATTGATATACGGATAACAAAAAGAAGACTCATACACTTAAAAAAACAAAATAACCAGATTTCATATAATAATGAAAAAATTAAAGGAATAATTACTATGTTTGCTAATATCGTTGGAGAATTAAAACTCTAATTTGGGATTAAAACGTTTTGAAGAGTGTACACACACATATATGTGTGTTTATACGTATAAGTATATATATCATATATCTATCTCACTCACTCTCTATATATATATATATATATATATATAATATATATATATATATATATATATATATATATATATATATATATATATAGAGAGAGAGAGAGAGAGATGATTTGTTATCTGGCAAAGAAAAGTATTGTTATGCAATGGATTTATTTTTAAAAAAAGGGGGGGGGAGATGAACCTGCTGTGTCCTTTTATATCAGATATAACACCTCGTTCCTCCTTTCACTAATCCCAAAGAAGTCGCAATAAATTTATATTTGAAGTAATACCTCGTTGACAACCCTGTAGTCTCACTTTTACCTCGATAGGTCCGCTACGATTAAGGAAAAAAAGGAGTACGGAAATATGCCACAGAGAAATACTGTATGAAACAACTCTCGCATAATCTTCTTATTCAGAGTCGAAAAGAGAGTAAAACGTTCAACCTCCCCCTGCACCCCCCCCCTGAAAAGCCCCATTTACATTTTCAACTTTTTCTTCATCGAACTGCCTCCCCCCTTACCCCTCTTACCTCCCCCTTGCTGCAGCCTCATTCTCACTTTACCCTACTACTCAGTAGTTCATTTCTGAACTTCAAGACTCCAAAAACCCTTTTCTACTACTCCAAGAACGCGCGAGCATAAAATGGGATCGATCGGTTGCCAGACAGAAAAAAATAATAATAACAAAACAAAGCAAAAAAGGGGGAAGGAAATAAAAAAAAACAGGGAGGGTGGTAGTAGGAGAAAAGAAGATGGAGAAGCGATCTTTTTTCACTTGGATTGGGGTGGGGGTGTTTCGGGGCTACCGGAAAGGTCACTAGTAGGAGGAAAAAAAGGGAAGAGATGCGCAGATCGGGATGCGCATATCTCCTTGTTTACATCCAGGCTCATTGCTGTTGAAGAGACTCGCGCATATTTGTTTTGCTTACACAGAATAAAGGGAAGACAAGTAAAGGATTAAATCCCTCTCGTAGTATTTTTTTTTCAAGTATGATTCATACCGGAGAACTTTTCCCTAAATCCTTTAAAGTGTACTTGTGACCGAATTCAAGACATTGATAACCGAGCAAAACAAACAGAGCTGCCTGTTCCGAATTGTAATATATTGAGGAAGCAGATACGCAGTGTAAATATGGAGTAAATTTCCAACAAGGGGGCGGACAAATATACTTACACTGAAGCATCATAATACTGGGAGGAGAAAGGTCTCAGACAGATTAAAGTATAACTGAAACCGGATGCAGGAAGGAACTTCCGAATGCAAAAGTAGGCGTTGTAAAATATTGAGAGAGAAAGTTGAGATTTTGCTGAGAAAATTAGATACGGGATAAGAAATCGTCAAACAACTACACTTTTACTTTTTTAAAAAGTGAAATGACCTAAAGTGGTCTGCATTCCGTAGTTCTCAAGAACGCGGATGAGTATTTTATTTACAAAAATAAACTTTTCAATCTTTTGCAAAATTTCGCTACGACGTTTAAGGGAAAGAGGGATTAAGGGGTTTGTTAAAAACACACATTTCAATACGACAGATGCATTTGCTTGTATTGTCGTCATCAACTTGTTTAAAATTCTGAACTCTTTCTAGCTGATAGCATAAACTGCATTAAATAATACAAATCTAATATACTTACCCAAGCCTTCTAGGGTTCACCAACATCTGTAAATGGGTAAACGCATTGATCCATCCCTGTACGATGACTTCAGTACAATTTTTTATAATTTTATTTACAAAAATAGACTTATAAATCTTTTGCAAAAATTAGCTTCGATGTTTAAGGGAAAGAATGATTAATTAGTTTGTTAAAAAAAAAAAAACGCACGTTTTATTACGACAGATGCATTTGGTTTGGTTTGGAGCGCTACGGTCTACTCTTTTGCACACGAGGGCTAATGAGACCGCGCATTTGCTTGTATTGTCGTCATCAACTTGTTTCAAATTCTGAACTCTTTCTAGCTAATAGCATAAACTACATTAAATAATACAAGTCTAATATACTCACACAAGCCTTCTAGGGTCCAACAGTATCTGTAAATGGGTACAGCGTTGATTCATCGCTGTAGTGCGGCTTCAGTACAATTTGTTTTAAATTTATTTACAAAAATAAACTTATAATCCTTTTGCAAACTTTAGCCACACTCCTTAAGGTAAATCGTAATTAAGTGGTTTGTTAAAAGCGCACATTTCAAAACGACAGATTCATTTACTCGTATTGTCGTTATCAACTTGTTTCAAATTACGAACTCTTTCTAGCCGATAGTATAAACTGCATTAGATAGCAAACGTCTAATATACACATATGAGCCTTCTGAGGGCCAACAGTATTTATTAATGAGTACACTGTTGATCCTTGTAGTTCCTCTTCAGTACAATTTTTTTTATAATTTTATTTACAAAAATAGACTTATAAACCTTTTGCAAAATTTCACCACAATCCATAAGGAAAAGCGTAATTAAGTGGTTTGTTAAAAACGCACATTTGTAAACGACAAATTCATTTACTCGTATTGTCTTTATCAACTTGTTTCAAATTACGAAATCTTTCTAGTCAATATTATAAACTGCATTTGATAACAAGCATCTAATATACACATATAAGCCCTCTGGGGGCCAACACTATTTATTAATGTACTGTCACTCTTGATCACTGTAGTTCCTCTTCAGTACAATTTATTATAGTTTTATTTACAAAAATAAACTTATAAACCTTTTGCAAAATTTCGCCACTATGTTTAAAGGAAAGCGTAGCTAAGTGGTTTGTTAAAAACGCATATTTCAATGCATTATATGCATTGTCTTCAACTTATTTCAAATTCTGAACGCTTTTTAGCCGATAGCATAAACTGAATAAGATAGCTTAAATCATACATAATATATACACTTTAAGCCTTATGGGGCCAACAGTATCTCTAAATGGATACGGTGTTAATCTATGTAGTGCGCATTCAGTATAATTTAGCTATTCACCAAATAACAGAGTTGATTCTAATAACCTCCACTTTCTTTATATGAAAATAAGTGTATATTATAAAAACTCACATATAAGTGTCACGTAGTAGCTCTTTCAATTCATTATATTCCATTGTATCTAGTTTCATAAGCTTTTCTTTGGAATGTTTTCCCTTTTTAATATCGGCTTGCTTCTATTAAAAGTTAAAACAGAAATGGGTTGAAAGCAAGCAGAAATCATGGAAATTATTATATTTTAACTCTTCTATTTATTTATCCCTTCATATATATTAATTCTTAATAGAAAGAAAGTTGCCAAAAATTTTGGACGGTATGAATGTACCTTAAAAAATTTCGGCTTAGTGTAAGCCATCTAACAAAAAAAGATTTAATTTCACCATTGAAGCGAAAATATATCCAGGAAACGTATTGTTCTTTATCCAGTCTTAGAACTTAATAGGGACAGTTTGAAGAATGTAGTTATTATTAATTTAATTATCTATATATAATTAGGATATAAAGTAAACTTTAAAAGTGTCAAAGGAAGCAGAAAATTTAGAGCTGTCCAAATTTAATAAAAAGGTATCTAGTATATAAAATATACAAAAACCTATGTATAAAAAATAGAAATTACTGTCAGGGGAAATTATACACTGAAAAAAATTAGGCTAACAATATTTTCAAAGCCACTACGAACAACCTTTTCAATTCAACATTTCCACAAATGATATCAAAAAAGTTGTATATTGTGTTGACCTTCTTTTCATTTTTGCATTATTAACGTTGGTGCATATTTAATGCATTTCCATGCAAAGAATGTGTTTGACTATTATATTCCCCTCGCTATCTTTTTCTATTGCGTCTTTCATTAGCGAATGGCGTTAGTGAGAAAGGATTTCGATCTCAGCCATTGAAATGCAACACAAATTGTCGTATTTTATTCTGAAATGCAGAAATTTCACTCTTGTACTACTACTTCGAGTTACACCAGCATAAAATGGGATCGATCTGGCGTAAGGGGTAAATAGTAGAGAGGGGGAAAAAAAGAGGGAAACGGTAGAAACTGCGCTAAGGAAGATGAAGAGCTGCAATCATCTGCTCTTAGGTGTCCCAGAGGCTACCAGAAAGGTCACTTATCTGTGGAAAATGAGAACAAATGCACAAGTAGGATGCCAAAGTTAGTTTGGGAGCCATTCATTCCTATGAGAATAGGTACAGAATGACTTTTAGTTTGAAGGGGAAAAAAAGAAAATGGAGTTTTACTTGATTCTTCTAGTTTTGTGAATTTAAAATTTTTTTGGGGAGAATCAATGTAGACTTTCTATTACCTTTCTAATTTTTACAATCTACTCGTTAGATCATATTAATGTAGAGCATATATTTGCATTAGAGAAATAAAACCTAGAAATAAATATATTTAGACTATGAATTAGGATCTTATTTTAACACACATTGCAAAAATTCCTGTAACGATTTTTGTCATTTGATGATTTTCCCATTAATATAGGACATAAATAAATATTTAATGACATGTACTAGAACTTGGAAAAAATGTGTTTCTTAGTACCTTTGTGAGTACTTGGAATTTAATTTTTATTAACTTATATAAAGTTGGTATCTAATTTTTACAATCTTTCTATTTTTACAATCTACTCATTAAAATCTAAAGTTGGTATCAATTTTTACAATCGTTCTAATTTTTACAATCTACTTGTTAGATCATACTAAACCATACTAATGTAGAGTATATATTTGCATTAGAGAAATAAAACCTAGAAATAAATAAATTTAGACTATAAATTAGAATCTTATTTTAACACATGTTGTAAACATTCCTGCAAAGGTTTTTTGTCATTTGTTGATTTTCCCATTAAAATGCGACATAAATAAACATTTCATGACATGTACTAGGTCTTGGAAAAAAATGTGTTTCTTTGTAAATTTGTGGATACTTAAAATTCAATTTTTATTAACTTATATAAAGTTGGTATCTAATTTTTACAATCCTTTTATTTTTACAATCTACTCGTTAAAATTTAAAGTTGGTATCAATTTTTACAATCTACTCTTTAGACTATATTAATGTAGAGCATATATTTGCATTAGAGAAATAAAACCTAGAAATAAATATATTTAGACTATAAATTAGGATCTTATTTTAACACATGTTGCAAACATTCCGGTAACGATTTTTGTCATTTGATGATTTTCCCATTAATATAGGACATAAATAAATATTTAATGACGTGTACTAGGTCTTGGAAAAAATGTGTTTCTTAGTACCTTTGTGAGTACTTAAAATTCAATTTTTATTAACTTATATAAAGTTGGTATCTAATTTTTACAATCTACTCGTTAAAATCTAAAGTTGGTATCTAATTTTTACAATCTTTCTAATTTTTACAGTCTATTCGTTAGACCATATTAATGTAGAGCATATATTTGCATTAAAGAAATAAAACCTAGAAATAAATGTATTTAGACTATAATTTAAGGTCTTATTTTAATACACGTTGTAAACATTCCTGTAACGATTTTTGTCATTTGAGGATTTTCCCATTAAAAATAGGACATAAATAAAAATTTAATGATGTGTACTAGGTCTTTTAAAAAAATGTGTTTCTTAGTACCTTTGTGAGTATTTAAAATTTAATTTTTATTAACTTATATAAAGTTGGTATCTAATTTTTACAATCTACTCGTTAAAATCTAAAGTTGGTATCTAATTTTTACAATTTTTCTAATTTTTACAATCTACTTGTTAGACTATATTAATGTAGAGCATATATTTGCATTAGAGAAATAAAACTTAGAAATAAATATATTTTGACTATATATTATGAACTTATTTTAACAGATGTTTGAAACATTCCTGTATCGATTTTTATCACTTGATGATTTTCCCATTAAAATAGGACATAAATAAACATTTGATGACATGTACTAGGACTTGTAAAAAAATGTGTTTCTTAGTACTTTTGTGAGTACTTGAAATTCAATTTTTATTAACGTATATAAGTTGGTATAAAAATATAAACTACAATAATCTCGAGTATAAATGTTTCTCAATTTCAGTTTTAGAATATTTTAGTTATATTTCAGTTTTAATATTTGCTCTTCAGTTTGTGTACGACTCGTATGTCATTTTGTTTTTTAGTTAAATCTAATAATCTCTGCGCTGTATTTTATAGAAGAAAAGGAAAAAATATCTTGAGACATTTCCTTCATAGTTTTATCTTTGAAATTAGATGTCTGCTTTTTTTTAACACATGTTGCAAACATTTCTATAGCTATTTTTGTCATTTGATAATTTTCCATTAAAATAGGACATAAATAAATATTTGATGACATGTACTAGGACTTGAAAAAACATGTATTCCTTGGTACCTTTGTGAGTACATAAAATTCAATTTATATTAACTTATATAAATTGGTATAAAAATATAAGCTACAATAATTTTGAGTATAAATTTTCTCAATTTCAATTTTAGAATATATTAGCTATATTTCAGTTTTAATACTTGCTCTTCAGTTTCTGCCCGATTCATAAGTTATTTCGTTTTTCTGTTAAATCTGATAATCTCTCTACTATATTTTATAGAAGAGAAGGGCAAAAATATTCGCTAGAAATTTCCTTTATGGTTTTATTTTTGAAATTAAATGCCTGTATATTTTAACACATGTTGCAAACATTTCTATAGCTATTTTTGTCATTTGATAATTTTCCATTAAAATAGGACATAAATAAATATTTGATGACATGTACTAGGACTTGAAAAAACATGTATTCCTTGGTACCTTTGTGAGTACATAAAATTCAATTTATATTAACTTATATAAGTTGGTATAAAAATATAAACTATAATTATCTCGAGTAAAAATGTTTCTCAATTTTAGTTTTAGAATATTTTGGCTATATTTCAGTTTTAATACTTGATCTTTAGTTTGTACACGGTTTTATTACATATGTTATTTCGTTTTTCTGTTATATCTGAATAATCTCTCTGCTATATTTTATAGAAATAAAAAAGAAGAAAAATTTCTAGACATCTCCTTCATGGTTTTATCTTTGAAATTAGATGTCTGCTTTTTTTAACATGTTGCAAACAACACAGATATTGCAAACATTAATGTAACTACTTTTGTTATTTGATAATTTTCCGTTAAAATAGGATATAAAAAAATTTGATGACATGTACTAGGACTTGAAAAAAATGTATTCCTTGGTACCTTTGTGAGTACATAGAATTCAATTTATATTAACTTTTATAAGTTGATATAAAGATATAAGCTGCAATAATCTCGAGTATAATTTTTTCTCCATTTCAGTTTTAGAATATTTTAGTTATATTTCAGTTTTAATACTTGCTCTTCAGTCTGTGTACGATTCGTAAGTTATTTCGTTTTTCAGTTAAATCTAATAGATTTTTCAGTTAAGTCTGTCTGCTACATTTTATAAAAGAAAAGGGCAAACAAATTCGTTATACATTTCCTTCATGAGCAGCATCTTTGAAAAGCAGACATCTTTGAAATTAGATGTCTGATTTTTTTCTCTAAATTATATAATTATCTAAAAAGGAAGCAAAAAAAATCAGCTATACAGAAAATTAAGAGGGATTAAAATAGTTAATGTATATTACTACTACGTTTATTTATAATTTCGCAATCACATATTTCGTTATTTCAATCTTAAGAAACCTCACATTTCTGTTATCTTACTCCACACATTTGTTGAATTTCACATTTTCTGTGCTAGTCGATAGCATAAAAATGGCATGGGAAACAGGAATAAGCTTTGAAAGGCCTGTCAAACCATTCTGTATGCCCAAAAGGGAACTGATAGGAAGCTTATTTTACGCCACTTTAAAGGATTTAGCAAAATAATGAAGCTTGGGTAATTTTCAACTCAAAATCTGTCACATTCTTCCACTGCGGCACTTCTTCAAACACATTTGTACCTTATTTCTAAAATTCTTTCTTGGCTATGCCTGGATAACTGCCGATCACCGGCACGATTTTGTTTTCCATGATGTTATCCGAATAAGACGAATCGGCTTAATAATGTAAAGATGAATGATCGACTTCCTTCAAAACTCACAAATCGGTGGTCCAGAATTTTTAAGATTTGGCGTTGCCTTCAGTTAAAGTTCATTTATTTGGCACCTGTAAGACTGTTATTTAAAGTTGAACTCCAGTATTCAATAAAAATTAACAAGCATCTCTAGACTTTGCCAATTTTCTTACCTGACCACCTCAATTAACCTGAATTATTGAAAGGTTAGACCTTTTGTTACTAATTACAGATCTTAAATAAACTAAACTGCAACTGAGGTTAACACATAACCTGCTACTTAGATGAACTTGGTATTTTATTCCAAATGAAGAATTAATTCTTTTAATTCATGATAAAGAGTCGTTATCAGCAGACAATCACGTAAGAGTTGAATTTATTTGAATCAGGAATTTCTCAGGCTCTTTCACCACTGCACCCACCTCTGAAATAAACCCAGGGCATCCCAGGACGTCTTAGCATCACGTTTAAAACCCGAAGTAGAGCACCAATCGCACTTCACTATATATACAAGCAAAATTCTTAGCACGTTTTCTCAGTTGTACAGTGGTTACAGAATCCCAATTAAATTTTAAGTATCTCCCTGCCTTCTTTAATAATTTTGCAAATTTTAGTCATCGTTCTATACACGTTCGAGGCACTTAAAAATGTCAGGGCACCCTGTTTGGAAAACAAGGTACAAGAACTTTATAGCAACTTATCATTAGATCTTCCTGTCTTGAAGCAGATATCATTCCATCTCCAGTATTCAAACTTAAATTGTTGTCTTCCAGATTTTCTCCAATGCATGCAAGAATGAAACTGGATCGATTAATTGCAAGGAAGGTTTTCTGTAGTTATGATAGTCATTGCATTTATGGGTCGACAAAAATAAGCAGGTTTAATATACACTCTCAATTTTAACATAAAATAGCAAATAATCCAACTGTAGTTGCTATTGTCTTATTTTAGATAGTAAAACGTTGTAAGGTTTTATATATTTTTTCCAAGCTGTTATACATTGAGGATTTATTTCATTGAAGACATAAGCATTTCCTGTGTGGGGAAAAGGGGAAGTTAAGTTAGATTTTTTTTATTATCAAATAAAGAAAAGATTAAAAGAGTCATTCGTCAAAGGACATTGAAGAGTTGGATTTACTAAAACTTCATTTGAACTTCCCATTGGATCTCCAGGTCTCGGAACACACACTATTCCGTTTCCTGACCTCAAACTTAAAACCCTTTTCTTTCTGACTACTCCATAACATGCAAGCATGAAGCGGAATCGATTGGCTGCAAGAAGTAAAAAAAGAAAAAAATGTGTGTGTGGAGAGAGAAAGAAGCTGGAAAGAAGAGTTCTTTTTTTCGCTTGGGGCGGGGGTGGAGTCCGGGGCTACCGGAAAGGTCAGTAGTAGGAGGCAAAAAGGGGAACAGATGCGCAGTTCGGGAGGCGCAAGACGCCGTGTTTACTTCCAGGCTCATCCCTGTGGAAGATGCGAACGGGGGTGGTTTCCTTTCTCGCTTTCGCTAGAGATAAAGTAAATGGGGGACGATTTAATCCTTTAGTCCAATTATCTGCTACGGAGGTGCACGCCGACAATGAATTTTGAGTTAGCCGCAGATCGCCAGAGGGAGTAGAAAGTAAATAATGGGAGACAAATAAGGTTGCTTTTAAACGATTGGGTTTTCGGGGATGGCGGCGTTGTTTGGGTTTCAGAAATCTAAAGAATTTTTTTTCCTCCATTAGCAAAGGAGGATTTGGTCTTATATTTTTACCTGATTAATAGCGTTGCTCTGAAGCACTAAAAGATTGTAGATTTCTCATTCACATAATAATAATTTAAGTTATTAAAAGCAGTTACTTTCCAAATGAGTGAAGCAAAATATATAGTTTTCATATTTTCAAAGTGACTTAATTGCTTGATTTCGAATTAACAGGTTCCAAATCATGTACAGAAAAATATAATTTATGCTACAGTCTTCTTTTAATAATCTCACTCAAAAATTTTAAAGTTGCACATATATATATTTTATATATATATATATATATATATATATATATATATATATATATATATATATATATATATATATATATATATATATATATAGATATATAGATATAGATATATACATATATATGTGTGTGTGCATGTATTTATATATATATATATATATATATATATATATATATATATGTGTGTGTGTGTGTGTATGTATGTATTATATATATATATATATATATATATATATATATATATATATATATATATATGTGTGTGTGTGTGTGTGTGTGTGTGTATGTATGTATTATATATATATATGTATATAATATATATGTATATATATACATGGATATATACATATATGTATATATACATATATATATACATACACATATATGCGTAATTATTTATACATATATATGCATATATATATAAATATACATATATATATAAATATACATATATATATATATACATACATATATATGCATATATATATAAATATACATATATATATAAATATACATATATATATATATACATATATATATAAATCAAACTTTTCCTAATGAATTATAATCTATAATTTTAAAAATAATTTTTTGCTTTTGCTTTATCGTACTAATATATAATTCACATAATCAAACTGAAATTAAGATAGCTGTATTTTTACTACATTATATGGAAAATTCGAAGAGTAAGATAGGAAATATGCATCTTAAATTTGAAATCCAAATTTGTTGTATCGTACAAATTCTTCCAAAATTTTAAAATCACCCATAAATTCCGTCTATGATGCAGTAAATGCAGCCAAAATTCTAAAAATTTTTACTGTTTGCTTTAAACAGTTAGAGATAATCGTTATAAGGTATACTAAATTATTAATTCTCTTGTGTAGATTGAGAATTTTTCTATAAATAGATTAAGCATGCTTTATATTTTTTTGTTAACATGAGTGGAGATGAGAAGCAAACTTCTTGATTAGCAAGCAAGAATTTTACCTGTCTAAATATAATAATAATTCTACTTATGTATAAGCTTTTACTAGTGTACTTCATATCTTCAAACTTGACATCTTCATCGTAAATGATACTCTACCTTTAAGAATTGAAATGTAAACTACTTTCATCAGCACTGAGTTTCATAGAAAAAATAAAGTATATTTCAAAACTTTCTTCTGAATTCTTGAAATTTATTCCCTTTTATAATACGCATTTAAAAATTCCGTTGCTTTAACTCATGCTAGAGGCGGATTCCTAATTTTGCAATCAAAGTTCAAAGGTAAATAAATGTCACTTGTAAAAACATTGAGCAATTAAAATCCATCTTTTTTCAATGTCGTTAATGTGGCAACCAGATCTTAGTAGAACCATTGCTTTTAAATTCCTCTTCCATTATCACTCGATTGATTCTAAATTCGGATTTAATGTTGTTATCATGTTTCCAAGCAGAGAAGACTTAATTCTGCTTCATTCATCTTTAAGATTCAGTGTAAATGTAAAGTTCTGTCGTGTCTTTTTACGTTGTTTTCACGTAAACACAGAAAAATTCATACGCTTAGTTTGTTGATTTCGCAGATCCGAGAAAGGGGATTCATTTTCAATTAAACTCACGTTTTCGATTTTGAACTAAATAAATAGCTTATTGTGAGTATTAGTATTTCACTTTCTTCTCTTTTTTTGCTTATTTCTACGTTCCCTTACAGGCTTTGTGCGAGTTTCATAAACAAGTAGTACTTTAAAATAATGACGCTTTCTCCCCGTAGATAAATATTTAACTTTTACAAATTATTCCACTTTCCGTGAATTATTTATTTCAGTCGAATGAATTGTACTGTTAATAATTCTCATTTGAATTATATTTATATTTGCTGGTAACGAAATGTTCGCTTTGTCTGCTAAGATCTGAATAATTTTGTAGTTTTTAGAAGAAATAAAGTAAAGTAACAGAGCATACTTTTAAGGTATATCAACATAACTGTTCAGAAATCGCTTTTTAACTTCGCTGGTATTGTTTCAGTTTATAAAATTTTAAGGTTAAAATAATGTGTTTTAGTGCTAAAATACTATTATTGATCCAAAGATCAAACATTATGATCTGAAGTAATCAGAAAAGGATCATTGTGATATTAGATTAAAAGGAATCTCCAAATTTATTGTTTAGCAGTAGTTATAAATTATACATTTAAACAATTACAAATCAATTTATATATAATACATTTTAGAACAACAAGTAACGTGTTCTAAAAATGAGGAGTGTAAAAGTATTTTAATAGTAAAATATTGTGGTCAAAATAGCCGCTGATTCTTGTTGAAAATTCCGTATCCACCGTGCTATTGTACGGTATGGTAGGACGTTATTCCCGAGGGTTTACACTAATTCACTGGGACATTCCATCGCATTTCTCCCTTGGAGAATGGCTATTTTGATGTAAACTGCTAAACACTGGTTACTTCTATCTCGCACGACATTCACCAACTGATTGATTTCATAGTCTCGATGCGCTACTACCGTCTATCACATAGCCATCTGTTCTTCTGCATACACACTATGCCTGCAAAACTTCCACACGACACATATACGTTTGTGATCCGTTCACATATATACAAGAAAAAAGAAATAGTTGCCATGACTTATGCCCCAACCCTCGTATTAAAATTGTGAGACTCATTCAGTAAAATTAAAATTGTGAGACTGATTCAGTAACCAAGCCCTAAAATCTGCAAAAATACTTAAAGAGAACATCATGATATTTTATCAAAATAAATCTTCAGATCTATAAAGTTTGGTCGAGGTTTCCAATCATACACTACATAAACTTTTGTTCTAAAATTGGGAAGAGTTCTAAGCGACTTCAATTCCTATTTATTTTTGGCGTAAAATTATCTAACCAAGTCACCAAATGTTTCGTCAATAACTCTCATTCAATTCCCTCTTATGTTTGCTTCCCCGTCCGAAGTACTTTGTTGCTAGGAAACCAACATCAGTGAAATCGTATAGCGAGGGTCGTAACGATACATTGTTCATATTCGAGCTCGGCAAATATTTAGGGTCTAAAAATATCTTCTGTTGTTTTGCAGTGATATTTATGACACCAGTTACCCCCTCGAATGGCACGTGAGAAGTGGGTAAAGCGAAATCAGTTCGCGTCTACAGAAATTACCTGACGATGATGGTAAAGTTAATGCAGAGATTCCTACCTTTTTAAACACATTTGATTAAAGCATGGTTAAAGCATAACTAATAAATTTTGATAAAAAAAAATCTCAATTTGCAGATTTACGTGTTTATAAATCACATGATGAATTTAAGTATTTAGGGTAAATAATTCTAGTATGTCTCCACATTATTTAGCAAGTGATATGTTTCTATGAAAACTGTGATACCAGCATTGTTTTTAAAATAAGGGTCGAATGGCACGTGAGAAGTGGGTAAAGCGAAATCAGTTCGCGTGTACAGAAATTACCTGCCGAATGATGGTAAAGTTAATGCAGAGATTCCTACTTTTTAAACACATTCGGTTAAAGCATGGTTAAAGCATAACGAATAAATTTTAATTAAAAACATTTCAATTTACAGATTTACGTGTTCATAAATCACAGGATGAATTTAAGTATTTGGGGTAAATAATTCTATGTCTCTACATTATTTAGCAAGTGATATGTTTCGATGAAAACTGTGATACCAGCATTGTTTTTAACATAAGGGTCGAATGGCACTTGAAAAGTGGGTAAAGCGAAATCAGTTCGCGTCTACAGAAATTACCTGACGATGATGGTAAAGTTAATGCAGAGATTCCTACTTTTTAAACACATTTGGTTAAAGCATAGTTAAAGCATAACGAATAAATTTTGATAAAAAAAAAACACTCAGTTTACAGATTTACGTGTTTGTGAATCACATAATGAATTTAAGTATTTGGGGTAAATAATTCTAGTATGTCTCTACATTAAGTGATATGTTTCGATGAAAACTGTGATACCAGCATTGTTTTTAAAACAAGGGTCGAATGACACGTGAGAAGTGAGTAAAGCGAAATTAGTTCGAGTCTATAGAAATTATCTGACGATGATGGTAAAGTTAATGCAGAGATTCCTACTTTTAAAACACATTTGGTTAAATCATGGTTAAAGCATAACGAATAAATGTTGATAAAAAAAATCTCAGTTTACCGATTTACGTGTTTTTAAATCACATAATGAATTTAAGCATTTGAGGTAAATAATACCAGTATGTCTCTATTTAGCAAGTGATGTTTCGTTGAAAACTGTGATACCAGCATTGTTTTTAAAATAAGATTTCTTACTTTTCAAAGTGTGTCCTTGCGTGATAAAAATAAGGCTAGCATACACACAACCGCACGTCATATCTAAAAAGACTTCAGCAATAATTCTGATTTACGTTTCGAAGTTAGTTGAGGTAGTTTTTTAATGTCAATCCATGAAGTTACTATATTCATTAAGTGCAGCTTAATGATAAGTTTCATATCCTGTGCCGAATTTATAATGATGCCAAATTTGGTGGTTAAAAAGGTTGACAACTCTATGCTGCAGTCATTATTTTAAAGACGTATATTTTTACCTTTTTGATACCTATTATTAAATATTCGATGGTATAATAGAAATTTAATATATATTATTAATTTATATATTTTCAGTGACTATTTCATTCATCGCAAAAAGTAAAGAATAATAGCATTAAATATGTTTTTATTACTTTTTTAATTGTAGTATATTTTTATTTTAGATGCTACGTATTAAAGTGTCGTTTAGCTATTTATGGTTTCAACTAATCAATGATTAACCACCATATCTATTTCGTCATTTAAGGGGGCATAAGACCTTTAAACCTTCAAAGATTTGAGTTTTAATTTTTGAACACATCAAAATATTTACACATTTCCGTACATTTATCAACAAACCGTGTTTAAAAGTTCTCACAATTTTCTGATTTATACTTTTTATATATAGCTGTTTGTATGCTAGTCTGATTAATACCGACATTTGAAATTGGATTTTCATAATTTTAGAATTCATGCACACTGTTACTTATAAACTAGATGTGCTACATTCCTAAGATTTTAACCATATATTCATTTCTTTATACTCTGTAAACTAAAACCAAAAATAAATTTTTACACATTATTTAGCAATTAGCCGCGAGAAAGTATAGGGCTTATTTCATTAGAATACAGTAATTAGAATCTGCTCATATTTATCAATATTTTTCACGAATTCAAATGTACTGTATACCCTTCATTGCCAGTAGCTTTAATAACTGTAGCGATTTCGAGACTTCGGCCTTTTTTATAACTACAATGTCTAATCTTTTCCAAACATCAGTTGAGCCCGCTTAAATAAATGTCACCAAATGGTGCAAAGAAACTCGTGCTAAACGAGAAAACATTAAATACAGAAAATTTATATTACCAAAATTATTTTTTTAAAAGTTTAAAATATATGTCGGATTATTTAGACTATTAATTATTTTGATTTGTAGATCTTTTATATTAGCATTCCGAAAGCACAAACATAAGACGCACATGGTGACATGTGATTTAAGTTGAAAGCTTAAATCACAACTTTACATTTCATCATTTGAATCAAATAACTATTTATTTTTCACAGAATATCTCCTCCGACCACAAACGCTAAATAAAGAAAATTTATATTCCCAAAATTACTAACAGAAAATTTATATTACCAAAATTACTTTTAAAAAGTTTAAAATATAAGTAGGATTATTTAAACTATTAATTAAGTATTTTGAACTGTAGATCTTTTTTTCAGCATTCCGAAAGTACAAACATAAGACGCACGTGGTTTAAGTATTCACATGACGCATGTGATTTAAGTTGAAAACAAAAATCACGACTTTATAAGTGATTTAAGTTGAAAACTTAAATCACTTCTTTATGTTTCATCATTTGAATCAAATAACTGCGTGTTTTTCACAGAATATCTCCTCTGACCACAAAAGCTAAATAAAAATACAAAAGTGTCTGAGCATGCACTGGGTCAGCTTTAATAAATTAAAAGTATTGCTTTGTGAAAAAGATATTCAGAGAAAATTGTGGAAATTGTGTGAATTGTGGAAATTTGTGGAAATTGTGTAATTGGGGTCAGAAGATCTATCAGAAAGCTACTGAAAATTTGGAAAGTATATTATTATTAGGTGTTTTTGTGTGGAATGTTTTTATAATGCTCGAGCCTCAGGATCCCGGTACGTCCTCGCGGGTTAAAAATAAAGTTTTGCATGTGCGGTTTTATAATTTAAAATCCTGATCGTCGGCCTTAGGGCTCTATTTTATAACAGTAAACAAAGTCGTTCGTTTTCTTTCCTCAGCACAAAAGCATTGCTTCCATATATTTATTACTTGGCTGCTAAAAAGACGCCCCTTTAACCCCCCTCCTTCACCTTTCTTCCCAGGAACTGAATTATAGGTATTCAATGTCTGGTATTTTTATGGGTTCACAGAAGGGATGCCCAGACTTCTAAGAAACTCGTGGGAGAGGTCTCTTACAGTTTACCGATAGCTTTTCCCTCCCTCTGTGTTTTGAGCTTTCATTCACCTTGCCTCTCTTCAGAAAAATGGCGGGAATTTTGCTGTCGGTTTGTGCAAAGCGGCACTTCCCAACCTGTGGCGCTTTTCTTCCTGTGGGGTAGCGATAAGCAGACAGTGATGGAGCTTGAAATGTGTACCACACGGTTCGCTCTCTGATATGTAACAGAAAAAAAAACTTCTAATAATTTGCCACAGATTTCTTTTTATTTATGGAGCAAAAGTAGACAGTGTTGGAGCTTGAAATTTTGCAAAACGGTTCGGTCTCTGATACGTAACAGAAAAAAAAAACCTCCCCTAATATGTCTTTAATGAAATCTTTTTTTTCCCCTGGTACATAGACAGTAATAGAAATTGAAAATTGTACCGAATGATTCGCTCTCTGATACGTAACAGCAAAAAAAAATCACTAATAATTTGTTGAAGAATTTTTTTTATTTCTAGAGCAAAAGTGGATCGTGTTGGTACTTGAAATTTTGTAAAACTATTCGCTCTCTGATATGTAACAGAAAAAAACCTCTACTAATATGACGTTAAAGAAATCTTTTTTTTTTCTCTAGTACATAGGCAGGGACAGAAATTAAAAAATTGTACCAAATGATTTGCTCTCTAAACGTTACAGAACAAACACTTCACTAATAATTTGCTAAAGAATTCTTTTTATTTCCTCGCTCTCTGATACGTAACAGGAAAAAAACCTCCACTAATATGTCGTTAATGAATTCTTTTTTCCCCTGGTACATAGGCAGTAATAGAAATTGAAAATTTTACCAAATAATTCGTTCTTTGATACGTAAGAGGAAAAAACACTTCACTAATAATTTGCCGAAGAATTCTTTTTATTTATGGATCAAAAGTAGACAGTGCTAGAACTTGAAATTTTGTAAAACATTTTGCTCTCTGATACGTTACAGAAAAAATCTTCCCCTAATATGTCATTAATGAATTCTTTTTTTTTCCCTTGGTACATAAGCGTGATAGAAATTGAAAATTGTACCAAATGATTCGCTCTCTGATACGTAAGAGGAAAAAACACTTCACTAATAATATGCCGGAGAATTCATTTTATTTCCAGAGCAAAAGTGGACCATGTTGGAACTTAGAATTTGGTAAAACTGTTCTCTCTCTGAAAAGTAACAGGAAAAAGCTTCCACTAATATGTAGTTAATGAATTCTCTTGTTTTCTGGTACGTAAGCAGGCAGTGGTGGGAATTAAAAATTATACCAAATGATTTGCCCTCTGATAGTTAATAGAAAAAAAAACTTCACTAATAACTTGCCAAAGAATTATTTTTAATCATAGAGCAAAAACACACAGTGGAGGAACTTGAAATATTGTAAAATAGTTGGCTCTCTGATACGTAACAGAAAATAGAAACCTGTACTAATATTTCCTTAATGAAATCCTTTCCTTTCTGGTAAATAAGCAGGCAGTGGTGGAAATTGAAAATTGTACCAAATAATTCGCTCTCTGATACGTAATTAAAAAAAGAAAACTTCACTAATAATTTGCCAATTCTTTATTCTTTTTATTTCATAGATCAAAAGTAAACTGTGTCAGAACTTAAAATTTTTGTCTTGAAATTTTATCAAATGATACGAAACCGAAAAGAAAAATCCACTATCATTTCATAATAAGTTTCCTTTTTTCTAAAGCATAAGTAGCAGTTGTAACAAACGCTTTGACTTATGATACGCAATAAATAAAAAAATAAAAATAAATAAAAAGATTCATTACTACTTTGTAAATAATTTTTTTTTATTTCAACTGCACGAGAAAACAATAATGGAAATTGAAAATTATATCAAAAGATTTGCTGTAAGATACGTAACACACAAAAAACCACAAAATATTTTTTTTTATTTATAGTGCGTATAAGTAGTATACAGTGGTGGAATATGAAACTTTTGTCAAACTGTCCACTTTTTGATAGGTAATAGAAAAAAAAATATTTCGCTGAAGAGAAAACTCCTCTTCTTAGCCCACTCTCCTGTTTCTAATCATGGATCTTGTTGTGCTTCAACCACATTTGGCGAAATTGGCGTGCTTGCAGCTTGCGTGCGTGGCGTGCTTGCAGCGTGGCGTTTGAAATCTGGCGAGGGGATCGTAACTCAACAAATTGATACATAAACAAAAACAACATTTTGAGGAAAAATTTTACAAAAATTGAATATTTTTATTGAATTAACAAGAAAACACAAATGGAAACACATAAATTCATAAAATAGACTGAAACATTCATATCACAAATTAAATAAAATGAGTGTGATTTTCATCACAACTTTGTGATTTAGTGTACATTGTAAAATTAATTTAAAAATAAGAGATTTGAAAAAAAATTTTCAATTTTACAACTCCTCATAGTAGGCGGGATCTCATCCAGCAAAAACTCTTGACTTAAAAGAAACTGTATTTTGAGTGGAGGTGAAGATTGTGAAATTGAAAATTTTTTTTTCAAATCTCTTTTTATGGAACATAAGCAAGTAATGATTTGAAAATTCGAATTTGTAACTAACATTTACCTTGTGATACAAAGTTTTTAAAAAATCTTCACTAATAATTTATCAATAATTTTTTTATATTTCTTGAGCATAAAAAGACAGTGTAGGAAATTGAATATTGTATCAAAGTTTGTTCGTAACTCAAAAAAAAAAAAAAAAAAACTCTCTCATATTTTTCCAATTAATTCCTTTTATTTTTAAAACAGTCAAATCCTGGACTTTTAGTTCATAATTAATGTATAAAAAACTAAAATAATTAAATAATTATTTTAGATATAAACTTAAACAAAACTATTTAACTATAAATTAAATAAATATACAATTTAAACTAAAATCATAATTAAATAATTTAATTCTATTACTAATTAAAATATGACAGAAACTTTAATTGCTCAATTTTATACTTTTTTCTCTGTCTATGAAAAAATATAAAATTTCTAACAATGTAGATATACTAATTAAACCTAATTATTTTTAAATTATAAATTTGCAAATATTTAAAACAATCAAAATTATTGTTAGATGTACTCGAATCTTAGAAGTCTAATTTTTTTTCCTACTTGCAATGGGAAATGAAAATAAAAAACAAAATAATACAAAATAAAAAAATTTAAATAATTACAACTATATTTTATTATAATTATATCTATATCATTTTATAAACGCCTAGAACTAAGGAAAACTAAAATCTGAATGTAAAACTTTAAAATAAAAGAGATGATGTCACACAACAGTAAAAAATAATTACTCTATAATATATTATATATATATAAACTATATAAAAATATATATAATATATAATTATAATTATTTATTTATTTATTATTTATATATATATATATATATATATATATATATATATATATATATATATATATATATACTAGACGACACGACAGATGTTGTTCTGTTTTAAAGCTGTAAATTCGAAAATAGTAAAAATGTTTCTAAATAAATTTTAAATTGGACCATTTTGATGGAAAAGTAAAGAAAAAATATTTTTAAAATACTTGACGACACCACGCGTAC
The DNA here is from genome assembly GCA_032207245.1 of Pardosa pseudoannulata. Lineage (NCBI taxonomy): Eukaryota > Metazoa > Arthropoda > Arachnida > Araneae > Lycosidae > Pardosa > Pardosa pseudoannulata. Next base: position 79,476,249 of record CM063510.1, on the reverse strand, counting down.
AGACAATCACAAACGTTAGTATATTAAACCACAGTTCCCACATCATGTACGGGATTTGATCCTGGAACTTCTAGCACTGATGCCCGTTGCGCCGATCTGTCCACATACGTTGGTAGCTTAGGGTTTCAAGAGGCATAAAATCTCAATAAGTGAATTCTTTTTTTAATAAAAAACATTTTCTATCCGATCTAATAGTAAATCTAAACCATTCTAAATCAACTTAACTACATACAAAAATTTCATCAAAATCACTCCAGTGATTTAGGAGAGAATTCTATTACAAACACACGAACAGAAGAATTTTATGCATAAAGATATGAATTTTAAATTAATAATAACGAATCTATAGGGATATAGAAAGATATTTTTGTATAAGGTTATTATAGATATTTTAAAATTTGTGAACATATTTATATATTTCTGGTTATTTAGAGATCTTACTTGACTTCATTTAATAGTCTTATATGTAAATATTAATAATATAATTACTAATCAACGAGCAAAAATGGGCTATTTTACTCTTGATAATTTACAGAGTAAATAAAAAAATACATTAAGTAAATAGGTAATTCGCGAGACTAAAGGAAATATCATTTGTATAAGGTTAATAACTGTGGAGCACATAGGCCCGCATAAGATCAGAGATAACCGCATTTAGATTTTTTATGTAATAGAGTCACATCATATTTTCACAGCATTAAACAAATAACCATTTTTAATTTAATTAAAATGGTACATAATCTAAGTGCTTTTTATGCAAAAAATATAATAGTTAAAAGTAAGACTTTTACAATATTTTAAAAATTAGTAATAAAGTTAAAATACTAGAATTATATGGATAAAATGTATCGTACTTAAGTATGACATTTGGCCAAACATTCGAAATTTGACGCAAAATTTCACTGCCTTCCACGTTAATGCCGTTCAGAGAAGTTAGGTAAGATGGTAATTAGTTGAATGACGATACTTCGATTTTACGAAATTCATAGTGGAGTACAAATATTCTCAGCAATAAGTTAAATCTGAAATTGGAATTAGAAGGATAATAGCTTACTCTGAGTAAGCTATGTGGATATTTTCCTTTCGTATAATGCGGATATTTTGTTCAAGTAAAAGATTCTAAAACTCAATTACTACTGAAGTAGATTTGTGTTGTATTTGCAATTGCTCTTCATTTCTAAACAGTTTAGTTTCCATGTCTCTTTTTCATTGAGTATTATTTAACAAATAGATAATCCATCTGCAATACTATTTCAAATAAATGGATAAGAAAATAAGCAGAAGAGACGTACTTTCACTCTGTTGTAATAGACAATACTGTGATATGTAGATTTCAGCGTTATTATTTCACAATTAAATCACGCTATTACCCGTAAATGACAACAAGATTGAGTTTTGAAGTGCTTAATTCTTCTCAACATCGCAGTTTTAAAAAATATTAGAGTAACACGTATATACTATATTTTTTAGCATCCTAAAGAGCATATTAACTGTCACACAGATACATTTTGTAAAAGCAGTGGACACATTGCTTATGTATTTCTTAATGTACTTTTGTGAAGTCGTACAGTTTTATGCTTATATACCTATTTTGCTGTAAAATTATTGTCATTTTGGGCTATACAGATATTACTTCTCATATAATTATGTTATTAAACCACCAATTACCTGTAACTGACTAAAACATTCCGGTCAATGTGTACACAGTGTTACATGGTAATTAGTCAACTGAGAGTGATACTTCAATTTACTAAAATTCATCATGAGTACAAAGATTCACGACAATAAGTAAATCTAAAATTGAAATTAGACAGCAAGTAACTTAATCTGAGTGCGGATAATTCTCCAGTTCTAAATTTAATAATTAAAAAAAAAACATGATGGTAAAATGTATATATCGAAACCACACTTTTTGTACAATCGTAGAGAGTCGTACACATATTTACAAGTATACGTATTGTAAAAGCGGTGGACATATCGCTTATGTATTTCTTAATGTACTTTTGGGAAGTTATACAGTTTTCTGTTCATACGCCTTTTTTGATGAAAAATCATTGTCCTTTTGGGCTATACATATATTACTTCTCATATAATTATGCTGTTATTAAACCACCAATTAGTTGTAACTTACCAAAATATTCGGGTTAGAATGTATACAGTGTTATATGATAATTATTCAACTCAGTAATACTTCAATTTACTAAAATCATCGTGGAATACAAAGATCCACAGCAATAAGTTAAATCTAAAATTGAAATTAGACTGCAAGTAACTTAATCTGAGTGCAGATAATTCTCCAGTTCGCAGTTTAATAATGAAAAAAACATGATGGTAAAACGTATATATAGAAAACACATTTTTTGTAGCATCGTAGAGAGTTGTACACATATTTACGGTCACACGGATACGTATTGTAAAAACAGTGGCCATATTGATTATATATTTCTTAATGTACTATTGTGAAGTTGTACAGTTTTCTTTTCATATACCTAATTTGCAGTAATATCATTGACATTTTGGGCTATACAGATATTACTTCTCAGATAATTATGCCGTTATTAAGCCACCAATTAGTTGTAACAGACCAAAATATTCGGGTGAGAATGTATATACTGTTATATGATAATTAGTCAACTAAGAGTGGTACTTCAATTTACTAAAACTATCGTTGATACAAAGATTCACGGCAATAAGTTGAATCTAAAATTGAAATTAGACTGCAAGTAACTTAATCTGAGTGCGGATAATTCTCCAGTTCGCAGTTTAATAATAAAAAAAACATGATGGTAAAACGTATATATAGAAAACACATTTTTGTAGCATCGTACACATATTTACGGTCACACGGATACGTATTGTAAAAACAGTGGCCATATTGATTATATATTTCTTAATGTACTATTGTGAAGTTGTACAGTTTTCTTTTCATATACCTAATTTGCTGTAAAATCATTTTCATTTTGGGCTATATAGATATTACTTCTCAGATAGTTATGCCGTGATGAAACTACGAATTTAGCTGCAACTGTCCAAAACATTCCGGTCAAAATGTAACAATGTTTTATGATAATTAGTCAACTAAGAGTGATACTTCAATTTTACTAAAATCACCGAGTAGTTCAAAGATTAACAGCAATAAGTTAAATCTAAAATTGAAATTACACAGCAAGTAACTTAATCTGAGTGCGGATAATTCTCCAATTCACGATTTAATAATAAAAAAAAAAACATGATGATAACACGTATATATCGAAAACACATTTTTTGTAGCATCGTAGAGAGTTGTACACATATTTACGGTCACACGGATACGTATTGTAAAAACAGTGGCCATATTGATTATATATTTCTTAATGTACTATTGTGAAGTTGTACAGTTTTCTTTTCATATACCTAATTTGCAGTAATATCATTGACATTTTGGGCTATACAGATATTACTTCTCAGATAATTATGCCGTTATTAAGCCACCAATTAGTTGTAACAGACCAAAATATTCGGGTGAGAATGTATATACTGTTATATGATAATTAGTCAACTAAGAGTGGTACTTCAATTTACTAAAACTATCGTTGATACAAAGATTCACGGCAATAAGTTGAATCTAAAATTGAAATTAGACTGCAAGTAACTTAATCTGAGTGCGGATAATTCTCCAATTCACAGTTTAATAATAAAAAAAAACATGATGGTAACACGTATATATCGAAAACACATTTTTTGTAGCATCGTAGAGAGTTGTACACATATTTACGGTCACACGGATACGTATTGTAAAAGCAGTGGACACATCGCTTATGTATTTGCGAAAGTGTCTTTCCTCCGGTAATTCGAGTCGAGATTTCCTCTGACAGGAAACCAGACCACCCATTGGGACTCCATTCCCCTTTGTTTTTCTAGCAGAGTAAATCGGAAGTACAGTTTTTGTTGTTTCCCCACACGCTATTGGGATTTTTCCCTTTCCGCTTTTAATTCCCACGTTTTTCGCTCGTCTCTTCGGCTTTTGCGACTTGTTTCAGAAACGCTGAGATCTAGGTTTGTAGAGCACATTTTTAGCGGTCCCACGCAAATGCGAAATCTCAATAAGTAGATGATCTATGTGTATTTAGTGTACATTTTAATACATAAGGATTAAATATAGGTATGGTAAAATATTAGCTGAATAAGTCAAAATAAGTAAGTCGGGGTTTTATATAGTGTTAGAATAATTGGAAAATTTTTCTTACTTCAGTGTAATTAACTGTGAAAACATTAT
>CM063510.1:79454494-79466994 GCA_032207245.1 Pardosa pseudoannulata | reverse complement strand
AAAGCGTTTTCCGCACTGCATACTATTAGTGTTAGTTAGTGTTAGCATTTGACTAATAGAGTAGCAGATAGATCAGCGGTGTAGCGAAGGTGGGATATGGGGGTTGTAACCCTCATAAGCATCACTGTATGCATAAATTACTTATGGAAGAATTCCTGTATTAATTTGGAGATAGGAATTGAAGTGCGATAAATTCTCCCTATTTAAAATATTTTACTACGTCGCTACTACATGTAACTTCTATAAAATTGACTTTGGTTCCATTACCTATAAAAACTCTGATATGATTTATTTTAGAAGTAGGCACGCTTGAGGTCAACGTACTTTCACAAACTGCCAAATATATCTGAGGTGTTAAAGGAGCATACATCTAGAGTAACAATCACAATAAAAATACACAAAATATTTTAGAAGAATTCCTAGATTTAGACAGTAGACAGTACCGCTCCGAGGCAAAAGCAAAGCAAACCTAGATTTAATAATATTTTCTCGTGTGTTTAAGATTTTAATCACAGAGGATAAGAATCCCACTAAGCTTATTAACTCTCTATAAACTTGGAGGCACTAGAAGTAGAGGAAGATCTGTTTTCAGATTGCCTGCTAATGTTCAGGAAGACTTAAATTAAAAAGTATTAATGTTTTTCATTAAAGGTTTCTAACAGAAAACACATAACATGTGGTAGACTCCGATAAAAAAAATCATAAAGGATTGTTCTGGCTTGCTTTACGATGTGAAAGAAAAAGAGGAAGGAGGTTTCATTAAAATAACATAAGTTTTAGAATTCCTGAATCTTCCTGTAAGTTTTTGTAGCAATTTTCCTAAAAGTTTTGTCTAACAGTGCACCTAATCCTTATTTCTTGTTATCACCTTGTAATATTTCTTAAAAAATAATAATGAATTTTTACCCCTTAACGTATTTGCCCGTGTCTGACACGGGTGAAATTCAAAATAAACATATAATCAATTCGTTTACACTTTGACTGTATAAAACTTTTAGATAAATTCTGCCCCTCCCTAGTCACCCCCTACAACTAAAATTGCAAAAAATAACTTACAATATATGTATATATTCCTTTTCTGTTTAAACAAAAAAAATATCATTTATTACCAGTTTTTCCAGAAAAAAATCTTGGGTTTTAAAATTACTTGCTTTAAGAGGTTGAGTTTTTATTGAGTTGTTTAACATTATTAACTGAGGTAAATTCTACGGTTTTCTTTTTAATATCCAAATGCACTGTAAGTACTAAACTGTATTGAAGTAGAATTACTATATAAAAAACTTTACATCACATTGCATACTATAAATATTACTACACGTATCTTCTAAAAAATTGCCTTTAATTCCTTTCTTATTAAAACCTGATATGCTTCATACTGCCCAAGTTCAATGAACTACTATAAACTCTCAAATATACCTGTGGTGTTAATTGAGCATATTTCTAGAGTAGCAGTGACAATAAAATACATAAAACTTTTAGTGGAAATCGACCTAGATTTAATAATATTATTCTGTGTTTACGAATTTGATAAAATAACATTAAGTTTCTGAATTACTGAAATTTCCTAAAAGTTTCTTTTTTTTAAGTATCTCTATTTCAAAATGAAAGAAGTAAGTTAAGAAATATATTTTCAGTCATGATATTTAAAATATAGCTTTCTTATAATTTTCTTGTAAAAAAAAATGAAAAATACCACATTTCAGTACACCCATGAAACTCAAAGAACTCTTATCACGCATATGTTTACCATAATTCTCGGAACAAAGGAATTGGGGGTTCCTTGCCAAGAGATTTGGCATGTCTTCCAGACGGACTTTGTACGATGGCAGGCAGCGTTTCATTCTTAGAAATTGCATGGACATTTAAAAAATATATAAAAAAAAATATCCGCTGCATAAATCCTCCTTTTTATAGTCAAATGCAGAAAAAAATTGCGAACACACAATAATTTCGCGTAATATTCTTCCATTCAAAAGACTTGCAAATAAAAGTGATCTGCAAAAGAACATTGGGAAATAAATAAAAAAAAAGAAAGCAACAAAAATGTATATAAAAAGGGGGGTGGCAGTCGTATTGAAAATTCGGAAAAAAAAGGGCTGGGATCCGAAAAAAAGGGGGAATATAATAAATAAAAAAAAAATCATTTCCACACCCTGTGCCAGAGTCCCGTATGGAGTGTCAAGTACGGTTGTTTATGACTGTGCCTTGATCAACCATGCATCGCCAATATGCCTAGAATCCGCTTAGGAATGATAAGGTAAATGATGTTCCCGACCCTTCAAGAATGTTCAGGAGGGAGGGTGGAACTGGGTGTTGCCCTGCTGCGTTCGAACGCCCGTTGTTGCCAGGCGGCCCGGAAAGAAATAATAATAATAAAAAAAAAATTGCAGGTCTAGAGCTCGGAGCATAATAAACGAGAAAGAGAACGTAATGAAGACTATTTTCATTCTAGATGGACACATTTTCGCGCGGGTGACTGAGAAGAGTTGGAGCAGAGTAAGCGATATATGACAGTTGTGGGTTGATGCATTGAGAGAAAGGGCTACCGAATATCCTTTTTTGGTAGAGGTTCCTCACCACCGAGGAACACATTCATTCAAGTCATTTAAACTCTTATTATGAAAAACCGCCATTTTAATTCGTAGCTCTTTATCCAGTGTTTATATCCCTATATCATTTCCTACTTTTTGAAGAGTAAATTTTGCCATCCCTGCAAAAAGGTTTTTCCTCTTTCGTCTCTTTATTGTATATAAATTGATGATAAATATAAACTGCTTTCCTGTGTAGCATTGTAAGAAAGGGCAGTATTCTTTTTTTGTAGAGAGTTCCTAACCACCGAAACACAATCTAGTCAAAAACTTTTTTTGCCGCCCCTGACAAAAAGGTAAAAAGCCACCCCTCCTCGTAGAATAAAAATCTTTATTATAAGATATATATTGATGATAAATACAAACAAAGCCGTAGGTAGTGTGGGTTGATTCATTGAGAAATAGGGCTACAGAATATTCTTTTTTCGTAACAGTTCTTCACCACCGAGGAACACATTCATTCAAGTCATTTAAACTCTTATTATGAAAAACCGCCATTTTAATTCGTAGCTCTTTATCCAGTGTTTATATCCCTACTTTGAAGAGAGCATTTCGTCTGTATCTGCTGTGTAGCCAGTGTTGAATCTAGCAATTTTTGCCGCCCCTGACAAAAAGGTAAAAAGCCACCCCTCCTCGTAGAATAAAAATCTTTATTATAAGATATATATTGATGATAAATACAAACAAAGCCGTAGGTAGTGTGGGTTGATGCATTGAGAGAAAGAAAGGGCTACCGAATATTCTTTTTGGTAGAAGTTCCTCACCAACGAGGAACAATTCATTCAAGTCATTTAAACTCTTATTAACCAAAAACAGCCATTTTAATTCTAGCTCTTTATCCAGTGTTTATATCCCTAGTCTGAAGAGAGCATTTCGTCTGTATCTGCTGTGTAGCCAGTGTTGAATCTAGCAATTTTTGCCGCCCCTGACAAAAAGGTAAAATGCCACCCCTCCTCGTAGAATAAAAATCTTTATTATAAGATATATATTGATGATAAATACAAACAAGGCCGTAGGTAGTGTGGGTTGATGTATTGAGAAAAAGGGCTACTGAATATTCTTTTTTGGTAGAAGTCCTCACCACCGAGGAAACATTCAAGTCATTTAAACTCTTATTGTCCAAAACCACCATTTTAATTCGTAGCTTTTTAATCCAGTGTTTATATCCCTACTTTGAAGAAAGCATTTCGCCTGTATCTGCTTTCTGCGTAGCCAGTGTTAGATCTAGTAAATTTTGCCATCCCTGACAAAAAGGTAAAATGCCACCCCTCCTCGTAGGATAAAAATCTTTACTATAAGATATAAATTGATGATAAATACAAACAAGGCCGTAGGTAGTGTGGGTTGATTCATTGAGAAATAGGGCTACAGAATATTCTTTTTTCGTAACAGTTCTTCACCACCGAGGAACACATTCATGCAAATCCTTTAGACTCTTTTTTATCAAAAATCGCCATTTTAATTCGTAGCTCTTTATCCAGTGTTTATATCCCTATTTTGAAGAAAGCACTTCATCTGTATCTGCTTTCTGCGTAGCCAGTGTTGGATCTAGCAATTTTTGCCGCCCCTGACAAAAAGGTAAAATGCCACCCCTCCTCGTAGGATAAAAATCTTTACTATAAGATATAAATTGATGATAAATATAAACAAGGCCGTAGGTAGTGTGGGTTGATGCTTTGAGAGAAAGGTCTACCGAATATTCTTTTTTAGTAGAAGTTCCTTACCACCGAGGATCCCATTCATTCAAGTCATTTAAACTCTTATTATCAAAAACCGCCATTTTAGTTCGTAGCTCTTTATCCAGTGTTTATATCCCTACTTTGAAGAAAGCATTTTGTCTGTATCTGCTTTCTGTGTAGCCAGTGTTGCATCTAGTAATTTTTGCCACCCCTGACAAAAAGGTAAAATGCCACCCCTCCTCGTAGGATAAAAACCTTTATTATAAGATATAAATTGATGATAAATACAAACAAGGTTGTAGGTAAGGGGAATAATTTGAGAGACCGGTCTCCTCCCGAAATTCTAGAAGACCGTTTCGTCAAAAGAAAATGTTTCACGTGTGTGTAGATGCCATTTGCTTAACTGTATAATAACAAACTCCTAAAAAAATTATTTTGGCTATAAAAAGTTTTGCCGAGACGCTGGCCGAAAATTTAACGTTTACTCTGTATTCTGCTAAATTTGCCTTTTCTCTTTAGTTTTAGTCTTTTCTCGTTAGTTTTTGCCTTTTCTCGTTTGCCATCAAATCTTTTTTTAAATATTTGAGTTAAAAATGGATGATTTTCCTACCTCGTTCCTGTTTTATACCTTAATTTTGTTTTACTGAAGTATCATTCAGAAATAACAATGTCTTTTCTCTTTCCCCCCACCCGGAAAACAATTTCTGGCTATGGTCCTGAATACAAACCTATGACACTTGAATAGTCCTTTGAGACAAATATAGCATAACCAAAAAAAGCCTTATTTTTTGCAAAATATAAAATAAGCCAAAAATGAAACAATTGAATACGACAAGGTAAAATCTTTGTACCATAATATAGCATAAAAAGCTAACCCAACGCACGAATTGGGAAAGTCCACAGAGAGTAGTTTCGGTGCTTTGAGCAGAAAACGTTCAAAATGCTAAAGAACACTGTAGCTTGTAAAATCAGACTAAGTTAGGGCTCCCAATCCTTAAATCCGACCCTGTTGACGTGTCTTTCTGCCAAAGACTTTTAGCTAAAGAAAATTCTGTAAGTGCTTCAGGTACTAGCGTGCACAGACACTTCTCGAATGGGTGAGATTTTAGACGAAAAAACTGCAGCCGGTTGAATATTTGTTTGTGATGTGCTAGACAATTTGTCGAACTTTGGTAAAATACAAGTGCATATTAAAAATTTAACAAAATTACATTAGAAGTGTTAAAAGATAATGCAAGTGCATGAAATCTTTAACTTAAAAAAATTAAAATTTTAAAACATTTTTTTCAGTTTATTAGTTTATGGAAGGGGTTTGAACTTCCAAATCCCTCCCTTGAATAAGCCATGGCTTCAGCTTCAGAAACAAAATGACATTAATAAACAACTTGACATGTGGCTAAGGAAAGGAGTAAATATGTACATGCTAATTAAGAATAAATATAGGACTTTATCATTAAACTTGTCGTCTAGACGAGATATCATTGTCAGGATTGACTTCCGAAATCTGCTCTGACAATGTCATGTTGACTGTAGGAGAGGACAATACAAAAGGAAATAGGAACAAAGCATAAGAGCCCGCGTATCATGCAAAGAAGTTTGACGCTGACAAGATGGGCACTCACCGTTACGTCAAAACATTAAGTGCCTGAAAGAACTGCAGATGGTGTCTTGTGTAATAGTTTTGCCAACTCATATTTCGTTATCTAGGGTCAGTCATAGCGCTTTTCAAGCCAAAGACAATTAAAAAAAAATCCGCTCTCAAACCTTAATGGGATATATTACCTTTCGAAATGAAACATTTTCTTTACACCAACCTATTTTTAAATTAATATAAAATAAAAAATCGGGATTTGTACAGAATAAAAATATTTCTACATGATTAATTTAATCATCGAAGTTTATAAATAATCTGTTTAAATTTGCCATATGTAAAAATACCTACAAAAATAAAAATGTACACCAAGGGAAAAAATAGCAATCAATTTACTCTTAAAATAATCTTTAAATATACACATTAGAAACTAACTTTTATGAAAAGTTAGTTTCTAATGTGAATTAAGCCTTAGCTAAGTTAGTGTAAATAAATGTTAATAAATATATTTTTTTCTGTGAATCTAAATAATATAAATACGAGTGATATATTTTATTTTATAGCATGTTACAGTCTATTTCTTTTCTATATTTTCAGTTTCTTAAATAGTTTTCAAAATTTTTAAATCTCACAAACCTTAAAAGTTTTTGGTTTAAAGAATAAATATACAACTTCATATAAAATATTAGTTTGTAATATACATATTTCAACGCATAAATTAATTTCATTTTTTCATTTGCTATATATACTTAATAGAACAACAGGCACTTCTATGTATCTATCTATCTGTATATATGTGTATATATATATATATATATATATATATATATATATATATATATGGTATATATATATATATATATATATATATATATATATATATATATATATATATGGTATATATATATATATATATATATATATATATATGTAATAAGACAGACGTCATGGTTGGTTGCAGCCATGGCCCATAAAAATGAGACCTTTTTAGCTAAAGACCTTTATTAAGATAACGTTGGAGGATGAGTTCCCACTTCATCATAGGAGCAGGACAAACTGGTGGGTCAGCTGGCATGAAGTTATATGTACAAAACCCTTAACACCTGGATCAATATCTGTCGGAAAATCTCTAGAAAAATCTGCCTCCGACAGCATGCATCTCCTTTTTGTTTGGAAATATTCTAAATTGTCCGCTAGGGCAATGTAGAGTTATAATTGGACAGATCCCTTCTCTGAGGGTGTAAACTGTAGCCCTAGTGGTCAATTTAGGTTAGGGGTTGAAAAGTGGAATGCAAAAGGACGCTAGAAATTTTAGCGCTTGGCTTTAGATTTGAAAACCCCTGAAAATTTTCTGTACACACACACACACACACACACACACACACACACACACATATATATATATATATATATATATATATATATATATATATATATTTATATATATATACATATATATATATATATATGTATATATATATGTATATATATATATATATATATATATATATATATATATATATATATATATATATATGTAATCCATTTTTTATAAAACTCCTTCACAAGGAGAAAGTTCACCAGCTATAAGTAATGAGAATGCAGTCGGGCTTCATATTCAAGAGAACTCAGAAGTCTAATTTAAAACTTTATTTCAGAGCGGCAACACGACACATCTGCCCTTCTGGACGATACATAATCAAAAGCCACAGAGTTCACTCTGTTCAGACACAAGTACTCAAGAGCACTTACAACAAGAATTTTCCCACAACAAAACACGAACACATGTTCCGCGAACACCTGCGAAACTGCTGCATAGACAGAAAGTTTACAGTTTTATGACAGAAAGGAATGTTAAGTGGAAAATACTTCATTGACCAAACCATTTAGAGGCTGGGAAAGAGATTTGGATGAAATAAAATTGGAGAGAGGAGGTTTTTGAAGAAATATTAAAGTTAAATAATTTTGATATATTACAGATCCCCCCCGAAAAAAGAGAAAATCGTCTCGCTGATGGGTGACATTTTCACAACTTAAAATAGTACAAATATATGATTATCAAAATTTTTTACAAGAAATTGTAACATTAAATGAATAAATTTAGTGTAGAAGAGTCAGAACTGTTCTTCTAGTGTGTCAGAATTGGAGACATCAGGGTTACAGAGTCAGAAGCTTGGTCTGTAACTCATCATAAGTAATTCCACACCATCACATCAAAATTTAAATCTATCAAGTTATACCGTTCCTCTGACTCTCCTGCACCATCACAAAATCTCTATACAGAATCAATATTTTAAACAACTAAACAATGAAAAGATAATATGCAATGAATATAAACAGAAACATAATAATACACGCAAATGAAGGTTTACAGTAAACAAGTATTTAAGAAAGTTTATCATTATGAAATTCAATATTTTTCCTAAGCAAAACTTAACTCAAACTGTTCAAATTATGCTTTATTAAAATTTTACTGAAATAAACTTTGGAGAAGGAAAATGGCTGTCCTCTGTGGTGACCAACGTGAAAATTGTTAGTGACCCCGAGGGTGCTCACACAAAACGACAAAAGGTTCATCCCTCAGTGGGAGGCGACTACCTATTGTTTTTGTGACAGGGCTCTCCAACATTATATTTGTGAACAACATTTTGAAACCTTTTATTTCTTTTTTCTCTACCAAAGATCACAGGTATGCGGGTAACAATTTCCCACATCTTGATCAGCTACAAACTTTACTCATCTTCAGTGTGAAAAACCCGAAACACAATAATCAGATTGAACTTCAAAAATAACTCGGAGAGTGGAAGGGGCTTGCCTCGAAGGCGATGACGGGATGACCGTTCATGACCTAGAGGAAGCTGAAGAGCAAAACGACAAAGGACTCGCTTAAGCTATCCCTTGACTTTGCAGAGGGTCTCTCCAGAGTTAAATATTAGAAAAAAAAAGTTAATTCCACATACGTGTCTGGAGTCGGCGAAATAAACGGTCAAATTTACGTTTTGCTAGAAGCAGAATACAGCAGTAACACAAGGTGTGACAGTATGGGAAACAATCAGCTGAGACAAGCTTAAATCATCAATCGTGCTGAAAAGTACTTTCAATGCTCTCAGGTTTGTCGATGACATTTTGCAGCCCACGCTCTGCCTATGCTAAGAGCTCGTCCAGTTTTCGTCTTTCAGAAGAACAACGCTGGGTCAGTCATATAAGCAAGATTTTACCAACAATGTCTTACAAGTGTTGTCCTCGGCTGGCTTGCCACGTCTCCAGACTTGTCACCTATGTTTGGGACATGTTGGGCAAGCATATTCAGCCGCGTACAAATACGTCCCAATTTCCTGGCCAAAACTCTACCACAGAAGTAGATAAGCATTTAAATAACTACTTTTCTAACAGAATATCGACCTGTATAGCTGTTAGAGGTGACTTTAACACTTACTGATTTTCAAGTCTTTGTATGGCTAATTGCAAGTAATTTTTTTTTGTTCATTTACTCGACCACTATATTGCTGCACAGTTTCACAGTTGTAGCTGAGTTATTACTTGTGTATAACTTGTTTAAATAGAATGTATACACATCAACGGAAAAAATAGGGTATTCAGATAATTCTGGTAACAATTTTGATACACAGACGCACACACACATATATGTGTGTGTGTGTCAGAATAGAACTTTCTAATACGTTGAATGTCATATTACATCTTGATTTTCTAGATTACAAGGTATTTCTTAAAACATCATGGTTGATTTTGTTCCATTCCTTCACAATCTTTCAGAGGCCATCTAGCCAATATTTTCGGATACCGATTATAAAGATATTGCTCTAAAATTTCATGCACATAAATCTATGGGAAAGACATAAAGGGATTTTGGGTAGGAGGGATTTAGAGGGAACAGCTTCCTCTTTCATTTCTAATTTTTTCAAAAAAAAAAAAAAAATAGCAGTAGATTTAGAGGTATTGCTTGGATATGCATACTCCTGGTGGAACTTCACTCAGTCAAATTTGTATAGGGGAACGAGTGGAATTTCTTTATTGAAAATAGGTACTAATGCATATTTCTGATAGTAATCCGAGTTAATTTAAAAATGATTTTTCTACCTTCCTTAATTTAAGTTTCCAGTTATAAAAAAATCCAGCAAAACTTTCACTGTTTCCTATTAAACAACATTTTAAGCCTTTTTCTCCCCTTTTTCTGTAGTAAATCTTTTTCTACTGCAATCAGAAAAGTAAATAAAACCCTCATCAATAGAAACTAAATAGTTAAATTTTTCACATGTCAAATAATATTCATACAGCAATCTCGTTGCACCTCGTTGATAAACATGTTTCGGTGTTATTATTTAAGTAATTTACAATTTATATATTGCAAATATCCAATGAGTAAGTAAACGTCCTTTTTATATACTTCTGTATATATTTTAAGTTTTATTAAATATATTATTTTGAATGATAAAAAACAAAATATTTTTAAAGATATATTTTCAAAATAGGTTGTAGAAATTAATAATTTCGTAGTTAGTGTTTCAAAACCACTTAAAGAAAATTAACGACTGATACTTTATAATGTTATATATCAGTAACCCATCAGAAAATCATTTTTCACAAATAAAATATCGCCGACTACTTCAAAATTCCGAAAAATTGATCAGACTTGAAACGTTGTCAATAAACGAGAAATTATTCATTTTTATGTTCTAGTTTCCTATTCATTCAAGATACTTATGCTGTATAACTATTTGTGGAGTTAATTAGTAGTAGAAGCGTAGTACAAATTTACAAATTGTAGTGCACGTCAAGTGCGCATTTCACTCTTAAGTATTCGTTTACAGTTATTAGAGTTCTAAATATATCGATAGAATTACGAAATAAATAATGTACGCCTATAATTTTTGGAACATTCGTCTGAAATTTCAAATTTTAAAACCACTTCAGTTCTAGTCGAAAATTTCCTATCACACACATGCACACACACACACACACACACACACATATATATATATATATATATATATATATATATATATATATGTATATATATATATATATATATATATATATATATATATATATATATATATATATATGTATATATATATATATATATATATGTATATATATATATATATATATATATATATATATGTATATATATATATATATGTATATATATATATATATATATATATATATATATATATATATATATACGCACACATACATACATACGATATATATGTGTGCGTGTGTGTCATAGGAAATATGTGTGTTTGTGTACGTATATATGTA
Organism: Pardosa pseudoannulata; assembly: GCA_032207245.1. Lineage (NCBI taxonomy): Eukaryota > Metazoa > Arthropoda > Arachnida > Araneae > Lycosidae > Pardosa > Pardosa pseudoannulata. The sequence goes on along the minus strand of CM063510.1, from coordinate 79,455,850 downwards.
TATAAATACATATATACATATATATATATATATATATATATATATATATATATATATATATATATATATATATATATATATATATATATATATATATATATATATATATATATAACATATATACACATTCCCACAGACTCTCTCACACACGCGCACACACACACACACACTATATATACATGTATATATATATATATATATATATATATATATATATATATAATTATATATATATATATATATATATATATATATATATATATAAAGAATAATTATATAAGCCTTTTCTTTTTGTATAACTGCAGTGGTGAAATTGTTGGCCTTTTTTAAATCCTAATACGGAGAAGAAATGGCAAAATTTGAAGTGATTGAACAGGAAGTTTGAGTAGAAAGAGCTTCTACAGTAGCTGTTGTTGAAGGCAGTGCAACATTGTTTACTGTTATGGTGTTACTCTTTTTTTAAGAACCCTTGTACCAGATTATCGATAAGGATATATGAATCCGATCCTATTGCATCATCTGTTGTTACGTCATCGGAAGAACATCTCCAGGAAAGATTAAAAACAGTCCACTACAAGGGTTTATGAATAATTCCTCATTTATTGCAACGCACCAAATTTCCATATTAATATACTTGGAAATTAATAAATAGCGTGCAGTTCCCCCTTTTCCCTCCAAAGTGAAAAAAAAGAAAAAAAACAATGAGCACCAACACCGTATCTCGTTTGCGTAAAGACACAATCAATACTCATTGATTAATCCAGCACGTGGGAATCTGTCAACTTAAGGACCCATAACATATCTCATAGAACACCTGGGGTCCGCCGAACGCCAGATGAGATGCATTTTATTAGTATACTACCAGCTAAAGATTCAACAAAAAGAAAACCCATAGATTATGATATTCCGTGTTAACGTCTGGTTAATGTCTGAAACCTTCAAGTTAACTCGAAGACTCCCTGCTGTCTTGAGACCCCCGCTGTAAAATCGTGGTCTAGGTCATTGAAAAGCTATTTATGGTATTAACTGGATAGGCAGCAATAAATTGCACTGACTTGTTTTTAGTTAAAGTGTTGCATTTTAACAGAACCGAAATGGTTTCATTGGTGATCTGATAGAATAAATTTTTTTAATCAAGTAGTTTATGTCAAGATTGGCTACTCTCATCGTGAGGAATAACTAGTCTTTTCCAAGATGCAATTGTAAAGATAACGGCTAAATTAGGGATTTATCATAACATTTTAATACCTATATTGATGCATTTTTAAGTAGTATTTACTATTGATTAAGTTATCTCACCAGAAAAACTGTAACCCCCTTCTTAACAACGGAGAAGAAGAGTGAAAAAAAAATTGA
>CM063510.1:79434494-79441994 GCA_032207245.1 Pardosa pseudoannulata | reverse complement strand
AAGCAGTCAAAACATTCGTCGGAACTTTGCATTGAAAAGCTTAATTCCGTACATGTGGCGAAACCACAAAATATCTCGTCAAGGCGTAAGCTGGAATCCCGAAACATGGCTGGACACGATTACACCTCATTCAAACTTCCCCTCCTCCAGTACATGTACCACATTTCTTCCGCAGTTCCTTCATAAACAGGGTATTTGTATTCTGGCTCACGCCGTAGATTTCTAGAGATGTGTAAAGTGGATAAAGCCGGATCCAGCGAGAACGAAAGGCTGGCTTGCATGGACACCCAACGTCACATGTTCCCCGCTTGGATGGATTTAGCAGCAGTAAAGACGTGTAGAAGAAATCAAAGAAAAGATTCCAGATCGTGAGAGGTTTTTAGAGAAGAAATACAAAGACAATAAATAAATACTCAATAAGCAAAGGCACCCAAAAAGATTTTCTACGTCCTTAAGGATAAAGACCTTTGTATTAATAAGATTCCAGTGTTACAAGGTACTTTCATATCACACAGAGATAGCTTTTATTAATATATATGCACTAAAGGCATCGAAAATAAGTGTTAAATTAAAAATATTTTTATATATGTAAAAACAATACCAGAAAAAATACAACCTGCTTCAGTAAATGTAATATAATCAATAGTTTCATTAAACTTAAGGACAACAAGCGTTAGAACATGAAGTTAAAAAAAATTCATTGATTTCAATTGAAATATTTGTTACTACTTTTCAACAAGAATATACGCTAAATTGATTCATATTTTGTCAAAAACAAAACAATTGGCTAAACAAAATACATCGTGAATCAGAAGATGCATGGCCATTATTTAATTTTGAGTTGGAAGGCCAAAATGTTTGATATATATAAGAATATATTCTCATATTATATATATATATAATATATATATATATACTATATATATATATATATATATATATATATATATATATGTCAGGTCTAAAAAAGAGGTAGTTGGAAATTATGTAAGTTAAAAACGATTTTAAAAAGAGAACTCTTTTATAATAATAAAATAAATTAAAAAGACCCACGCTCGCATAAGCTTTCAGGATAATCCAGTCAGGCGGAAGCATTTCTCAGCTATTTGATGAGCTTGCAAACAGATAAGTTGGGATTTGGCGAGTGGACATGGAGCGGTCAACACCATCACGCATAGCTCCGCGTAGATTAATGAAAATGGTGCATGTTGCTTTCCTTAAGAACGATGAGTTAATAAAACTTATTATCAAGAAGACTGCTTTCCATTCGCCTTAACTCTGTACCACGACTTATATATATATATATATATATATATATATATATATATATATATATATATATATATTATATATATACACACATATATTATATTATATACACACATATATATATATATATATATTATATACACACACATATATATATATATATATATATATATATATATATATATATATATATATATATATATATATATATATATATATATATATATATATATATATATATATATATATATGCTTCAACAAGTTGGTTTACATAAAATAGTCTAAAATTGCCAATCATTTTTAAAAATAAATTTCAAATAATATTTGGGAGAAAACAAATAAATAAAAATTTTTATTAGCCGAAATGATTCTGATGGGATAGGATATAGCTTCAGAGAAAAGTCATAGTTACTTATCGAAGGGAAACATACTTTATCACCTGATCACGTCACACCTCTTGTTTGACGTACATAAATGACGATGCAGTTATCAACAGTGACAGTTGCGTCTTTCATTGTACTTTTATAGAAATTCAAAGAAAGAAGACTCCTCTAATTTGTCTCGTATCACTGAGTCTCTGATAGAATTATTTGCAGTTATGAAAGTTTATTTTGAAACTCTACTGATAAATCATTTTAGAAATAAAAAAAATGATTTCTCAGAAGTATGAATGTTTAAATTTGCATTGAGAAACGTGAATATATATAAAAATGGCAAAAGAAAAAAAGCTTTCTGCAGAAGTATTGAATTCTTTTTCGTTTAATTTTTATCGATCTTTTATAATAAAAAAATTCCATCCAGTGTGCTTTAATATCCTGTCGACTTCTTGGACAATGACAACAGAGTGAGAATAAACAATTCTAAATTGTTTAATCCTTGTCCTATTAGCTTTCATCTAACATACCTCTATGAACTAAGACAAATATATTAGTCTCACTTGAAATAACATTGTCACTGCCGATATAGTGAGCAGCGTGTTGCCAATGGGTACCTTTTTAATTAAAGGCAATACGGTTATTGATCTAGAAATGCTCTTAACTCAGTTCGAGGTTCTTCTATTTCAAAGTATTTTCTGAAGTATTTGATTTAAATTCTAACGCTAGAGTCAATTTTTTTAAAAATGAAAAATAATATAAACCGGAGCATGCTGTTTAAAGCCGATTCCTAACAACTGCGAAGATTTATGAATCAAATTTAGACCGGCGAACTCTGGTGATGAAACTGTAGTCTGGCCAGTTTGCTCATAGTCCAGCTTTTTGAGAAAAGAGCATTCAGTTTTCTTTGGTGAGCATTCCAATTTTGAACTGCGATTCTTATGACATAAATTTTGAACCGTTATTCTCATGTCTAGAAAAAATTCAAAACTTCATTATCGGCATTTTCTAGAAACTCTCACTCTTGCAAAATTTTGAAAAACAGGGATTCGGTAAGATGGTCAAATTTTAAATGTAAAACATTAAAAAGTGAAGGGTAAGAGGCTGAAAAGCAGCTAGGCATCAGGATGAGGCATTTGAACTACAAAAGGAAGAGAATTTAACTGAAGGAGGAATATACGAATTCTATCTAGGTGTACTCTTAGAATTTATATGGGTAAAATGCTGTGTTCGTTAAAAGTGACTGGGGCACGGAAAATATGTTCGTGGTCACAATGTCCTCCAAGTTCTCAATAAATACCTCTGGGGGTGGAAGACAAGCCTATGGGTCTTCTACTTGGATCCTGCTTCAAAATTACGAGGATCCACTTGAACATAACTTGTACTTTTATCCTTGAGGTGCTCTTCAAAACGAAAGACGAACCCCTTGGCCTTAATATGAGTAGCCTCTGGCTCAATCGTGCTTGGTTTGACCAAGTGGCATAAGACAACAACAATAACAATATGGGTAAAATGGATTTTACTTTTTCCACGTCTAGAATGTATATTTGCATACAAAAAAAAAGCATTTCTGGATAAGTACATGTTTTATAAATCAAAAACTTGTTGGATGGATAGCAAATGGGATAAAATTCCTGTTGTAAAACAGAAGCCTAGTATAACAATGTTGTACTATTTCTAATAACTAAGATGCACGATAAAATATGACGATACGTTTATGCGAATCGGAGAGAGAGATGGGGAGACTATATGAGCAGAAATATAAAAAGGAAATTATAGATATTGATATTGAACTATGACGAAATCATCATAGAGACAGTAATGAATAATTTTACTTTAAGTACGGCACCTTAAAATGGAATGAAGACTTGCGAAGGTGTTAAATAAGAATGAACGGAATAGCCGTTGCTTCTAAAATAAACCTATAAGGAGAAATTCTTGTGGCGTTCTACACCCACTCTTTCCACTCACTGACAAACCTTCTAAGACATCTCAAAATTGATAGCCGAACAAGAAGTTGAATACGAACTGGGTTTGAATTTCAATCCGGAAAAAAAAAATTATTTATCCCACGAAAAGGAAATTTCATAAATTCGAAGTAAAGATGATGTAATTCTTGCTTTAACTACTGACTCATCTGTTTTTGATCTTCCTTTAGTTCGAAAGGAAATTAACACTCGATTTACGGATGTTGATCATATACCTATTTTTACTGAAGTGAGCCAATGTGACTCATACAAGAAAATTGAAGTTTTTTGCAAAGAAAATAGTTCCAAATTAATTTAAATGAAATGTTTATTAATAAAAAAGTCATGTAAAACACTTTTTACATATAAAATCTGTTTTTGAAACACATTTTCCGCAAATATTTCTATTTCATTTAGCTCAATGGTTTTTACATCTGCTTCTTTTGCATGATTGTTGAACTTGACAATTCTTCCGTGCGTCAGTAGCATGAATTTCTGTCATTGCAATGGAAATGTTCTCGTCTTCTTCTCTATATTTACTTCTTAGATCTTCAGCCAATTGGAAAATAAAATCTTGACTGTTGCCCAGGCCTGATAGGACCAATAAATTTCAAGTTATGCGATTAACTGTTAAACCATTCTATGAGTCAAATTGGATCACAACCGTGAAAATAGGTATACCACATTTGATAATGCGAAATGAAGGGGTCTGCGGGGAAGAGGAATGAAAGTTTACATATATTTTATTACTTAACTAAAAACCAGCGTATGTTTTTGAAAAGTGATATTAAAGTTTTATGTATGTATGTATATATATGTATATATATACATATATATATATATATATATATATATATATATATATATACATATATATACATATATATATATACATATATATATACATATATATATACATAAATATATATACATATATATACATATACATATATATATACACACACATATATATATATATATATATATATATATATACATATACATATATATATATATATATATATATATATATATATATATATATATATATATAGTGATCAAATTTTTAATGAGTCAAATTGGCTCGGTCCGTAAATCTAGTATTAACGAACAACTTATTACAGCATCTTATATTGCTGAAAATCTTCCTAACACAGTCTAGACATAGTTTTTAAATTTCGTTTTTAAAAATTTAGGAAACTGACGTTTTGCATGTGAAAAACAGGTTAAATAACTGCAATTACTAGAGACGCAGACGCCACTGGTGTTCAATATAAATGAATCATTTATATCCAGAACATCTCCGGAATGCTACATCAAAGAAAAAAAATTCTTAAAAATAGAATAAAAAAAAGCATCTTTTCTTGCCAGAAGAATTCATTGTTTAAATAACCCTCTCTTAATTCTTGTCTATTCTCTGTGCTCCACAACTGATCTTCTGTGGTGAAATACTCCTACAAAAAATGCGGGGGGTGGGAGGGAGGTGAAAAAGAAGAATGCTAAGAAAGAGTACGTTTCGTGATTGAAAAGAAACTCTTCCTCCCTCCTCCCCCTCTGGGGACGTGCTAAGACTTTCGAAAAGCCCATTCCCCAAATGGATGCCCCAGCGCAAAAAAACTACAGATGCCTGAACGTATCAGCATCGCCTGATAAGGAAAAGGAGCCTGATAATAGCTGGGCCGGGACTTTTGTGGTTTTATGTGTATGTGCACTCCCCCATAAGGTATTTCTTTCCTTTCGGTTTCTCCTTTTATTTTTTTTTCTGTCTCTCTCTCCTGTAGATTCCGAGACTAAATAAAGGGCGCGAGAAAAATGTTGGAAAATATTTTGTGACTGGTAGAATCTTTTTCTGTCCATCTTAGGTCTCCAGCGCCCTGTTTGTATGTGTAGGTGTGTGTGGTGGGGGTTTTTTTATTGTCCTTTTGGTAGGTGGCATGTAGACGTCGTCTGAAATTTGTACTCAAGTCAAAAACTTACAAATAACCAGAAGTGCATTCAACACGGCATAGGTATTTTGTGGAATAGCTTGTAGAGCCACAGCTTATCGATTTGTCGTTATTCCATTTCATATAGAGATAGAAAAATGGTGGTAAAATAGATAAAACCATGATAATGGGAGCCAGATTTTATGGGTTTGAAGCTGAGTGTTGTTTTTATTATTTAAAGTTGCGAATCTTTATATTTTATAATAATTTATTCTACTCGTATGTACATACAGGGTCGGGGTTTTTAGGTGTGCAGCGCATGCATGCGCACAGACGACCATATTTCTAAGGCTGCTGATAGAATATCGAGTAGGTATACGCATTGATAGGGTCTGCCCAACTATTACCTTGCACAAGAAAAGCCCAGAAATAACCCATATATTACAAGACAATAAATTACAGAAAAATGTGCTCAAGAAAAACTACACAGGTTAGCCTTTCAGTCCTCATACCTTGGGATGTATGGTTGTATGAGTTCAGGATCGGCTTTAAGTAGGAGGCATTAGTACTTATTAAGTACACAACCACAGTAACACTCTTAAACAACCACCTAACCATTCATTCTACATAAATGATCCCTTAATCTGTCCCGTTATAAAGTGAGCATTTGGGACTCATTAGCCAGATGGTCTTATCCCCAATCCGAAAGGTAAAAGAAGTTAGAAGGATAAAATCTGAGTAAAATTTGGAACACAAATTTTGAGAAGGGGTAAATTTTAGGTTAGATAAGCCTCTATTAGGTTAGATAGAGTTAGACAGGCACAGTAATCGTAGGGCTTGAAATAATTCTTGTATCTGTAACGATGTAAAAATATGATTAATGTCTTGAAAAAGAGAAAGTCTTACCAGATAGAAAAACACGGTTCGAAACACTTTCTACTCCATATAATAAAAAATACACATATATTTTATTTATTGATTGATTTATAATTTTTTAAATATATTATTATTATTATTTATTACAAAATATCACGTACTACATATAACATAAGAGGGAGGGATGAAGTAATAAGAGCTAAAAGGAGTAAAAATGGTAAGATTTCTATTGTCAGTAATGCATTGCTGCACGGGACCGCCTAGATTTAGTTGGGCGATCAAAATCGTAGTCTGGTAATTTAGCTATTATTTAATTTCGAAGGTTACTGTGAAAGTTTTTTAAAGCTTTAACACAGGATTCTTTAAAAGTTAGCATATTAAAGTCGAGTCTTATTACTTCATTAGACAAATATCAGTAAGCATGCCTAAATTCGACTTCGAGATGAATTTACCGATATTTATAGTTGTAATCCATTCATGTTAATATGTTAGTTGTAATCCCTTCATATTAATATGTTAGTAATGGCTACAGTTCTACAAATATAGGTAACACATGATCTCCCAACTGCGTGCAATCATGAGACGATACAAATATATTCAAATTAAAACGCCATCTCTTGTCGTACGTATCCTTATTTAGGGACACCATTTGCATGCGAAAGAAGCATTTGTATCTAAAAGTTAAAATAATCAATGGCATGCAGTTTTGGACTTACTTCGACTTATTTTAAGTCGAAAATAAAATCCAATCTGCTACCATTCATGGGTAAAATGAAGCCTCACAGCTTTTCCTGCTGTGCCGCAAGTGAGTAATGATGCTAGAAGAAATCCTGGAGCACTTTACTTTTCATTCAGAAGGAGAAATTAGATCAAAGTATTTCACCTTTCACTCAGAATCAATTCAGGTTTATTGGAATGGAATGTCGTTTCAGTCCGACTGCTGTAAGACATTTCATTAACCAGAATTTAAATTACTTCCAAACTTTACGTATTTTTGTAATTTCCGCGATTATGTTTCTCATAGAATTTTTATTAAAATTTTCTTTCTGTCGTTAATAAATGCCGATTTTTCTTCGAAATAATTTCGAG
>CM063510.1:79406994-79424494 GCA_032207245.1 Pardosa pseudoannulata | reverse complement strand
ACTTAAATTAAGGTTTATTATTGTCAGGTGTCCAGCAAGCCACTTGTTATATTTCTTTTAACATTCATCTTTAAAAATTTTTTTTACACATTCGAGGTGAATAATGTGCATGAAAACGGTAGTCGGCAATTTTTAAATACTTATACCAAGGATGGTGAACCTTTTTCGATTAAAGTACCAGTTAAAATAAGATTTATTATTGTCAGGTTAAGCCCTGCAAGCCACTTATTATATTTCTTTTAAAAATCATCTTTAAAAAATTTGTTTGAGACATTCGAGGTCAATAATGTGCATGAAAAAGTTAGTCATTTTTTTAAATGCTTATACCAGGGATGGTGAACCTTTTTCGATTAAAGTGCCAGTTAAAATAAGGTATATTATTGTCAAATATCTAGCAAGCCACTTGTTATATTTCTTTTAAAAATAATCTTAAAATATTTTTTTCACGCATTCGAGAGTTAATACTGGGCATGAAAACGTTAGTCGGCACTTTTTTGAATACTTTACCAGGGATGGTGAAACTTCTTCGATTAAAAGCCAGTTAAATTAAGGTTTATTATTGTCAAGTGTCCAGCGAATCACGTGTTATATTTCTTTTAAAAATCCTCTTTAAAAAATTGGGTTCAGACATTCGGGGAGAATAATGGGAATGAAAACGTTAGTTGGCAATTTTTTGATTACTTATACCAGGAATGATGAACCTTCTTCGATTAAATGCCAGTTAAATTAAGGTTTACATTGTCAGGTATACAGCGAATTTATATTCTTTTAAAAATCATCTTTAAAAAATTGATTCAGACATTCGTGGAGAATATTGGGCAGGAAAATGTTAGTCGACAATTTTTTACATATTTATACCAGGGATGGTGAACCTTTTTCGATTAAAGTGCCAGTTAAATTAAGATTTATTATTGTCAGGTGTACTGCAAGCCACTTATTATATTTCTTTTAAAAATCATCTTAAAAAAATTGATTCAGACATTCGTAGAATATTAGGAAAATGTTAGTCGACAATTTTTAAATATTTTACCAGGGATGGTGAACCTTCTTCCGTTAAAGTGCCAGTAAAATTAAGATTTCTTATTGTCAGGTGTCCAGCGAGTCACTTGTTATATTCTTTTAAAAATCATCTTTAAAAAATTTGATTCAGACATTTAGGGTGAATAATGGGCATGAAAACGTTAGTCGGTAATTTTTTTAATATTTATACCAGGGAAAGTGAACCTTCTTCGATTAGTGCCTAAATTAAGGTTTATTGTTATTTTCAGGTATCCAGCAAGCCATTGTTATATTCTTTTAAAAATTACCTTTAAAATTTTTTTTCACACATTCATTAATAATGGGCATGAAATTGTTAGTCCGCAATTTTTTGAATACTTATACCAGGGATAGTGAACCTCTATCATTAAAGTGCCATTAAATTAAATTATTCAGCTGTCCAGCGAATCACGTGTTATATTTCTGATTATGCCAAATAAAATAAGGTTTATTATTGTCAGGTATCCAACAATCCACTTGTTATATTTCTTTTAAAAATCCTCTTTAAAAAATTGGGTTCAGACATTCGGGGAGAATAATGGGAATGAAAACGTTAGTTGGCAATTTTTTGATTACTTATACCAGGAATGATGAACCTTCTTCGATTAATTAATCAAATGAATTTTAATGTAAGTACAAATTTGAACCCATAACAACTTCAAATTATACGATCATTCCTATTTTTCTCATAAATATAAGCGAATATGAGTTCTTTAACCGAGTACTTCATTAATGAAAAAATAAGCTATATTCGTGAAATAACAGTTTTTATAAATGAAATTAATTGCAAAGTAAACAGAATTTTAATAAATGTATTTATGTTTTCTTCACAAATAACACGAATGTGAGCTCTCTAATTTGATCCTTTTTTAATAAAAATTAAATTATATTCTCTAAATAAAAATATTTATTTATCAAATTAAATTTAAAGATAACATAATTCAAGTTCAAATTAACTCCTGATAGTACACGCATTCTTGATTTGCTCACAAATAACACGAATGCGAGTTCTCTACTTTAGTCCTTCATTAATAAAAAAATAAATTATCTTCTCTAAATAACAATTTTTCTTTATCAAATTAATTTTAAAATAATAATTCAAATCAACTCCTGATAGTACACACATTCTTGATTTCCTCACAAATAAGGCGAATGTGAGCTCTCTACTTTAGTCCTTCATTAATAAAAAATAAATTATCTCCTCTAAATAAAAATTGTTATTTATCAAATGAATTTCAAAGTAATAATTCAAATTCAAATCAATTCTTGATAGTACACTCATTCTTCATTTCCTCTCAAATAACACGAATGTGAGCTCTTTACTTTAGTCCTTCATTAATAAAAAATAAATTATCTTTTTTAAATAAAAATTATTATTTATCAAATTAATTTTAAAGTAAACTTAATTCATATTCAGATTAACTTCTGATAGTACATGCGTTCTTGATTTCCTCACAAATAAAACGAATGTGAGCTCTCTACTTTAGTCCTTCATTAATTAAAAATAAATTATCTTCTGTAAATAACAATTTTTCTTTATCAAATTAATTTTAAAGTAAACATAATTCAAATTTAAATCAAATATTGATAGTACAAGCATTTTTGATTTCCTCTCAAATAACACGAATGTGAGCTCTCTACTTTAGTCTTTCATTAATAAAAAAATAAATTATCTTCTCTAAATAAAATTTTTTCTTTATCAAATTAATTTTAAAGTAATAATTCAAATCAACTCCTGATAGAACACACATTCTTGATTTCCTCACAAATAAGGCGAATGTGAGCTTTGTACTTTAGTCCTTCATTAATTAAAAATAAATTATCTTCTCTAAATAAAAATTCTTATTTATCAAATTAATTTTAAAGTAATAATTCAAATCAACTCCTGATAGTACACGCATTCTTGATTTCCTCACAAATAACACGAACGAGAGCTCTCTACTTTAGTCCTTCATTAATAAAAAATAAATTATCTTCTCTAAATAATAATTTTTATCTATCAAATTAATTTTAAAGTAAACATAATTCAAATTCAAATCAACTCTTGATAGTACACACATTCTTGATTACCTCATAAATGAAGCGTATTCGAGTTAGCTCTCTACCTGAATCCTTCATTGATAAAAAAAAAATGAGCAATCACCTGCAAGTAACAATCTGTTATGGATGGCACGAACTTTGAAGTAAACAAATTTTGAACCCATATCAAGTCACTATTGTTTGCGCATTCTTCCTCCCACATAGTTAACATTCTTTATCGCCATGATCATGGCTTGCATGGAAATATTCCTACCATGCGTAGATTTAAAAAAATTATCTCCAGGTCTAATTCCAGAACGTCCTACGACTTCCCAATTAACTTAATCGACTGTAAACGTTTTTTCAGCGTTTCAAAAATTCCTCACAGCGTCTAAAACCGGTCTTGTCCACTGCCCAGGGAAAGATTGTTTTGTCTGTTCATTTTGTTTTTCTCCGCTCAAAGAAACCGAAAGTAGAAGCTACGTGAACTGAACGACAATTTAGAAAATGGAAGCGTTAATGCGTCATTAAAGATTGCTTCCTATTAAGCACATTGTTACGTATACATATACAAACGCACATACACACACTCACGAATATGTATGTATATAAATTCATAGAAATTAGGATAGTTAAAATTAGAATTTAAATCTGCATTAAAAATTGTATATAATAGAGCAAAAAGGATTAGAATAGATACTACGTTTGCAAATACACACATACATATACACACATACACACACTCACAAATATGTATGTATATAAAACACATAGAAATTAGGGTAGTTAAAATTAGGATATGTATGTATATAAATTCATAGAAATTAGGATAGTTAAAATTAGAATTTAAATCTGCATTAAAAATTGTATATAATAGAGCAAAAAGGATTAGAATAGATACTACGTTTGCAAATACACACATACACACACTCACACACATACATATACATACATATACACACTCACATACATACATAAACACACATACACACACTCACACATACATATACACACATACACACTCTCACAAATATGTATGTATATAAACTCATAGAAATTAGGGTGGTTAGAATTTAAATCTACATTAAAAATTGTATACAATAGAGCAAAAAGGATTAGAATAGATACTACGTTTGCAAATACACACATACACACACTCACACACATACATATACATACATATACACTCTCACATACATATACACACATACACACTCTCACAAATATGTATGTATATAAACTCATAGAAATTAAGGTAGTTAAAATTAGAATTTAAATCTACATTAAAAATTGTATACAATAGAGCAAAAAGGATTAGAATAGATACTACGTTTGCAAATACACACACTCACACACATACAGATACACACATACACACACTCACACACATGCATATACACACATACACACTCTCACAAATATGTATGTATATAAACTCATAGAAATTAGGGTGGTTAGAATTTAAATCTACATTAAAAATTGTATACAATAGATTACTACGTTTGCAAATACACACACTCACACACATACAGATACACACATACACACACTCACACACATGCATATACACACATACACACTCTCACACATACATATACACACATACACACTCTCACAAATTTGTATGTAAAGTCATAGAAATTAAGGTAGTTAAAATTAGAATTTAAATCTACATTAAAAATTGTATACAATAGAGCAAAAAGGATTAGAATAGATACTACGTTTGCAAATACACACACTCACACACATACAGATACACACATACACACACTCACACACATGCATATACACACATACACACTCTCACACATACATATACACACATACACACTCTCACAAATTTGTATGTAAAGTCATAGAAATTAAGGTAGTTAAAATTAGAATTTAAATCTACATTAAAAATTGTATACAATAGAGCAAAAAGGATTAGAATAGATACTACGTTTGGAAATACACACACTCACACACATACAGATACACACATACACACATTCACACACATGCATATACACACATACACACTCTCACAAATATGTATGTATATAAACTCATAGAAATTATGATAGTTAAAATTAGAATTTAAATCTACATTAAAAATTGAATACAACAGAGCAAGAAGGATTAAAATGGATACTACGTTTCCAAATATCGTTGGATAATTTGGAGACAAATTTGGACATAACGCACACACACTCCACAGACATAGTAAAAACAACATACTTACAAAACATTTAAATATAAAAAAAACTCGACATAATTATCCAAACAAGTATAGAAAAAGGTAGTTGCTCTTTGATAGATATTCGAAAATTGCATGAATGTACAAATTTATAAGCGTATCATAGTATAAAAAGGATCTCATTAGCCCTCGTGTAGTAAAACACCATACGCTCCAAACTAAAACACAAACAATACATTAAACTACATGCAGCTATACAAATGAAAAAAATTTACCCATCAAAACTAAAAAAATTGAATACAATGATTTAACTTTTCTGAACGAACAAGCAGAAACTCTAAAATGAAGATAATTTCCAACATATCTTAAATTTTCTGTAGACAAACTAGCCATAATGGTATTTATTGAAATTATGTCGTTCCATATATCTTATAACAAATATTCTGTCTGAGAATTATTGTATACCTTTACTGATTTTTTAATCAATCGATGCATAGTAAACCGTTAGATCATATGGCCGATAAAATTTTTACTTATTCGATGCCAACAGCAATGGTTTCAGCACTGGTGACAGCCGAACGTTGGCCGAAAGAGTAGGAGAATGTTCAGGCTGCGAGAGTTCGCGGGTTCGAATCCTACTGCTGATGTTCGTAGCGATTTCGAATTGGCTTGAAGCAGTAGATTCCAGTATCCTTAGCCAACCCATTATTACCTGAATAGTTAACTGCCATCTACCTAAGTTACAACGCAAAACTCATTCCGATAAAAGCAAAAATTTTACAGACTGTTTTTTGTTTATCTCTAAAAAGAGACGTTGGCTATTGATTGATTAAAGCAATTTTGTCTTATCAAGGAAACGAAATTTTATTGTATTATGCAATAAAACACGACTTCAGTGGTACACAGAATAAATATAGGCTTTTAAATCATGTTATATATATATATATATATATATATATATATATATATATATGTTTATATATACATATATCATATATATATATATATATATATATATATATATATATATATATATCCTATATATATCATATATATATATATATATATATATATATATATATGTTAGGAAAATTCTCAGGGGTTTTCAAAACTTAAATCAAGGGATAAAAATTCCCGCGTCATTTTGCATTCCCCTTTTTAACCCCTAACCTAAATCGACCACTAGGGCTAGACTTTACGCCTTCAGAGAAGGGGCCTGGCCAATTATAAACCTACATGGCCCTAGCGGACAATTTAGGAAATTTCCAAATAAAAAGGAGATGTAAGCTGTCGGAGACAGATTTTTTTTAGAGACTTTTTCCCACAGATGTTGACCCAGGTGTTACGTGTCTTGTACATAGAACTTCATGCTGACCCTTCAGTTTGTCCTGTCCCTATTATGAAGTGGGAACCCGTCCTTCAGCGTTATCTTAATAAAGGTCTTTAGCTGAAACGGTATCATTTTTATGGCCATGTCTGCAACCACCCATCGAGAAGTCCGTCTCATATATATATATATATATATATATATATATATATATATATATATATATATATATATATATATATATATATTTCCAACTCAGCAGGCAATACAGACATTAACTTAGCGCCTTAACAAGGAGTGTAGCTTAAAGTATGCTACGGACGAGAGTAACGTTACCCCCGCTGGGTCCTCGTAATTTAGAAGTAGGGACCAAGTAGAAGACCCCAGAGGTATCGTTTGAGAACTTGGAGGACTTTGTGACCTCGAACCTATTTTACGTACCCCAGTCACCTTTAACGAACACGGTGGAGGCTTGCTCCAGCCCCGAACCCCCAACCTTTCAGTTACGAGAACGCTGCCTTTGCCGACTGAGCTACGGCGGCTCATATATACATACATACATATACATACATACATACATATATATATATGTATGTATATATATATGTATATATATATGTATATATATATATATATATATATATATATATATATATATAATATATATATATATATATATATATATATATATATATATATTATAGCAACACGGCTTTCATATAGACCCGAAAGCTATTAAACTTTCAGGTCTTGCACATTTACACAAGCTGTTTAAAATCCTCCACCCTCTAAAAAAAGTTACTGGTCACCTAACAGAACATAGCTTCAAGATCCCTAATATCCTACTATATTATCATATTTCTGAGTACGTCACCATTTAACACTTTCTCAGGTTTGTACTATTAGTTGAAAACAGCTAATTAAACAAACTTATTCATCATGTTCATCGCTGAAGAGTTTGTTCATGTCCTGTGTCCAGAGGCGAACAGTGCATTTTATTCTCAATTATTGATGTTTGCAGAGGTTATCCGTGGATAGTACCTTAACAAAATATAATTTAGCGTTTAACTGCGTATTTTTGTGGCTTCTTATAAGTATATGTGTGGCTTAGTATATATGGGTTATTTCCTAACAAAAGTGTCTATGAAGTGTAATGCTGATAACATAAATATATCTAGTGAGGGAGATAATGTTGAATTAATATATCTATCTGATTTAGAGTAAACATACTCTACACGCTTAGAATAGAGAGAAACGTTACTCTCTACCCTTGTGATTCATCCAACATTGTGTAAAAAATTGTGTGTGATATTATTCTAAGTTAATTTTCTCCCTAGCAAATATATTCAAGGTTCCTAAAAGCGAATATATAAGTTTATATAATTTTTCCCATCTGTCTATGTCTTTCTAATTCAACTGTGAGTCATGAATGGTTAAATCTCTTTTACTCCCCTGTTAATTACCCCTTCGCAAGGACGACATTTTCAAGGGCGACACACAATTTTTTCAAATATTTCCATTTCAAAACATCAGGATGTAGTTGTAAGTCTTCGTCTTTACTTATCTAAACGTATCCCACCATTTCCTGCAAGCTCATTATCCATGCATGTATCCTAGAAAGAGAAAGTTGATGAAAATGTTCCTCTAATTTAGGATGAATATGCTCTTTTTTTTTGGCCAGAAAAACTTTACTCGGTACCCCCCAGATTAATCCAAAGTACCATTAAGAAAAATGAGTAGTGCTATTATAAATATATTCCAATCCTCTTAAGAGTACAGTTAGATGCTTCATCTGTCAGTATGCCCTTGCAATTCAGCTTTGAGTCATAGGTGAGTAAAACTCTTTGACTCCCCAATTAATTACCCCGTCTTCAAAGCACAAGGACGACATTCTCACGGGCGACACAATTTTTCCCGAAAATCTCATTTTGAAATCACCGGGCTGTAGTAGTAGTAGTGAAATCTAAATTAATACTTCCTGCGAGTACTGTTTCACCTCTTATAAATTACGCATTTGAGGCTTCAAAGACGCCAAAATCTTAACCTAAAGTGTACATCAAGTGATTCCAAATATCTGCGTAAAACAGCGGGATTTAAATTTTTCTCTCTATGACTTACTTATGAACTAGATGACTCATTAGACCTGAAAAAGGGCACTTACCGCGCCCTTTACGTCATTTTTTGGA
Source organism: Pardosa pseudoannulata (assembly GCA_032207245.1). Lineage (NCBI taxonomy): Eukaryota > Metazoa > Arthropoda > Arachnida > Araneae > Lycosidae > Pardosa > Pardosa pseudoannulata. The sequence continues at coordinate 79,415,745 of CM063510.1, read as the reverse complement.
CTCCGACGAATTTTTCTATTAATTTTTTTTCCTCTTTATTTCTTGCGGAAGCTAAGTGCTTCTTTATCACTTGCAAGTTTACGGTAGACTCCCAATTAATATGGAGGAGGCTCGAGAGCGGGCTTACGCTTCAAAGGAAGCTGGCGTGTTCTTTTCCGCGAGCGGGGTTGTTTATCTCTTCTCCACCTACTTTCTCTTAATTTCGCATTTCCTTTCAGCTCTATTGATCATTAATAATTCTCCAAGAACTTTTATGTGTAAACCATCAGCCAGAGAGTTCCAGGGATGGGCTTTTCCTTTATACAATGGAGGATGGGTTTTGTTTACTTCCTGCTAAGTTTTCCATTAGTTAACTTACGCAAGCGACGCAATTGTTGTCATGTAAATCGGGAAAATATTGAAATTGCTGATTGTAAAAATTTTCCATCTTGCTAAGAAGTAGTCAGTTAGATTCTCGGATTCTCTTTTTTGAGCCAGTACAGTTACTGTTGATGTTCCCCCAGAAATTGATTTCCTTTAATTGTTAGTTTCATTTTTAGCTCATTAGCACCTGAATAGTTTCTGGTGAATGTATACTGATGAACATCTTAAGTTACCACCGATTCATGCCCTCACCGAAGTGGAATTGGGTTTGATTCCCGTGTTCGATTTAAGAATAAGATTTGGATATATTTGTGTTGCCACCCTATAGTAGCCATCAAATTTCAATAATTAATAATTCTCCAGATGTTTATTAGTAACCATCCCAGAACCACTGATGGCTATTTTATACAACGGAGAATAGGTTTTGTTTGTTTTGACAGGTTAAGATTTCCATTAGCTTTTAACGTTACGTAAGCGAAGCAATTGTTGTGCATGTAAAATCGGAGCAAACATTGAAATTGCTAATTGTAAAAATTTTCCATCTTGGTAAGAAAGGAGTAATGCGATATATTCGAGACTTTAATATTACTACAGTTACTGATTTTTCTATCAGAAATTTTTTTTTATTTGTTTTTATTTTCTTGCAATAAGCTAAGTGCTTCTTTATCACTTGCAAGTTTACGGTAGACTCCCATATTACCTCGATCACACTTACGCTTCAAAGGAAGCTGGCGTTTTTTCCGCGAATTGTTTATATATTTAATTTCGCATTTCCTTTCAGCTCTATTGATCATTAATAATTCTCCAAGAACTTTTATGTGTAAACCATCAGCCAGAGAGTTCCAGGGATGGGCTTTTCCTTTATACAATGGAGGATGGGTTTTGTTTACTTGGCCTGGCTAAGCTTTCCATTAGTTTTTAACGTTACGTAAGCGACGCAATTGTTGTGCATGTAAAATCGGAGCAAACATTGAAATTGCTAATTGTAAAAATTTTTCATCTTGGTAAGAAAGGAGTAACGCGATAGATTCTCGGATTCTCTTTAATATTGAGCCAGTACAGTTACTGATTGATGTTCCATATCAGAAATTGAAGGTTCCTTTAATTGTTAGTTTCATTTTTAGCTCATTAGCACCTGAATAGTTTCTGGTGAATGTATACTCTACAAACATCATAAGTTATTATGGAATCATGATTTTACCGAGTGAAGTGGAATTGATTCCCGAAAAAGTTCGATTTGGAAATCTCTAATTTGAGAATACGTGATATTTTTTAAGTTAGTTTTTTTTATTTTTCAGCTAAGAAAAATAGGGATTTAATAAGTTAAAACGTAGTTTTATTTCATACAACTTAACTTTTAGAAGAAATATTTTATTCTTTGTAAAAAAACAGGTGCAGTCAATTTTCCATAAAATCTTTGAAAATTGTTAATTTGTAAAAGAATTTTTTTGGTAAAAAGATAACATTTTAAAAGAATTCTTTTAAAAGATATATATTGTTTGTGAGAAAAAAGGTGCAATTATTCTCATTTTTTTACATATTCTTTAAAATCTCAATAAATTATGTCATAAAAATATTTCAATGAGTTATAGATTTACTTATACAATTTAACTTTTAAAAGAAATTTTTTGTTTGTGAGAAATCAGTGCATTAGTTTTCCATTTTTCACAGCTATCTCTTTAAAAATTCCATAAATTTATAGTAAAAAAGAATTCCAATAAGTTATAATTATTTATAATACAACTTAACTTTAAAAGAAATATTTTTGTTTGAGACAGGTTTAGTTCTCAATTTCCACACATCTCTTTAAAAATCTCAAAAAATTATATCATAAAAAAAGAATATCTCAATAAGTTATAACGTTATTTATTTAATACAACTTAACTTTTAAAACAAATGTTTTATTGTTTGTGAGTAAACAGGTGCAATTAGTTTTCAGGTTTCCATATATATCTTTAAAAATCTCAATTGTAGCATAAAAAATATTTCAATAAGTTATAATGTTATTTATTTAATACTACTTAACTTTTAAAAGAAATATTTATTGTTTGTGAGAAAAAAAGGTGCAATTAGTTCTCCATTTTCCACATGTCCTTTAATAATCTCAACAATTATATAATAAAAAGAAAGAATTTCTCAATAATTATAGCATTATTTAATACACTTACTTTTAAAGAAATATTTTATTGTTTAAGAGAAAACAAATGCATTTATTCAATTTTAATATTTTTGATTTTTTTTCAGTCTAAGAAAGAGAGAGGGGATTTAATAAGTTAAAACGTAGTTTTATTTCATACAACTTAACTTTTAGAAGAAATATTTTATTCTTTGTAAAAAAACAGGTGCAATTAGTTTTCAATTTTCCACATAACTCTTTGAAAATCTCGAATTATATCTTTAATAAAAGAATTTTTTTTCAAAAAGTTATAACGTTATTTATTTAATACAACTTACTTTTAAAAGAAATATATTATTGTTTGTGAGAAAACAGGTGCAATTAGTTCTCAATTTTTTACATATCTCTTTGAAAATCTCAACAAATTATGTCATAAAAATATTTCAATGAGTTATAACGTTATTTACTTAATACAATTTAACTTTTAAAAGAACTATTTTATTGTTTGTGAGAAATCAAGTGCAATTAGTTTTCAATTTTCCACTTATCTCTTTGAAAATCTCAATTATATCATAAAAAACTATTTCAATAAGTTACAACGTTATTTATTTAATAAACTTAACTTTTAAAAGAAATATATTGTTTGTGAGAAAACAGGTGCAATTAGTTCTCAGTTTTCTACATATCTTTTTGAAAATCTCGATAAATTATATCATAAAGAGATATTTCAATAAGTTATAACGTTATTTATTTAATACAAAGACTTACCTTTAAAAGAAAGGTAAAAACTTACCTTTAAAAGAAATATTTTATTGTTTGGGAGAAAACAGGTAAAATTAGTTCTCAATTTTCCACACATCTCTTTAAAAATCTCAAAAAATTATATCATAAAAAAAGAATATCTCAATAAGTTATAACGTTATTTATTTAATACAACTTAACTTTTAAAACAAATGTTTTATTGTTTGTGAGTAAACAGGTGCAATTAGTTCTCAATTTTCCACACATCTCTTTAAAAATCTCAATTGTATCATAAAAAATATTTCAATAAGTTATAATGTTATTTATTTAATACTACTTAACTTTTAAAAGAAATATTTATTGTTTGTGAGAAAAAAAGGTGCAATTAGTTCTCCATTTTCCACATGTTTGTTTGAAAATCTCAATAAATTATATCATACAAAAAAGAATATCTCAATAAGTTATAACGTTATTTATTTAATACAACTTAACTTTTAAAAGAACTATTTTATTGTTTGTGAGAAATCAAGTGCAATTAGTTTTCCATTTTCCACATATCTTTTTGAAAATCTCAATTATATCATAAAAAGATATTTCAGTAAGTTATAACGTTATTTATGCATTACAACTTAACTTTTAAAAGAAATATTTTATTGTTTGTGAGAAAACAGGTGTAATTAGTTCTCAATTTTCCATATATCTCTTTGAAAATCTCAATAAATTATATCCTAAAAATATTTCAATAAGTTTTTTTTAATTTATTTAATACAACTTAACTTTCATAAGAAATATTTAATTGTTTGTGAAAAAACAGGTAAAATTAGTTTCCAATTTTACACATGTCTCTGAAAATCTCAATTATATCATGAAAATACTTCAGTAAGTTATAACATTATTTATTTAATACAACTTAACTTTTAAAAGAAATATTTTATTATTTGTGAGAAAACAGGTGGAATTAGTTTTCAATTTTCCACATATCTCTTTGACGATCTCCAACATATCATATAAAAAGAAAATTCTCAATAAGTTATTCGTATTTAAATACAACTTAACTTTTAAAAAAAAAAATTTTCTTGTTTGTGAAAATCAGTGCAATAGTTTTTTTTTCCCATATCTTTTTGAAAATCTCAATAAATTATATCCTAAAAATATTTCAATAAGTTTTTTTTAATTTATTTAATACAACTTAACTTTCATAAGAAATATTTAATTGTTTGTGAAAAAACAGGTAAAATTAGTTTCCAATTTTACACATGTCTCTGAAAATCTCAATTATATCATGAAAATACTTCAGTAAGTTATAACATTATTTATTTAATACAACTTAACTTTTAAAAGAAATATTTTATTATTTGTGAGAAAACAGGTGGAATTAGTTTTCAATTTTCCACATATCTCTTTGACGATCTCCAACATTTTCGACAGTGTAAGAAAAAGACAGTAGCTTGGCAATGCGTCACCAGAAAAAGTGTAAAAAATTTAATCAAATCAATAGCCCCTTAGTGTGTGTTAATATCCCGAAACCGATTTTTTTTTCCCACTTAAGTTTTATAAGCGGAAAAAAGTTCCGTAGTCATTTCCCTTTTTTTCCATACACCAGTCAGCATGCGATGACAGACATGTAAAATTTGGTGTTTCAATAAAAGAGACAGGTTTTTCACCTCATTTACTTCATACAAAATAATCTTTTTTTTTTTCACTTTGTCTCTCTGTGGCCTTTATTTTCTCATTATATACAGAAAAGAGGATGGTAATACTAATTTGGCGCTTTGCAAAAACAGACGTTTCGCGCCATTTCCAATGTCTCAGTAAGTTATAACGTGAAAGAAGGGAGGGGGGGATAGAAAAAAAAGACCAAAATAAAGCGCTAGCGCATGAATCTATTTTTATGCCCCAGGAGAAAACAGTTTAACTGGGACCGCACGTATCGCCGTGCGGATGCGATTAAAGAATGTTTTGGGGAAGATTTAATTGCCTTACTAAAACACGGTTGACTTCGCTTCCGAAAAGAATTGGGGGTTTTAAAAGTCTCTTTAGTGTTCGCGACATTTTTTTCCTCTTTTTTTTTAGAAGCAATATAAACTTTGCGGTATTTTTTTTTCTCAGTCTTGTGTTAGGCACAAACTTAGAGCTTCATATATAATGGTATATCTAAGTATTTCATCTCTGAATATAATTAGTTATATTAATAGGATAACATATAAGATAAGATATACATTCGAAGTGTGAGTCAAGCATCGGAATTTCAGAAGCACAAAGAAGAAACCTGAAGTACTTGGGATGACAAGAGGTGTTGATAAAATTAGGTCCTGAAGATGATTTATATACTTTTAAGACTAATTTTTGTGGTACCATATCTTCAGAGAAAAATCTTCTTCTTTGCACAAGATCGCTATTTATCATAGGTATACACATTATGAGCTTGTGTCAACAACAAACATCACCACATATAAAGGTTTCCGCTATAAAGCAGAATTAGCTAATGTATACTTAAATTAACATCCTTTACTTATATATCACCATTATAATGCCCATGTGAAGTAAGAAGCCATGCTTCAGTGAGCTCAACTATCTCAACAAACAAATACGGTATTTTCTGCATCTTGATTCTAATTCCAAGGTATTACTTGAAGTTCTATTCTATTCATCTCTTTAGATACCAGTTGTAACCTAAAACTAGCATATGTATAGCTGGTATCAGCATATGTACAAAGTTAGAGCTTCATATATAATGTTATATTCAAGTATTTTATCTCTGAATTAAATTAGTTATATTAATAGGATAATATATCATAATTAATAATATACATATACGATAAGCCAAGCATTGGAGAAGCACGTTATATCTATACACCTGAAAATTTTCGCGAGGGATGACAAGGAGGTGTTACAGATAAAATTATGTCCTTTAGAAGATGATCCTTATATACTATATAAGACTGATCTTTGTGGTACCTTATATTTTCTAAGAAATAGGATGTCTTTTTCTCTTGCAGAAGATAAGCTATTATCATGTTATTGTCTTATACCACTTGGACAAAGCAAGCACGAATGAGCCTCCAGGTTACTCGTATTAAGGCAAAGGGGTGCACCTTAATGAGCATCATTAAGGTAAAAGGACGACTTCGCTCAAGTAGGTTATCGTAATTTTGAAGCAGGGACCAAGCAGAACACCCAATGACTTGGCCTGCCACCCCCAGAGGTATTGATTGAGAACTTGGAGGACATTGTGACCATGAACATATTTTATGTGCCCCAGTCACCTTTAACGAACATGGCGGATCTTAGGCCGGCTAGGGTTCCGAACCAGCAACCTTTCAGTTAGGAAATCGTTGCTTTTGCCGACTGAGCTACCACGGCTCGCTATTTGTCATAGGTCTACACATTATGAGCATGTGTCAAAAACATCACCAAGCATAAATGATTCCACCATAAAGTAGAATTAGCTGATGTGTACTTAAATTAACATTCTTTACTTATATCACCATGATAATGCTTATAAAGTAAGAAGCCATGCTTCAATGAACCTAACTATCTCAATAAACAAAGACGGTAATTTCTGAATCTTGATTCTAATTCCAAGCTAGTACTTGATACCAGTTGTAATCTAAAACCAGCATATGTATAGCTTAATTAACAAGTTTTTATGTGGATATCACCATTTATGAGGGTTATAGTAAGTATCTTACAGTGCTTCAGTGAGACGATAGCGTCACAAAGAGAAAGGAACATTTAAGGATAAATTTTTCGTCTTGACTAAGCTAAGTCAAGTTAAGACCTGAAGTTGCAATTACTTCTCTAGCAATGAACATTTTCTATCAACTGTGTTCTTGGATATATTACAAACAATACATAAAACAAGGCTTGGATTAAGTTAACACTCTTTATTCAGGTATAATTAATTTATTTATTATGATAGTTGTGTGAATAAAGTTACCATTCTTCAATGAAACGACATTATCACTAGCAGATATCGAGGAAGTTAGTCTAATATGATCATTATTCCACTTTGACTACAACCATCAAACTAGGACCTGAAGCTACAGTTTTTGGAACAAAGGACTTGTTCTAGCTTATTAGACATATTACAAAAAAATGACATAGATTTATTTAAAATAATAAATAATCAGAATAGAATGTTAATGCCGAAACTAATATATTTAGTAACCAAAATTATTTTTCAGACAATAACTATGGAATTGTCGCAAAACGTACTATTTTTTCAGTATTTAAATGAATTCCACGTATCAGTTATTCACTTTATTAAAATTCTTGGAAGAATCAATCGATTATTACCTAATAAAAATAATTTTATTTAACTACAAATAAGTTTATAAAACAGCCATGTCTACCATTCGTCCTGCATTTTTTAAATCGTTATAGTAGCGAAAATGTAAAGAAATAAAACTATATCTTTGGCATTTTAAATTTGGTTTATTCTAGTTTACCTTGAACATGAAAACAGCATCTTATATTTGGCATTGAAATCTATTCTGATAATATGAAGGGAAAATAATGCGTGATAAATAAATAAAAACTCTCCATTTCTGAAAAGCCATTATCGCTCCAGAGCTGCTATCTCGAAAATCAGTCGGCAAGCATGAGCTAATGTATACAGTTTTAAAAAGCTGTTAAAAAGTAGTTCCCCAGAGCGATGGGGGAAAATTCTTTTTGTAACTCTCGCGTGCATACACTTCAGGTGTTCCCCCGGGGAAAGCGAAAAAAAAAATATGATCTGAAAGAAATCATGGAGAGTGAAGGGAAATGTGTAATTTTTCAATAAAAATAACACTGTAAACGTCATCGCAAATGGGGCTTGCTGTTTTATTTAATATGCTTTGCTGGATTCTTTTAAAACAATTCAAACTCTCTGTAAATATGATTTGCGTTCCCGTAAGTCGTGAACGGTTCTCTCTCCTGAAATATTTTTTTTAAATAAAGGGCTGGTATTTAACGAACTTCAATGTAAGGTCTCTGTTTTATAATTTTAATCTTGCGTTTGTTTCGGGATTTTTTTTTTCTATTTGACGGCGATGAACGATGTGATGTACGTTCACAAAACTTCCCGTATGTGTGTAAAGCTATTTCAAATGTTTCATACACTCATAAGTAATTTTATGTCCAAATAGATTAAATTATTATGTAACGGGCCTTAATACTTTCTCCTCTTGTTAAATTGAATCTATAGATGAGGCAAATCTTTCATCTGCTTACAGCAGTGGTTCTCAAACTTATTCAGTTTTCAATCATTATTGCTAAATACAGATTTTTCTTAGGCACCCTAGGCCTCTTGTTAAATTGAATCTATAGATGAGGTAAATCTTTGATCTGCCTACTGAAGAGCTTCTCAAGCTTATTCAATTTTCAATCACTGTTGCTAAATACAAATTTTTTCTTAGGTACCCTAGATCTGTTGTTGAATTGAATCTATAGATGAGGCAAATCTTTGATCTGCCTGCATCAGCGGTTCTCAAACTTATTCAGTTTTCAATCGCTGTTGGTAAATACTAATTTTTTCCTAGTCACCC
>CM063510.1:79366994-79401994 GCA_032207245.1 Pardosa pseudoannulata | reverse complement strand
TAATGTATAGTACATTAACTATATTGGAAGAGAGGTGTTAACATTTTTTTCTCGTAATGGAAACAATGCTAGAGAAAAGGTTGGAAACTTCTATAGTAGGAAAAGATTCATAGGACACTGAAAATTCCTTCACGAGCCGCAGGTTGTTCAATCGTACTTTAAAAGCGGCAAAATTTTTATTTCCGGGTTTATTTCCATCTACATTTATTCTGTTTCCTGGAAAACAGTTTTCCATTTACATCTCTTCCAGGAACTTTAATATCATTCCATTTCAAATAACAATTAAAAAATCCTATTTTCACGTTTCATTTCTCCCAATCATTTTAATAAGAAATTCCGTCTAGATTTTAATATCTTCTTTCACGATAAAATGAAACGCAATATACATTTGTGGTAAAAAGTCAAAAGTCCTTTTTCTCAGCGCTAAATTATTTTCAATTTGTAGGCTTGCTGTTCATTTCTCCTTTTCCCCCGCAGGTTAAAGCAAAATAAATACCTCCGCCATTTATTTTTCTGGGAGTTAATTGTTGCTTTTCCCGACGATGTACACTCGTATTCCAAGACAAATAACCCCGGAAATTACCGTCAACTGTGGTAGTTAATTTATTTCAACAATGACAAATACCTGCATATTTTTATCATTATAACTTGCTGTTTTCCCCCAAAGCTAAGCAGGCCAATAAGCTAGGACTTAATAATTTCTTTACGACCTGAAGCTGGCGGTGCCTTAGCAAATATGTCTGTATACATATCTACATAGCGGGTTAAATTTCACTGAAAACTCTAAATTTATGTTCCAAATAATTAAAGAACGTATTTAAGAATAAGAATAAAATATATGTTTCTTTTTTATTTACTATCCGTCATCCTATATTCAATATAGTTTTTTTTTTCAATGTACTTGGTAATACAGACAAATATCTTTATGCCAAGCATGGCTGTGAAGCTGTTACTCATTTAACACCCCTTTGGGAGTACGTGTAGCTTGCCCCTTCTGGGTCCTCATAACTCAGTACACGGGACCAAGAAGAAAACCCCCAGACTGGACCTTTCACCTCTATAGATATCATTGGAACTTGGACAAAAGTATGAAATCTTCAAATAGGTATCGTTGGAACTTGGTCAAAAATATGAAATATTCAAATTGATATATACTTTGCCTAATCATTATGTCGAATCCGGAGCATCTCTAGACAAAAGTAGGAAATATCCAAATTAATATATACTTTGCCTGGACATTATATAGAATGTCGAGCATTTTGAGACAAAAGTATGAAATATTCAAAATGGTATACTTCTCCTGGCCATTATCTAGAATATCCGAGACAAAAGTAGGAAATATCCAAAATAATATATACTTTATGTGGACATTATATAGAATGCCAAAAATCTTTACACAAAAGTATAAAATATCCAAAATAATATATATTTTGCCTGGACATTATATAGAATGTCGAGCATTTTTAAACAAAAGTATGAAATGTTCAAAATGGTATACTTCGCCTGGCCATTATACAGAATATCGAGCATCTTTAGACAAAAGTATGAAATATCCAAAATAATATATACTTTGCCTAAACATTATATAGAATACCGAGCATCTTTAAACAAAAGTATGAAATATCCAAAATATACTTTGCCTATACATTATATAGAATGCCGAGCATCTTTAGACAAAAGTATGAAATATACAAAATACACTTTTCCTGGACATTATATAGAATGCCGAGCACTTTTAGACAAAAGAATGAAATATCCAAAATTATGTATACTTCGCCTGGCCATTAAATAGTATATCGAATATTTTCAGACTCAAGTATGAAATATCCAAAATAATATATACTTTGCCTAGATATTATATAGAATGCCGAGCATCTTTAGACAAAAGTATGAAATATCCAAAATATACTTTGAATGGACATTATATAGAATGCCGAGCATCTTTAGACAAAAGTATAAAATATCCGAAATAATATATACTTTGCCTGGCCACTATACAGAATACCAAGCATCTTTAGACAAAAGTATGAAATTTCCAAAATAATATATACTTGGCCTGGCCACTATACAGAATACCGAGCACCTTTAGACAAAAGTGTGAAATATTCTAAATAATATATACTTTGCCTGGACATTATATAGAATGCAGAGCATCTTTAGACAAAAGTATGAAATATCCAAAATAATATATACTTTGCCTAGCCATTATACAGAATACCGAGCATCTTTAGACAAAAATATGAAATTTCCAAAATAATATGTACTTGGCCTGGCCACTGTACAGAATACCGACTATCTTTAGACAAAAGTATGAAATATCCAAAATAATACATACTTTTCCTGGCCACTGTACAGAATGCCGAGCATCTTTAGACAAATATATGAAATATACAAAATAATATATACTGTGCCTAGCCATTATACATAATACGAAACATCTTTAGACAAATATATTAAATATCCAAAATAATATATACTCTGTCTAGGCATTACGTAGAATAATATAAATGCTTTTTTAAGTAAATAATGAAGTACATTAACAAGTCTTTACTGAGCAAAACAAGCATTTTCTACAATTGCTGTTCAATTCCTGTAATGATTAGTTAGTCAATCGCAAATCTTCTTAACTGGCGGAAAAGCCTTGTATTCCACAAACATTAATATGTTTGGTATTTTTTTAATTCTCAATTCTTTAGCGTTTACATGTCAAATAGTTTCGAATTCAGGAAATGCGGAGTAAACTGACAACGGTATAAAAAAAATAAATAAGAATCACGACAACAGCATTTTCCGCATGTTTCTGTTTTGTTATGCCCTTCATTTATCATACAGATGCGAAAAATTCCATTGTGTACAGCAACCTTCATTCGGTAGGTTGGTTTGTTATTTTTTTATTTTTTACCTCATTCATTCCCATCATAAACGATAAACAAAAATTTCTGCAAGTCTTCTGTGGAAACCATGCATAATAACCACGTGAACGTATAATATTGAGTGTAATCATGTTGGTTCGGTGTTTATAGTTTATTTGTTTGTTTTTTAACACCAGTAACGTTCGATTTTTGTTTTCCTATCACAAACAACAAACAAAATCTTCCCCTATATGCATTTGGAAAATGTTCGTCATTGTTACATTAGATGTATAAACGTTAAATTTTGTAGGATTTAAGTCAAATAAAATACGAACGATTCTCACAACTAACTTACTTCCTCACTAACTTATTTACATGTTCAATTTCTGCATCAGAAAATGAACACGCTTAATTTTCACAATGGGTATTTTCAATTTTTAAAAAATAATTTCCAGTTATATTCTAAAAATAATACAGTCGGACTTGTTCATAGTTTAACAAAAATTAACATTAGTAACGCAAAAATTTTTTTCCAGCACAAACAATAAACAATATATTCTGCAATACCCTATGGAAACCGTTCATCATAATTTAGTAATTATAATGTATACAAATTAAATTTTTATAAGGTTTAGGCCGAATAGAAAACGAATGACTATTACAACTAAACTTGGTACTTGTCTAATTTCTGAGTTAAAAGGTAACACTATTAACTTCTTATACTGATAATTTCCCAATTAAAAAAATTTTCTCATTAATATTCTAAAAATAATATCGTCATGTTTGATCAGTAATTTTTTTAAAATATGAATAACGTTCAATTTTTTTCCCATCGAAAGAGATGAACAAAATTTTATACAAAACACATATGGAAATCGTTCATTGTAATAGCATAATTATAATGCATAAACGTTAAATATTTGTAGAGTTTAGGTCGAATGGACTATGAAGGACTATAACAACTAAGCTCATTTATTTGTTCAATTTCTATGTTAGAAAATGAACGTGCATAATTTTTCATGCTGGATATTTTCAATTTTTAAAAAATGTATTCCATTAATTTTCTAAAAATAATTTTGTTGTGTTGGTTTAGACATTAACAAAAATTAACCTGAGTAACACTCTATTTCTCGCAAACAAAATCTTCCACAATACTCGTATGGAAACTGTTCATCATAATAACGTAATTATGGCACATATACATTCGATTTTTATAGCTCTTAAGTCGAATAAAAAGGGAACGACTATTACAACTAAATTTATTTACTTATTCAATTTCTGCTTGAGAAAGGGGACACGAATAACTTCTTATACTGGATTTTCAATTGAAAGAAACCTTCACAATAATATTCTAAAAAATAATGTGGTTGGCTACTCCAGTAGTTTTTATTTTTAATATGAGTAACGTCTAATTTTGAGTAACTTCTAATTTTTTCCGAAGCAAATAATAAACAAAACCTTCCATAATACTTCACTGAAACAGTTCCTCATAATCAAGCAATTATGATGCATACTCATTAAATTTTTACTTGTCTAATTTTTGAACTAGAAAGTTAACTATTAACTATTAGCTTCTCATACTAGTATTTTTCAATTTAAATAAATCTTCCCATCAATATTCGAAAAATAATGTCGTCGTGTTTGACTAGGGAATGTTTTTTAACATGAGTAACTTTCTATTTTTTTCCCACCGCAAGCGATAGACAAAATTTTCCACAAAAAACATATGGAAACTGTTCATTAAAATCACATTTCTATATCAAAAAATGAACACGCATAATTTTCGATTCTGGATATTTTCAATTAAAAAATACATATCACTAATTTTCTAAATATAATTTAGTCGTGTTGGATTAGAATTTAACAAAAATAAACATGAGTAACACCTGATTTTTCCCAAACAAAATCTTCATCGATGCTTGTATGGAAAGTTTTCATCATAATAATGCAATTATAATGTATACACATTCGGTTTATATAGTGCTTAGGTCGAATAGAAAGTGAACAATTTTTATACCTCAACCTATTTACTTGTTCAATTCCTGGGTTAGAAAGTGAACACAACTGACTTCTTATTCTATATATTTTCAATTTTAAAAATCCTTCCTGATAATTTCCTAAAAATAATGTAGTCGTTCTCAGTGAGTTTTTTGTTTTATTATGTGTAAAGTCCATTTTTTTCCGAAGCAAACAATAAACTTATCCTTTTACAATACGCGTATGAAAACAGTTCATCCTAAACACGCAATTATGATGCATAAACATTAAATTTTTATGATGTTTAGATCCAATGAAAAACAAACGACATTTTCGTCTAAACTTATTTATTTGTTTAATTTCCCCGTTAGACAATGAATAAGATTATATTTTCTTACTGGATTTTTTCCATTTCTTTTAAACCAATGATAAACTTAAAATTATTTAACTTATCAATAATATAAGTTATAACTTAACACAACTTACAGCTTAACCCTTTTCGAGCATTTAATGCCATTATTTCAAGCTCTACTGTCACCATTGTCATATCTATATGTGCTTTATTGTCATGTATATTGTCCCGTAAGTCATTCCTTTAACCATCTCTTTTAATCATTTCTAATTTTCAATCATTTAAATAACGTGTGCATTATTTTCATACGTTTCATCACTGAACTTAGATATTACGAAAATAATTTTCTTTTATATTTGTCTTAAATAATAGATTAGGTATATATGTGATAATTTTAAATTTAATCATCAATTATTTTTGTTGCAATGAAAATGTTATCACCGGTATAAACAGCAAAGTCTAGGAGTCTATTTCACGGACTAATGTATATCTAGTGTTTAAGTTATGTATCTTTGAAAATTAAGAAGTTTGTTCGTTTGTGTGCTTGTTTTTTATACATAACCACATGGTTTGCTATCCATTCGCTAAATTATGGACATCATTACACACAAATAATCACTGGGAATATTAAAACCTCTGCTGTCCATCCTATCACGTAATATGACGGCATAAATTAAGGTTGGCAACTAACATGCGGTCAATAAAAGATAAAAAAAAAATTATTGAGCGTATACCAGATAATTTTCATACAAAAAACAAACCATTTTTTTACCTGCCTTATCGAGTACTTGGTACTTTACAATTTTAGAAAATTAAAAATTTTACTAATCCCTTCATATGGCGGACTATATGCTAGTTATATATATATATATATATATATATATATATATATATATATATGATATATATATATATATATATATATATATATATATATATATATATATATATATATATATATATATATATATATATATATATATATATATATATGTGTGTGTGTGTGTGTGTGTGTGTGTGTGTGTGTGTGTGCGTGCGTGCGTGTATGTGTGTGTGTGTGTGTGTGTGTGTGTAATATGGGCGAGACTCATTCAAAATTACAACACAGTTTATTTCTGGTGAGATACATCAAATCCATACAACAGGCAAGCATTTTTACAACATCGTGCACACCGACCATGTGATCCTGCACACTTTTCAAGTAGGGATTTCTCAGGTTAAAAAGACTACGAATAATTCCTAAGCACAATTGATCACGTGATAAAAATACCCATGTTTAAAGAGAATGCGCTAACTATTGACTAAAGTAGTACAGACAGAGGCTGAATTAAGTCTATAGCGTGTCTGGAGGGAAAAATCAGAATTACCGCGCAAACACCCAAAGTACTTTATGAACGAATTAAATTAATATTAAATTATGTAAATAAGAATTTTAATATTATATATATATATATATATATATATATATATATATATATATATATATATATATTTAAAGTTAAATTTTTAGAGTCTATTCGAATGGAAAACAAACGGCTATTTCGAATAAACTTATATATTTGTTTAATTTACACGTTAGAAAATGAACACGATTATCTTCACATATTGAATATTTTCAATTTTTTTTAAACATCCCAATAATATTCTAAAAATAATGTAATGGGTATTCGAGTGTGAAAGATGGGGGCAGAGAAAAGACCGATTTAATAAAAGACAAGGATTCTCATCTCATTTATTTAATACGGAGTACATTTTTTTTTCTTTCAAAATGGAAACTAACGAAAAATGGAAGTGCTAATTTGATGCGCTACATGGATCAAATAGGAAAAAAAAGTATGACGGTTTACGTTCAGTTGAATGAAAATAATGAAGAAAAAAAAAAGAAGGAGCATGAAAAGGTGAGAACGGTAGTCGTAATGTAAATGGAGAAATTTTATGTTGTTGAAAGGGGGAGCACATTAAACAGTCTCTTTAGTGAAACGTATGAGTTGGTAGTTAATGTAGTTTTACTAAGGAGAATCTGTTGAGACTCACTCGGTAATTGAAGTGAAGGCTGGGGATGATAAATTACACGAAGGTAAGTCTGTCTTTCGCTATAAGAGTAAAATAAGTTAATGCAGTTTTTTAAAGGTCTTAAAAGATTCAAGCTTACTGCTTTATAAATATTATATAAAGTTAACTGATTATATCTTTTTAATGCTAAACTTTTAATCATGATATATTTTATGTAAAAAGTGATTATTCTTATTAACAAACCTGCCAACCTCAAAGCGTTTAAAATCTTACATTAACTTGCGTTTATTGATGGATGTAACGAAATTTTATGTTATACTAATAAAAAATTGTGTAAAAGAAAGCTATATTATATACTATTCTAGACTACTTAAAAATTGGGTTCCCCTGAGCAAATTTGGCGAAAATATTGGCTGTATTTACTAAAACACAAAGGTAATCCATCCAAACATTGTATTTCTTGCTTTTTCTGGCGACTTTAATTAATGTACAGTGCGCCATCGTTGTTGTTGTATTACTTTTATCGATGGATGTAACGACATTTTATGTTATACTGATAAAAAATGTATAAAAGAAAGCTACATTATATACTATTCGGGACTACTTAAGAATTGGGTTCCCCTTGGCAAATTTCGTGAAAATAGTGGCGATATTTACTAAAACACATAGGTAATTCATCCAAACATTGTATATCTTTTTTTCTGGAGACTTTTATTAATGCACAATGCGCCATCGTTGTTGTTGTTCTTGTCATGCTACTTGGTCAAATCAAGCTCATATAATTCGGAGGCTACTAGATTTAAGGTAAAGGGGTGTGCCTTTTGTTCCAACTAGCACCTCAAGGGTAAAAGTACGACTTATGCTCTAGTAGATCCTCATAATTTTGAAGCAAGGATCAAGCAGAAGATCCATAGACTTGGCCTGCCACCCCCAGAGGTATTGATTGAGAACATGGAAGACATTGTGACTACGAACATATTTTACGTGCCCCAGTCACCTTTAGCGAACACGGAGTGCGTCATCGTAATATAATTATATACTCTTACGTAGTTAAAGAAAACGACTTAAAAACCGGATATTTATATTTATGGTCAATTAATTCCTTAACAGTGTACAAACGCAACAGCTCCAAATTATTAAAAATCAGACATAATGAACCATTAATGGTTTGTTATATCTAATTTTTTAAGCATTTCGCACTTTTAATATATAAGAAAAGAGTTACACAAGGAGAGCTGGGTGCAAATATCATATAAATTATAATATAGATTCAGATTGTTTGAACACAATGAGATCAGGAGAAAATGTTAGGCGACCATGCTTAAACCATTATCGGCAAGTTGGCGGGGGAACCCAGTTCTTTAGTCAAACCCTATTAGGGAATTGAATAGTATTCAATTTCTAAATAGGGTTAATTTTGTACCATATCCGAGGAATCAGGATGTTAAACAATGAAAAGGTTAATGAAAAGTTATTAAACAATGAAAACAGCACTACAAATTACATTAAACAAAGTAAATTTATTTAATGACAATATTACCTATTTAAAATATTTAAAATTTTATCTTACGTACTGCTTTATCTCACCAATTAAAATTTTGTAATATTTGCATATACTTAAATACTGCATAGATTTATACTATTTGCATAAATCAAACGATTTCGATATAGGGAGACTATTATGTATGTCTCTTCTTTGCCTCAGGCTATGCGAATACTTTACAAATTATCTCACCAACTAAATTTTCGTAATATTTGCTTAAATAACTGAATGAAAAGTGTTATTCAACGTAAACCGGACGATTTCTTAATATACAGAGTGTTATGAATATTTTTTCTTGACGTAGACTCTCCCAATACTTTATAGATTGTCTCACCAATTAAAATTTTGTAATATTTGCTTACTTAAATCCAGCATAAATTATACTATCAGCATTAAATCAAACGATTTCGATATAGGGAGATTATGATGTATGTCTCTTTTCTGCCTCAGACTATGCGAATACTTTTATAAATTATCTCATCCATTAAATTTTCGTAATGTTTGCTCAAATAACTGAATGAAACGTGTTATTAACACAAACCGTACAATTTAGTTATACGGAGACTGTTATGAATATCTTTTCCTGTCGTAGACTTTCCGAGTACATTTGAAATTACCTCACTAACTAAAACTTTTTAATATTTGCTGAAATAACTGTATAAAACGTTTTATACTGCAGAAACCGAACGATTTCGTCTTATAAGGAGACTGTGTATCTCTTTCATATCGTAGACTATTAGAATACTTTTAAATTTACTCAAACAATTAAAATTTTCCAATATTTTCTTAAATATCTGTATAAAATGCATTATTCAACAGAGACTGAATGATTTCGTTATAGGAAAATTCTTGTATCTGTTTGCTGTCGTAGACTCTCCGAATACTTTTGAAATTATCCAAAAAAAATTTGTAATGTTTGCTTACTTAAATACTGCATAAAATACACTATCAGCATAAATCAAACCATTTCGATATAGGGAGACTATTATGTATGTCTCTTTGCCTCAGACTATGCGAATACTTTACAAATTATCTCACCCATTAAATTTTCGTAGTGTTTGTTTAAATAACCGAATGAAACGTGTTATTAACTCAAACCGTACAATTTAGTTATAGGGAGACTATTATGAATATCTTTTCCTGTCGTAGATTACCTCAACAACTTAATATTTACTCAAATAACTGTATTAAACGTTTTTTACTGTAGAAACCGAACAATTTCGTTATAATGGGGCTGTGTATCTCTTTCATATCGTAGATTCTCAGAATACTTTTAAATTTACTTCACCTATTAAAATTTTGCAATATTTTCTTAAATATATGTATTAAATTTATTATTCAACATAGACCGGGTGATTTTGTTATGCGAAAACTCTTGTGCGTATCTGTTTGCTATCGTAGACTCTCTGAATACTTTTGAAATTATCTAAAATAAAATTTTGTAATATTTTCTTAAATATCTGTATAAAATGCATTATTCCACATAGACCGAAGGATTTCGTAATAAGAAAACTCTTATGAGTATCTGTTTGCTATCGTAGACTCTCTGAATATTTTTGAAATTATCTAAACTAAAATTTTGTAATATTTTCTTAAATATCTGTATAAAATTCATTATTCAACAAAGACCGAATGATTTCGCCATGGGAAAACTCTTGTGCGTATCTGTTTGCTATCGTAGACTCTCTGAATATTTTTGAAATTATCTAAACTAAAATTTTGTAATGTTTTCTTAAATAACTGTATAAAATGCATTATTCAACATAGACCTTATAAATCATAAGGTCTATGTTATGGGAAAACTCTTGTGAGTATCTCTTTCCTATCGTACTCTTCGAATATTTTTGAAATTATCTAAATTAAAATTTTGTAATATTTTCTTAAATATTTGTATAAAATGCATTATTCAACAAAGACCGAATGATTTCGTTATGGGAAAACTCTTGTGCGTATCTGTTTGCTATCGTAGACTCTCCGAATATTTTTGAAATTATCTAAAATAAAATTTTGAAATATTTTCTTAAATATCTGTATAAAATGCATTATTCAACATAGACCTTATAAATCATAAGGTCTATGTTATGGGAAAATACTTGTGAGTATCTCTTTCCTATCGTACTCTTCGAATATTTTTGAAATTATCTAAATTAAAATTTTGTAATATTTTCTTAAATATTTGTATAAAATGCATTATTCAACATAGACCGAATGATTTCGTTATGGGAAAACTCTTGTGCGCATCTGTTTGCTATCGTAGACTCTCCGAATACTTTTGAAATTATCTAAACTAAAATTTTGTAATGCTTGCTTTACTATCTGAATAAAACATATTCAGCGGAAATTTTACTATCGTTATAATAATTATTACCCGTATAACGAAATTTCTCCACTGATGTATTATTCTACTTAAACCGAGAGATTTCGTTAATAGGGAAACTGCTTTGTTCTCTTCGTCATCGTAGACACTCCGATTTTCATTTTTGCATTTAATATTCCCAGGCAAATCGAAACGTAGTATCGATTCGTCTGACCTACTGCCCCAGGAACATGACACGGATAAAAATCCATCCAAAAAGAATAAAAAAAAACCGGTATCCTTCGTCAGCGCGAAATGGGAAAAACCCAGGTTAAAACGTCACCCAACTCTCTACAACTGCACCTGACTACAACTTTCACTAGCGTCGGTAAGAACGGAAACGCCTTTTCATCGTGTGTGACGTTTCGCGTAGCGCCGCGCCGCTGGAAAGAGAAAAAAAAATAAAATAAAATAATAATAATAAAATAAATAACGAGAGAAAAAAAAAACGAAAAATGAAAAATAATAAACGTGGAAAAAAAAAAGAAGGATAGGGAAAAAAAATCGTCTAACAAAATTTTTTTCTAATAATAATAATCATCAAAAAAATAAAAGAAAGAAAAAAAAATTGTCGAGGGATAAAACTGACGGCTGTGTGTGTGTGTGTGTGAGTATGGAATGCCGAAAGTCGTCGACCCCTCCTAACTCGACTGGCAGCGCCGCTCCGTGGAAGTCTGATGAAAGTCGGCGAGACTGTCTGCGATGGTGTGTGGTTGCAGTTCTTTGGCAAAGTTTCGCGGTTTTGGCTCGCAAAACAGGGATAAACTTTTCATCAGGACGAATTTTTTTTTCCAATTTTTTGCTAAGGTATTCGATTACATCATATAACCATTCGTTTATATCCGTTTGTATCACTGTTGCAGATTTAAAAAATATACCTAAATATTGATGCTATATATACAGTGATCTTTATGAAAGTCGATTTTGTGGATTGTTGCTATCCTGCAGCATTGCACTTATCATAATTTAATCGCATAATCCGTATCATCGTTGATACTAAACTTAATTTTTGTATCAAAGTTACATTAATTTAATTATTTAATCGTATAAATTAGCATTAAATTATATTTCTTCGTGATTTTACTGAAACAAATTTTGGATTATTTGAAATTTATATTTAAAAAATGTAGAGACGCCAGATTGGTATTTATCCAAAGATTTTCAGTCTCTTTAAATAAAGATATTTTTGAGGAATATAATTTGCAATATATAAAATAAATGTGTACTTTTGTTTATTTATAGAAAATATACATTTTATTGAAAAAAATAATTTTTTGTTTTAAATTATTTTTATTTTTATTTTATTTATTTCTTTATTTATTTACATTTTTAAAGTGATATATTCTAACACGAGTTAATCGTCTATCAAATCGTAGTTGATAAAATACAGAGGAATAATCGAATTTCGAGCAAATATCCAAAAATTATTGGATTTATTTGAAGAATAATTCCATTAATTATCCAAAACAGTTTATGTTATATTTGAACGTTCACAGAAAAATAATTATGACTGCTAACATGAATATAAATACTTCAAATATAATATATGATAAATGATTTTTTTTTCTTCGGCTATTCAATTATAGATCAGGTGCTAATCATGCAAGTTATAAGTATACCTCAATGTAATATTTTACTGTACAAAATATGTAATGGCCTATAGATTTTAATATTTGAAAGTGTTTTGAAAAGTAATAGTTGTTTTTATATATTCATATATCAAAAAATCTCAAAAATTATTAAAAGGACTAATCAATGAGCCTATCTGTGAAAATTATTATGTTATTTTTCGTAGTCTATTACATTCTTAGTCCTTCAAATTATTTATATTTTTAAGTTAAAATAGTGAAATTTTAATGTTTTAATTGTAAAGCACGAGCGGTATACATCAACGATTGTACTTCTCCTTAAAAATAAAAAAAAATAAATAAATTGTAATAACATGCATTATATATCAACAAAAAATGTGTTTTTATACATTAATAAATTACTATTAAGTTATATTATTTATAATGATATATGTCGAATAGTAATCAGGAAACTTAATAATGTATTTTTTGTATTGTGTATATGTGACAATAGAATGGAATATCCTTATATATTTTAATAAGCTTATAATAACCTCCTTATTTTTTTAACCTTATTTTGTGATTTTTTAACCCTTCTAAATTGAGGATTTTTTTTCTTATTATTACAGATTACTGACAGTGATGGATAATAAGTGAAGAACATCGGGGAGAACAGGTAGCTGCGGTACATTCGGTAAGGAAAATTCACACTACAATAATTTAGCAGCTGGCCGAAGTATGTACTCTTATAATTCTTTTCAAATATATATATATATATATATATATATATATATATATATATATATATATATATATATATATATATATATATGCTTACTTTTAGTTCTTAAGAATAGCATGAGAAATGCTGCACACACACTATTTTAAAGTGATATGTTATATAATAACTACTTTTTGTTATAACATTAACAGCCAATATAAATTACAAAGCAATCAGAATAGATTGTGTACCAGTAAATTGTGTAATATCACACAATTTATTGATACAGGATTTTATAAGGTGTTGCATTTGGGTATTATACACACACACACACACACACACACACATATATATATATATATATATATATATATATAGATAGATATATATATATATGCATACATTTATATATATAGAAAGAGACATATGTAGATATATATACATATAAATGTATATATATATGTATATGTATATATACATATATAAGCATATATATATATATATATATATATATATATATATATATATATATATATATATATATATATATATATATATCTGTGTGTGATTACATAGCATTTTATTTTATTTTATTCTCTATTTCTGTATAAATAAATAAATGATTATCATTAAAAAATCTGGAATTTTAAAATTATATAGATATATATATATATTATAATTAATGTTCAAATTTGAAGAACTGACGAAAAGCCATTATTTTGTAATTTTTTCTGCATTTTGAATAAGTTCCTTAAAAATCAGGATGTCTCGCAGTTTTAATAGGTGTTTTGCTACGGAATGCCAATTAATTTTCTAGATATATTTTTCGGAGAACAAAAATTAGGATTCTCGCTTTATTATCTTAATATAATATATCGAAAAATTATCTTAATATAAGGAATTCGGAACTCTCTGTCATAAATTCAACTCTGGTATTTCCACTTTTTTATTTTAATTCAGTGAATCCAATGTTTATTTTAATAATTATCGATAAATGAATATTAAATTTATCATTTCCATTTGATAGGAATCATATGGGTAAGTTTTTTTTTAATGCAGTGTTCGACGGTAGCAACAATTGACAAAATTGTATTTTAAATCTCGCTGTGTACTGTTTAGGTACATCGTAAATTTGCAACACGATGAGACAAATAGTAAATATGACTGATATACAAACTACTTCCGGAATCTAAAGATCCAATTACATATCCTAATATATAAAAATCAAATATTTAGGATCTTGATTTCTGAATTTTATTTTACTTTTCTTGTATTCTGTGCTGTAAGTAAAATTTTATTTCTAATTATCTAACTTTCTTAGATCGTTTAAATTTCCTAGAAGATGTTTTTAAGTAACTTTAGGAATTCAGAAAACTTTCTTCCTAATAAATGGCTAGAAATTCCAAGATATAATGTCATCCACCACTAAGGAAATGTGCTTATGGAGTAATTTTTTACCATAAAAAATATGAGACTTTTAGGACTCTTTTATTTTTTCTGACACAACCATTAATTGCGACATTTTAAACGCCAAAATCTACATTCAACTTCCCATGGTTTATGACTAACCAAGGGTTGAGATGGTCCCATCCGCTCAAGAAAGGATTAATGTAATTCCTTTCTCGAGCGGATGGGAACATTTAGGTCTGTAAAGAACTACTATGACCCTTCGAAGTAACTAACTGCTACTTCTATAAGGCTAAAAAAACAACTACTACTTCTACTACTCTTGTAGGATGTGTTTGAATTGATGAATGTTGTATTCAAAAGTTGTTACTCCTCTCGATAATGGACCGAGGTGAATTTATTAATTTGTGATTCATTAAGGAGATCTAAAATATTAATTATGGAGTTTTATGTCTGACTGGTAAGTGTTTTTGCTGGTCCACTCATCTACAATGAATAGTAAGAACAGTTACGGAAGAAGAAAAGTACGTTATTGGAATACAATTAATATAGGAATGTAATAGATACTACTGTAATAAGATTAAACAATTTTAAATAATACATTTCTAAAGGTAACTATAGGTGTTCTTGGGTTCTATAGGTGTTCTTGGTATAGGTAACTATAGGTGTCTAATTTTTCCCTGGTAAAGTTATTCCTAATCAGGATTAAATAACAAGATTACTTATATTACAACTCAGAATTAACACAGAAAATATCACAGGAAGATGTAAAATAAGATTATTTTTATTACAAATTGTTGAAAATATTTATAAAATTCATCATTTCATACTTTTATTATAGTTCGATATCATCTTCTTTTATACTTCTTTTCTCTTCAAGTTCTTTCTCTCGACTTAGTTTTTCAAGTCAAAATGGAAGTGTTTTATAATTAGATGATTAGAATATATTCATCAAAATTATGTAAATTATTTAAAAAGAAACTTAAAGTAATATAGTCAATGGTTGTGCTTTCATTTTTGTTAGTTTGTTAATTTAACAAAATTATATACCGTAATAAGATTACTTTAAATTTTGGAATATGGAGCCAAATTTTAAAACAAGATTAAGCAAACTATATCAAATATAAAAATTGTTAATAAAGCCTTTTTACTTTTACCAATTCACAACTTCCTGAAAATATTTATAAAATTCATCGTTTCATACTTTTATTATAGTTTAATTTCGTCTTCTTTTATACTTGTTTTCTCTTCAAGTTCTTTCTCCTGACTTCGTTTTTCAAGTCAAAATGGAAGTGTTTTATTAAGAAGTTATTAGAATGTATTCAAAATTATGTAAATTATTTAAAGAGAAACTTGAAGTAATATAGTCAATATTTATGCTTTTTATTTACTCTGTAAATTTAACAAAATTATATACTGTAATAAGACTACTTTATATTTGGAAAATGAAGTTAAATTTTAAAACAAGATAATAAAAACTATATCAGATATCAAAATTGTTAATAAAGCCTTTTTACTTTTACCAATTCACAACTTCCTGAAAATATTTATAAAATTCATCGTTTCATACTAACATTATAGTTTGATTACATCTTTTATACTTATTTTCTCTTCTACTTCTTTCTCCCGAGATCCTTTTTTCAAGTTAAAATAAGAGTGTTTTATTAATTGATTATTAGAATGTTTTCAAAATTATGTAAATTTTTTAAAATCAAACTTGCATGGAGTAATATTCATTGTTTAGGCTTTTATTTTTGTTAGTCTGTAAACTTTATTTCGCCTTTGGCTTTAAAATAAAAAGAAATAATTTTTAAATTGCATAACTCTACAACTCTGTGAGCTAATATACCTTAAAGGAAGCTAATTTAGTTTATATTAAAAGTAATTTTTAATTTCATTAATATCTGAATTATAGATGTTTTAATCCTTTATGACGTGTTTTATGATTTAAATAGAGCTTATTTTCTTTTGTTTTTAATAATTTAAACATAACGTTAAATGGAATGTTGCCAAATTTTTGTTACAATCTATCTGTCCCGTTGACGCTTTATTGCTTTCAATCACAGTATAAAAAGGAAAACACAATTTATACTTCATACCTATTTAACTTTTCACTTTTTAACTTTAAGGCTTCTTCACAATAACTTAAATTATCTTTCTCCTTATAGCTGATAAATTTACTTAACGGAAATAAATTTCCTTTCTATTTAACTCATAATTGAAATAATAATTCACTCTAAAATGTAAGCTACAGGTTAATAATTGCACTTTAAAGCAATATACTAAAAATTAATACTTATAAATAAACACTGCTTAAAAATATAGAAATATAAATGAACAAATATTATATATATATATATATATATATATATATATATATATATATATATATATATATATATATGAATTAGATTTGTAACTTGTTCTTTTCTTTATATATATGTGACAGATGTCTTTAAAAACGTGAGAGAAGAAGTTCAAAATCATATATTCACATATAAAAATGTATTATCATAAAAAAAGAAAAAGAAAACCTGTCTACATACAGAAATATTTTACAAACTTTCTACGAGGAAAAACATAACGTAGTGTATGTTAAAATTACAACTTTCATCCAGTTTTAGAATTTCTCAGCTAATTCTATTATTTCATCTTAAATATGTAGCCATTTCTTTCTTCTATTGGAAATTTAATTTCAAAGTTTATACATCACACACACTTATACAGAGTTATAACTCAATACTGCAATAATTAGGAAACCCAATAAATTATCGTTATAGAGGAATGTATCGTTATATCAAGGAAAGATATGTTTTCAATCTAAAATACTTCAATTATTGTTGGTTTAATATGTAATTGCACAATAATATTTTTTTAAGTATCAAATTGTTAAATATCTTCAAAGTGTAGAAACATTAAAAAAAATTAAATTTACAGGCATGTAATAAAATTCGTATACTTCCAAAACTTATTTATTGAATGAAATCGGTATTTTTGTTTACTGATTCATTTTTTCACTGTTAAATCAACTAACAAAGTACTTGTTTACAGTGAAAAGCAGGAAAACGATCATAACTTGAGTTTAAATGGCTGAAAAAAGCTATACGTAGTGACTAACTGAATTGTAATGCTGTAGAAGTTGCCAATACATAATGAGAAACATGTGTATTTTTACTATCAACTTCCTCATCTTTTTTATTTTTATAAAAAAATTTGGACAAAATACGTTTCATTAACTCCCCTATAAAACCATACCACTGTTAAAATTTCCTCCAAGCCTTTTTCTCTCGGTATTTGAAATCTGAAATATCGTTTCAGAATAAAAGGTAAAAACAGTCATACCTCATAATATTATCGTTTATAGAGAGATTTATCGTTGTTTATGATACTGTTGTAACAAGGTTTTACTGTAGATTATAGATGTCGATATATATATTTCTGCAAAATATAGATTTCAGGGTAGATTTTCATTCAGCATAGACTTTTAATTTATTTATAAACGTACTTACAAATGGCTATTGCTGAAATTATTCAATTAAAATTAACTTAATATTTTTTTATCAAATGCTTTTATGTGATAGAATATTAAAAAATTACGAAATTTAATTTAGTTCGTGCCTTTAAACTTAAAATAAGCCTTAATACAAGTGATCCTAAATCGTTGTAATCTAATTAAACTTACTGTAAACGTAATATTCAGGGTAGATTCTCATTCCCTGTAAATGTTTAACTTATTCATGAACGTGCATTATGCCCCACGCTTTACTTCTTCCGAGTGAATTCCTTCGGCAAAAGTAATTTTTCAATCTCTAAAAAGGCACCTAATTGAAAAACCCTTCTCTGCAATCGAACCGGAAACGACAGGTTATCGAAACCACTGCACTTGGCGACGTTTCCCCTTTCCCGCTTGGCGACGACTTGGCGTTCGAGTGGCAAACCTGTCTCCTCGGCATTCGGTAGTTGAATCGGAGAGCAGTCCAGTAGCTACACAAGCCCCGTTGCCAACGTGTGAGTGAACTCGTTTCGCGTTCATTGTCTGCATTATATTTTTGCTTCTTTTACCACAGCCCGCGATCGCATTCTTTGTTTATGGATATTTTAAAAGCCTGACTTTTTGGACGATGTGACCGTGTTCATCGCCTTCTGAACGAAGAGATATTTCGCAAAAAAGAAAGTGGGAATCGTTCGAAATTTCGCGCGGCGATCATTCCCGGATGTCGCCGGGCGGATTGGATGTGTGACTGAGTGGATGTTACTATGTGCATAGTTCCTCGGCATTCCACAGACTCGAAATTCCTGAGAGTTCCTCGACGGTGGGCCGCACACGCTCTTCAGATAAGTGGAGATATTTTTCCCCTTTATGCTCGTTTATTCTTCGATTTTTTCTTTCTTTCTTTCTTTTATTAAGGCTTTAGTTTTCGCTCACAGTGCACTTCCTTTAGGCATTTAATCGCTATTCGTTACTTTTTTTTTCTCACGGAATATGGATTTTTAACCCTTTATATAAATAGGTAGTTTTACACCTCATATAGTTCAGTATAACAACAGGAATTTAAAGTAATATATTATATTTATTTTATTACATCTGTTGTATATTATGGGGCATTTAGCGTAAAATTTTTAAGTCCCTTTCAAATTTTTAAATTTAAAGACGAAAATAATGTTTAAAAAAAATAAATTCTTAGTAAATTAATATTATTGAATCCCCCCTTTTTTATACTTTCCAGTTTTCCTTTTGAATTAAATTTCTATGAATAACCTGGGAATATTAATAAAGCTTTTTTTTTTCTGTCTGATGAAAATTTTCAAATTTACAAGATATTTACAGAAAGTAGAGTGGAATTATGTTATTCAGACGAGGCCTTATTTTAACGTAAAGACAGAATTTTCATTGCTTTTGTAAAGTTAAGTTAATTTCAGTAGAATACAATTTCGTTAAGATTTGCATTTTACAAATCTACATTTTTTTTCTTTTTTTTTTACATTATTTTTATAAAGATATTTATTTATATTGTTTTTACTTTTTGGTGTAAAGTTTTTTATTGAGATTTTTCATTAAAGTTTTAGTAAGAACAGTTTTAAAATATGCTTTAAAAAAAATTATACCTCAAGAATTTATGTTTGATTATGTATATATATATATATATATATATATATATATATATATATATACACATATATATCCATATATATATATATATATATACATACATACATATATATATATATATACATATATACATATATACGTATATATATATATATATATATATATATATATATATATATATATATATATATATATATATATATATATATATATATATATATATATATATATATATATATATATATATATATATATATATATATACTTCAAAAACTACAAAATTGCTAAAGATTTTGGAGCCTAAAACTTATTTATTAATTAAAAATTTCATCAACTTATTATTTTTCTTATGTAATACCTTGTTGCTAGGGTAGACGTTTTATATACATTTATCACCCAATTTCTGAAGCATTAAATTTCATTCATTAAATCAATTACATTTAAATCTGAGTTACATCGATATAAAAATCCACGATTCATCAATTCCTCACTAGATCTTATATTCTACTATTGCTCAACAGCCGAAATGTTTGAACAGTTGATTACTCACTCTCCATTCATCCTAAAGCAGTTGTTGCTAAGTTGGGTGGGAAAAATAACTTCTCAGGCTGTTATCTATTTTTCAAGTTTCTTAAAACCATTACCGTTATATTTAACAACGAAACATCTGGAACGAAAAAGAATAAGAAAAAAAATTGAGATAAAAATAACACAGCCTTGAAGGCCACGTGATACATATTTAATAATAATGAAGCATTTTAAATTACGTTTGGGAACAAGTTATTCTCTTGAATGAAGCAAACTCAGGTGAACAAATACCTGACTCCTGTGTACGTGATGGCAGACGAAACGGGAAGTACTCGTGGCAATAAAGATTATAAGATTAAATTAAGTTTTTGAGGTATTTTATGTAACCATTTTAAGAAAATTTATCTTGGAAGTTCGTTATTTGAATTAATTAATAAATTCAAATAATGTAATTTAGAAATATTTTGAATTTAGAAATAAATGTTAGGTATATGCCTTTTGAGGATTCTTAATATTATAACAGTCTTCTGGTTTGAAATGTAAAGAAAAAAAGGATTCATAAAAATATTTTATAATCTGAATTTTAATTAAAAATTTTTTTAATATTTTCTTCGCATCTCTAAAAATAATAATAATAATTTAGCATTAAATTAGATTATCTCGGAATTTTTAATTTTATTGAAGTCTTTAGGTTCGTAATTTTAGGAAAATTAATCTTAGAAATGTGTTATATTTAAGGTTTGAGTTAAAAAAAAAACACCATTTTTTTATATTTACTTGAATATTTAAAATCTTTAGGTTGTTCTGTTTTAGAATTCTTTAAATTCTATTACGGATCTACAGCTCATAATACGAAGAAAAATATTCTTATATTATACGAAGAAAAATATTCTTAATATTCTTACGGGTGTGTTTCTCCTAAATTTTGAATTAATAAATTCCTATTTTACATCATTCGCTTGGGATTTATTGGAGTACACAATTCGGCAATACGCTAATAGTTGCAATTTCTTCAATTTCGTCGAACAGTCATTTGGTCATGTTAGGAAATTTTAAATCTGTAGTTGGACATTAAAAATAGTTTGTGTTCAGTACTTCAAATATTTCCCTTATTTATTTATTTATTTATTTATTTTAGAAATGCATAAACAAGTGTATTTTTTTATTTTAAGCATAGGATTTTCATCTTTCATTTATTTCTCTTCATATAAAAGTTCATATTATACATTTAAATAGGTTGCGTTTGATTATATTATGTTCAATGTTTACTTATTTTTAATTAATTACATCTTGCGTTTTTTCCATTTAGCTTCCAGCGTCTAATAAATTGATGCAAACTGGATTACGTTCCTAATAATTTCTCATGTAACTATGAGGAAAATAATCCTAATAGAAATCAGTAAATAACACAGTGTGCATCTATATGATAATGAATTACCCTTTACTACCCTAGGATGATATAGAATTGTCCAATTCAGTGTTAAGTTGAAAATACGCAATTATGTTGCCAAAAAACTGTGGATTATTTTATTACTTATTACATATCTTTATGTCAGATATTTTTCGAAAATTATACTTGTTTTGGGGTTTGGAATGTTAAACCAATAACTAGTCAAGTCTTTCTCTGTTAATTACACATTTGATTTACCACAAATCATTAGATTAAGTTAAAGAACAAGTAATTGGAATAATTTATTATATTTTAAAAATGAGCTACGTTGTATATAAAAATATTTATATGGTGTAAATTATACGGGGCAAAATAATTATATTTTGTAAGGTTTAGTTTACAGTTAAAGAATTTTATCTATCGGTTTAGACGTACTCAAATAATTTAGAATAACTAAAGCATATTTTAACTATCATCCGTCAAATATCGAAGCCCCGTAAAAGTAAGCCAAAACAACATGTTATACTTGAGACTATAAAATAATTTTACCTCCAGCGTTCGAAATCATTTTAGCTGTGTTGTATGAGTTATTCTAACCTGGTCTACTACAAATTGTAGATTAAGTTAAAATGCTACTAATTAGAATAATAAATATTCATAATATGCTTTTCAATGTTATTATCGATGCATTAAGTGGTATACTTCATTATAAAATTTATTCTAAAAAGTGTGTCTACTTTGCATCAAATTGTTCTAAAAAATTTCGCCTATCAATTTATATTCAAAGCATTTTCTTGAACAGAGTATTAATTGCCTTATTCGCGTTAAAAGCTAGTACTATCTTGAGATTCTATAAAATGGTTCACCTGGTCTACAACAAATTGTAGATTAAGTTAAAATACTAGTAATTAAAATAATAAATATTCATAATTAATATGCTTTTAAATTTTATCGGCGCATTAAGTGGTATACTTCAGGATAAAATTTATTCTAAAAAGTGTGTCTGCTTTGCATCAAAATGTTCTAAAAAATTTCGCATATCAATTTATATTCAAAGCATTTTCTTGAACAGAGCATTAATTGCCGAAGACGCGTTAAAAGCTAGTACTATCTTGAGACTCTATAAAATGTTTTTTTTTTCTGCCTCCAGCGTACAAAATCAATTAATTACCTTGACTAACGATTTCAAGCGGTGACCTACATACGCCGAAGAGAGAGAACTAAAACCCCAATCCCTGAAAGACATTTATTGCTGTCTGCCTGTCTGCCTAACTCGAGGTGCCAGATTCAAATCGAAGCAGTCACGGATATTTAAAGTTGATTCTCCCCGTACATGAGTCATCCCAGTTTAACCATCAAGGTTCACACATACGAAAATAAAAAAAGAATTAAAAGGAATAAAAGTCTCGTCTTTTCAATCTCGGAAGCTGTGTTTTCCGCGATTAGGGCATGTTCCCCCAATTGTATATTAACCCCGTCATTATAATATTTCAAGATAAGAATTGGAGGGACGTTTTGAGTGTAGATTTACTGTAAATTGTTGCCTTTTATTTCATTCCATCGTGTTCTCCCTTCTCTTTTGTGTGCGTACTGCCGGAGAAAGGGATGGAGCCGGTAATGATCTGAAACTACTCACCGGAAGTCTTCTGCAGCTGATCGCAGCGCTAATTGGATGCATCCTTTGCTCAGGATGCCCGGAAGTATTGATTTAGATTTGTAAATTTAGAGAACACGTGTTCCAATAGCGGGATTAAATACCTCTTGGTTATCACTATTCTTTCCTATTACAGAAGCTATTCTTTCCTGGTAATTTTAGTAATGTTTTCAAGTTGTTACTTTCGACGATTTTATTTAGCTTTATTTCCTTTCGACTCTTAAAACATGTACCCAAGGCTCTATATATATACACATACATACACACAGTATTTATAAAAAAATATATGTATATATATATATATATATATATATATATATATATATATATATATATATATATATATATATAAAGCGTGAGAGACATTCACTGAAAACTCATTTATTAGAAACTCACTTATACGAAATATTCAGTTATACGAAGACCTTCTCGTTCCCCCTCTAAACTCCCATAAGTCCTATGTAATAAATTATTCACTTACACGAATATTCAGTTATACGAAAAATTTCTCGTTCCCCCTCGAAACTACTATAAGGCGTATGTAATAAATTATTCACTTATACGAAAAATTCTCGTTAACCCTCGAAACTCCCATAAGGCCTATGTAATAAATTATTCACTTATACGAATATTCAGTTATACACAATATTTACTACATGTACGAATTTCGATCTTCTACTTAAATTGTATTCAGTTACACGAATGGAGCAAAAACTTTTCGCAGACTTTAACTGTGCATATAAACATCTCCCTATGGTTTTCTTCCTTTTACTTATATAATTTTATTATTATTTTATTTTATTTTCATTACATAATTATAATATATATATATATATATATATATA
The DNA here is from genome assembly GCA_032207245.1 of Pardosa pseudoannulata. NCBI lineage: Eukaryota > Metazoa > Arthropoda > Arachnida > Araneae > Lycosidae > Pardosa > Pardosa pseudoannulata. The sequence goes on along the minus strand of CM063510.1, from coordinate 79,377,678 downwards.
TATATATATATATATATATATATATATATATGTATATATATATATATATATATATATATATATCAGTGCATGTCATCAGAAACTAGACATAGTGTTTTATGAATTTTGTGAATGTAAGCCGAAATATCCACTTAAACATCCTTTAAAAAGAAAAAAAACTATCAAGATGACTCGAATGCTCTTCAATTTCCACGCTTGATTTCGGAGCGAAACGAAGCGATATCCTGTGGTTTTTATTATTACTCTTTTTTTCTTACTTCCTTTAAATTTCCCTTAGATACTGTATCTGAAAACTTATTGCTGGAAGAAAGTTACTTATTTATTGAATGTTGGTTATTTATACAATCTCATGTCCATTAATCCGACAAATATCTGTTTAGTGTTTAAAGTAAAATTTTGTCGATATTATTCACTTAAAATACTCAAGTCCTAAAAAGTATTTCTGCCAATAAATTTAAATTAATATTACGTAATGCGACAGTTAATTTATAAAGTTGAGTCTGACCAAAAGTTAAGAGCGCTACAGGCAAAGTTTTGGCAAAATGAAGGCTGGTGCGACTAATACCTTCTGCTTATAGTTTCATACCGGGCATGAGATTTGAACGCGTGGACTTCAGTACCGATAGTCAACGCCCTACCTATTCGGTCATCACCCTGTCCGACGTTAGAATGTTACCCCACAGTATAATTTTAATCTACGTCAGACAAAGCATTATACAAAATTAACGTACTAATAGGTAAAGTATAGTTTAAAATATTAAAATATAATAAATGATAGATAAAAATTTCATTCAAGATTAATTTGTATACCTTTTACATGTTTAAATTTTTACTGTTGTTTTTCCCTTGAAATATGCATTTTTGTATGGGGTTGTGTATATGGGGAGATAGATTTTCCAGCAAGTATATAAATACTTATATATTCAGAAAAAAATATAAATTTAAATTTGTATACTAATTTTTGTACTAATACTTTTGTAATTGTATATTCTAATTTATAAAAATTTTCAAATTAATAATTATTTAATTATGCTAAAAATACCACATACATTTTCAATCCCTTTGGTGTTCTTGAAACTGTTACCTAGGTAACCCTTAGAAATTCCATATTTAGAAAAAATGTCTGTGCATATATTTCTTTCAAACAACGTATATTGTCTCCAACTGTGCTATTATTGGGAAAAGTATATAAATATTTGTGTATATAGCTGAAAGAAAATATACTTTTATATTTTATACTTTCGTAATTGTATATACTAATTAATAACGGCGTTCAAATTAATAATTATTTAATGATGCTAAAAATACCACATGCATTTTCAATCCTTTTGGTGTTCATGAAACTGTTACCTAGGTAACCTTTAATTCCATATTTAGAAATAATGCCTGTGCATATATTTCCGTCAAATAACGTATATTGTCTCCAACTGTGCATATCATTGGGAAATTTATTTCCTTTTTACTGGCTGCCGTGGTGTTTGGGGCAGTGCATGTTACGTCCGTCTGAGCCGGCATTATTAGCATGGAGGATAATTTAACCAGTCACAGAACACTGAACGATTAGCCACCAAGTTGTTGAGCTCCGCGATTGGTTAAACAGTTTTCTACATGAGTAACGCTGACTCGGCCGGATGTAACGGGAACAGCCCCCTTCTCCTCTTAAACCCAAAGCCAGTACTGCTAAAAAAACGTTTTAACTAAATACTGAGAAGAACTTTTTCCCATTGTTATTTACGACCATAATTTTTTTTTTTAAAGACAGTATCCGTTTTCAACTTGTACTCTTGTGACGAGCCTCCCGCAAAAGAAGAGGTTGTGTAAGTTTATTGGGAAAGATCCTTTCAGATTCTACCCAGACTCTGCTTTTACAATGACGCATTATTGAATTAATTCTACTTAACCCTTTTTTTTTCTCTCGCTATCGCTTGGATTGCATTAGTCACGGGATAATCTCTTTATCAGATGAGCAATATTATATTTCAACACCACCAACTATCGGAACCTGGATTGGCCCACCCCCCCAACCGAAGACCCTTGTAGTGCCAGTCGGTGACGGCTCTCGTTATAAATTCTTGAATTAACCAGTTTTTCCCGATGACGAGTAACCGACCTCACAGCTGTGACGTGTCTGATTGCGGTCTCCTCCCCTATTCTCCACACTACTAAGCACACCCACTCCTTCCGAGTGACTCTTGCATCACCAGGCGAGAGAGTCACTCAATGGATGGATACGGAGCGCGTGGTGTGTTGTGTCTGTGTGTGTCGCAGATGGGGTTCTTGTCGTACGCAAAGGTAAGCCTGAATTGATCGCTTTTCTGGAGGAGCGCGTTTTCTCCCCGGCAGGTTGCGATGTGTGATCTGAGACGACGTTTTTGACTCTTCGCGAGGAACTGTTTATAATAATAACAAGAAAAAAATTTTGTGAAGAAGTTCTCGTGTCAACGGCTTTTGACTTGCGTAATTAGGAGTATATAAAGTTAAGAGTATGTTAATTTTTAACGACGGAAGTGTTCGAGGGATAGGTAGTGGAGGATTTGTTTGGAGTTAGTAGGTAAGATTTTTGTTTAATTTTTTAATCGATAATTATTTTTAAAAAATTTTATTTGACTACAAATAAATAGCTAATAATGAATGAGAATTTACTAGCCTTGCATGCAAAATAGTTAAATTTTTTCTTTTGTATTTACATTTGTTGGTGATATAATTTAAAAATTTAGTCTTACTTGTTGCTTTAATATTAATTCTACCCATAAAAATGATTATAATGTGCAAATAGGATAAAAGGTAAGGAGCGTAAAATGAAAAAGACTTAGGAGAAAAAAAGCAAATTTTTTATTTAGCGTATTTTTTTACTTCAAATAAATAGCTAATAATGAATGAGAATTTACTATCTTTGCATGCAAAATAGTTAATTTTTTTTCTTTTGTATTTACATTTGTTGGTGATATAATTAAAAAAAAATTAGTCTTGTTGCTTAAATATTAAATCTACCCTTAAAAAGGATTATAATGTGCAAATGGGATAAAAAGAAAGAAACGTAAAATGAAAAAAGCGTAAGAAAAGAGAAATGAAAGCAAATTTTTTAATTTAGCGTATATTTAAAAAAAATAATAGAAATTTTCCAATATTACAGTTATATATAAGGGTTTAATAAATTACCCTTATGTGTAATCTGTAAAAGCAGCTGTATTATTTGTCTTATTTGCATGAATATTTATAATGAATACATATATTTATTAAAATATTTATATTTGCATGAATATTTATAATGAATACATATATTTATTAAAATATTTATATTTGCATGAATATTTATAGTTATTAAAAATTTTGTATGATTAATTTTCATAATTTTAAATTATTAAAATAGTGTGTTACATAAAATAAAGACACGCGGTTTGTTTAAAGTTTTAAGATTACTAAAATTTAAACTCACATAGGTTATATAATACTTGCTTACGCTCCTGCAAATATGTATGGATAATCAGTGTTCAAAACTAATAATTAGTAAAATAAGTGCAATAGGAATGTCATATAAATACAACGATACGTTTATTGAGTAAAACATTATTTACCTTTTAATTTTCTTCCTTAAATACTCATCATATATCGTGTGATTACAGTAAAGATAAAAAATTATTGTGTGTGTAACGTGCTGCTTGAATTTTAACCGAAAGATATAAATAAAAGTGTGTGTTCTACACAAGTAAATACGGTATTAATCGGTGTTCAAAACTAATGTAGTAAAATAAGTGCAATAGGAATGTCATATAAATACAACGATACGTTTATTGAGTAAAACATTATTTACCTTTTAATTTTCTTCCTTAAATACTCATCATATATCGTCTGATTACAGTAAAGAGTAAAACTATTGTATGTGTGTGTAACGTGCTCCTTGAGTTATAACCGAAAGATTTGCAAAAAACAGTGTGTGTTCTACACGAGTAAATACAGTATTATTCTAATAAAAATCTCATTTAAACACGTATAGCATTTTTAAAGAATAGTGTTAAGAAGAATAACGAAGGAAAAAATTAAATAAAGAGACTCACTTCTTCAAAACTGTGAATCTATTCTCTCCTATGCACACACATTTCTTTTATTTACTTAAGCGCATTTTTTAAACCATCTGACAGCTGAATTTAGATCTGGCATAGAGCCAGGGCCTATTTAAATCTGAACTTTTATTGGTTTTTAAACAATATTTATTCGGCGGAGTGTATGAAGTTAGAAGTATCTTATTAGGTAGTGGATTAAAAATATTATACTATTTTATTAAGTTACTTTGTTGCCTTAATATACGCCGTTATTTTTCAAATACAATTTTCTTCCATGATATGTACATATGTGTATTAGTATATATATATATATATATATATATATATATATATATATATATATATATATATATGTGTGTGTGTGTGTGTGTGTGTTTGTGTGTGTATATGTATATATATATATGTATTTATATATATGTATATATATGTATATATATGTATATATATATATATATATATATATATATATATATATATATATATATATGTATGTATATATATGTGTGTGTCTGTGTGTGTGTGTGTATAGCGTAAATAATAGGAAAATTTAATACCAAGAATAGTGTAGTTTTAAGAAAAATATCGCTATTGATGTATAAATTACTGTATAATACTTTGATTTATATGCGTATGTGTGTACACGCAGACGTATATGATATCGCTGCCTTCTTAGAACTCACCCTTCACAACTCGAAAATTGTAACTAATAATTGTGTTGGAGTTAAAAAAAAAAAGTCATTGCAACTCTTAATTCTGTATTAAGTAGATTTCTTGGATTTAGCTAAGAATCTATAAATTTTCAATTTTCATTCGAAACAATTAAAAGCGTTATCTAAAGATAGAGCTTTTTTGATTGTCACCGTTTTCTTCCAAGATAGTGATATATTTATATTTGTGTTTGATATATATAAACATAATATCCTTGGTGAAACAGCCTTGTTATGTGTATATAATACAGGATTAATTGGTAATTATTTCCATGCTGAACATGTACATAAAATGCATATAATAGTTCTATTTCCCGGGAAGAGATGCAATTGTTCGAAATTCATATCATTTTCCCCTGTTCTGACTCACCCAACACTTTATAGTGGGTTTCCCCCTCTCTTGCGAACATATTTTTTTAAAAAGATTTAATGCAATTATACATATTTGGGTCTATGACGTTTTCCACATTATTCTACTTTTGCCCAAGACATCATTTATGTCAGAGGGCTGCACGGGGGTTGTTATTAAATGGTTATTTATTGAGGCTGCTTTCTATTTTTTTAAAAGGGAGATTTACAGGGTTATTAGTATTAATTTCCCGTTTTCTCCCTTTTGTCGCCGTATTCATGACAGCGGAAACCATAGTCTGGAACTGTTTTCTTTTTATCGTCTATGCAAATGGCGAAGTGACGTTGTTATTTAATCACGCGTCGCTTCCTTCATTCGTTTTTTTATTGTGGCATTTAAAATATGAAAAGGTCTATTCTTTGTGCTGTATAGTGTGCCTCCCAGTACATGGGCTTCCGATTGGTTGGACAGTTCTTTTTCTAGTTTTATATCCAGTTATGAGTAATGATATGCAATTATTTTTTCCCAGTGGACTATGGTCCTTGCAGTCACATCGAGTGTCTCCCGTTATACCCCAGAAAATCCAGCCTAAGTGACATCTTGTAGTTGGTTTAGGTTTAGAGATAGCTCTACAGTAAATTGCTTGCAACACGAGGATTAATTAAATTTATAACAGCGAAAACCATAATCTGGAACTGTCTTCTTTTTATCGTCTATGCAAATGGCGAAGTGCGTTGTTATTTAATCATGCTTTGCTTCCTTTCGTTTTTTATTGGGGCATTTAAAATACGAAAAGGTCTATTTTTGTGAAGTGTAGTGTGCCTCCCAGTACATAGGCTCCCGATTGGTTGGGCAGTTCTTTTTCTAGTTTTATATCCAGTTATAAGTAATGATAAGCAAGTAATGATAGCCCATTGGACTATGGTCCTCGCAGTCACATCTAGTGTCCCCAGAAAAGCTAGTCAGTGTTATGTCTTGTAGTTGGTTTTGATTTAGAGATAGCTCTAGAGTAAATTGCTTGCAACACGAGAATTAAATTCATGACAGCAGAAACCATAGTCTGGAACTGTCTTCCTTTTATCGTCTATGCAAATGGCGAAATGACGTTGTTAATCACACGTCGCTTCCTTTATATGATTTTATTATATTTTTATTAATTCATTAATTATTCAATTCTATGAAAGAGTTGGTGATAATAAAGTTTCATTCTTTATTTTACCCGATGACATGTTTTGATTCATCATTTTTAAAATCCTGTTTATTAAATTAACCAATTAATTAGAATGAAAGCATTCCGATTACGAAACAAAAACACTTGAAATTCCAACTCTTTGCATCTGGATGAACAGTTTATGCCAGCTTGTTATAATACTCAATTTGTTTCTGCAAATCGATGAAATAATAAATGGGCAGACATCGTATTAAACGCTAAAAAAAAGCACATGAAAAAATAACTAACATTCTTTATTTAAACGATGATATGTTTTCATATTTAAAGCCGTGTTTGTTAAATTAACCAGCTGATTAATTAGAACGAAAACACTCCAGCAAAATACGAAAACAAAAATGAGAACGAATTAACACTGAATTCCAAGCTGTCTACTTTTGGAAGGACAAATTATGCCAGCTTGTTATAATACCCAATCCTGTTTCTGCAAATCGATGAAATAAGGCAGTTAGACATCGCACATTATATGTTACTGTATATTAATTAGCTTTCGTATGTCACGAGAACGAGGTGTATAGCTGCCTAATAATATCGACTCCTGGAACCAGAGCGAACTCATCGAATTTCAATGCAACGTGTGTGTGCGTGCGTGTGTGCCAATAAAACCTTTGTAACTTTTCCTCGTGGTTTTCCGTAGACTCCCACCGTGAGCGCCTTTCCGGTGAGAGAAAACGATAATACGCTGGGGTAAAGAGAGGGGAAAAAAAGGTAACCCTCCGAGCTGTCAAAATAATGATAGATGAGGTTAGGTTTTTTAGCTTTCTTGAAAAAAAAAATGCAATGCACAGTTCCAAGTCTGGATTATTATTTTTGTGAATTTTTTTTTAGTGAGGAAAAGAATTTTTTTTTATTGTTATTATTTTGCCTCTCCCCTTTGTGTTCTTGGTTGGGAAAATTTCTTATGTAATAACTATAAAAAATAAAAATATAGGGAAAAAAATGTCTGGAAAGCTTCTTAAGTGTGGAATGGAATGGCGGCCAATAAGTATTAGATTTTTGCCTGTTACACTCTTATAAATTGCATTCATGGTTTTTGTCTCAGAGGCATAAATAAATGTAAGTGGATAAGTGCGGTGTTTTTATCGCCTTTCGTTGGTCAGAAACGGTTCGAAACAGCTAAAAAAAAAAATAAAAAAAAAAAAACAAGAAGATGTATTTGCGCTGATGTCTAATTTAATGGAAAATCTGATGCGGGGAAAATCGATTTTCTATGACTGCTTAAAACCGCGTGGTAAATCTTTACTGTAACAATTCATCTCTTTTTATGTCTGATGCATTTTAGATATTGTATTTTTTAAAAAGAAAATACCCGGCATTCTTCAGTTATTTTATAAAGTTAATACCCAAAAGCTATGCAAGCAGTTGAGTGTTAATCAGTTTTTCAGTGCAATTTTTTACTCATATTATAGGAATTTAATTTCGTAGTCAACAATTTTTTTTTTATTACGTTAACATTTCATATACTTCTTCATTATTATGTGATTTACAATTTTTATTATTGCTATTTAAAATACCTCTTGTTAAATTTTTGTTTGTTATGTTTGTTTTTTTCATAATTTTTTCTTAATTTTTATAAATTTTCTTACCCTATGTGTCTTAAACTAAATTTTAATAAACATAGCAATTAGTTTGTAGGCTCCTATTGTTATCTTAGAGTATCTTAGACTACTAATGTTGTAGGGCGCTTATTTTAAGCAGAATTATGCAGAGTAGAATTATTAATACTGAAAGCAGACAATGGGATGCTAACATTACAACAAAATTGTTTAATATTTATGAGGTCTCTTCAATGTAATGTTTTAATAATACAGTTCACATATAAGTTAATTATTTTATTAAATAATAAAATTATGACTTTAAATATAGTTAAATCATTAACTATGTTGAGAGGTAATCATATTATGTAATAGTGTAGTCAACAATAGGTTTATTATTTTATTACGTGTACATTCTACACATTTCTATATTGTTGTGTAATTTTCATGTATTTATTATAAAATTTAAAACCGATATTTTTGCAAAAAGATTCTTTTTACGCGCACGTACATATTATATATGGAATACAATTAGGAACGTGAAGTTAAACCAATATTAATTATTAAATTTACTTTTAGTATAATACTAAGCTGAAAAAAATCTCTTAAATTTCATTTTAACATTCGATCACGGACTGGTATAAAATTAATTCCGAAAAAATTAATTAAAAAATTAATTCTAAATATTCGAAATCATTTTCAATAGTAAATAATAATCAAATTGTTTATTTTTTCAATAAAGTTTACAATTGTAGTAAAAAAAACGAAATTTTTTTTTTAATTAAAAAAAAATTTTTTTTTTCTATTTTATTATTGAAGTGACTTTATATTTTACACCGTTTCTTTAAACAATAATTCTGCATATTTTTCTTATTAACTTAGTTTTATATATTTCATTTAATATAGCAGTAAGATGCAAGAATTGCCTTTAAAAATTCCACTTTAACATTTAATCCCAAATTGGGATAAAATGAATTATCTTGTCATATAAATCTTTTTCAATCATCGATAGTGATCAGATAATTTTTTTCCAGTAGTTTGGTTTTCTTATAATAGGTATAAAATAAATTACTTAAATGATATTAATAGTTATGAAGTTTACTTTCATAAGTAAAAGGAGACTAAATTTTTTTCTATTATTAAAGTAAAATATGAATTATTTATGGTATATAAACAAGAATATTTTATTGTAGTGTTTCTTAAAAAATAGTCCATATTTTTAAAATGCTATTTATAGTTATAAAGTTTACTTTCATAAGTAGAAGAAGACTAAAATCCTTTTTTTCTATTATTAAAGTAAAATATGGATTATTTATGGCATATTCTACTATTAAAATGAAATAAGAATATTTTACTGTAGTGTTTCTTAAAGAAAAATAGTCCACATTTTTTCCTTCCAAATAAATATTTAGATTTAGTTACAAGATTGTCGTTAAGTTTCTCCATTACATGAAACATTGATATGTGAAATAGGTCTAGTTCTGAATCTTGGGTCAATCTTGATGCACTTTGATTAACAGTTAAAAAGAATTTGTTTTTATTGTTGGTGTTTATCGCCCAGGAAGTTCGTCACCACCTGTTGATTCATCACTGGAAAGATTAATCCCTGCAGCAGTTACGCTGCCATCGTGAGAAGAATATTCCATGATACCTAATAATCGGGGAAAAAACTTGGGAATTGTTTACTTTCAGAGGTTATCAATGGTAAGGAGTAGGATGTGGAAAAAAAATGTCGCAAATTACTCTGGAATTCCGGTTTTTATCGTCGGAAGATAAGAGAGAATTTCTGTGACTCATAACTCTGCCTAGATCATCGTGGTAGATTATCAAGTTCTTATGGGAACTTCACATTTTGATAAATTCTTCTTCTGTTTACTTTTGAAGCCTCAAGTTTTTTTTTCTCTCTCCATTTATAAAGCGACAATTAAGATTTTTCAGTAACAATGTTTAAACTTTCCTTTTTTTTTTAACAATTAATTTGGATTCCAATGTGAAATTTATACGAACTGCAAATATGAATGTGCCTTATATATAAATCCATATATGTGTATGTATATCTGGTATCGCATTAAAGATTAATTAAATACAGTATAACCACGATTTTAAGAACAGTTCTTTAGAAATTACCGAATCAAGTACACACAAACACAAATGAATAAATAAATAAAATAAAATAATTATTGGTTTTTCTTGTTAAGATGAATTTCTGATGTAAAATTGAATATAAATTTTATTATTATTGTTACTATTATAACTACTACTTAGAAAAATTTAGTAATGATTCGTTTATTTAAATAAGCTGTAAGTTATTTTTAGTTCAAATATAGAACTTTAAGTTTTCTTTCTTAGAAAAGTTTCATCCTAGGAAACTTTCCCGAAACACTTTTCTATTGTATCCAATCTATCATCAGAAATCCATTTAGAATTTTTCACAAGTTCCGTTTCAAAATCTTAACTGATTTTTCTGCATGTTCATGATAGATTACTTTGCTGGTTGCTTAAGGGCCCTAACGCCTCTAGAGCTCACAGAAATTGTCTTTAAATTGAAGAGCGCTGTCGTTAAATCGAGGTTGGTTGGATGGAAGAGCTACAGATAATGTTTTACTTCTCCAGGAATCAGCAGACCGGGACCTCCCGCTTACAGTTTCATTTTGAACAGCCACAAACATCATTGCCAGTAGTCTGTTACTGGAATCTAGGTACAAACTATTCCGTCATCAATCAATCAGCTAAATCAAAATTCCTGTGCTATAGAAATCATTGTGATATAATACATAAGTCAAATTTGTAGTTTTGATAAAAAT
>CM063510.1:79336994-79361994 GCA_032207245.1 Pardosa pseudoannulata | reverse complement strand
ATATTCCGAACTCATTATCAATAAATATTTGATGTTTGCGCGTAGCAAGTATTATTTTAATATATTTTAATCGTGTTTATGTATATGTGTGTTTGTATACATGTACATACATATTTATACATATATAAATATATATATATATAATATATATAAATATATATAAATATATATATATATATATAATATATATAATATATATAAATATATATAATATATATATAATATATAATATATATAACATATATATATATATATATATAATATATATATATATATATATATATATATATATATATATATATATATATACATACATATACATACATACATACATACATACATACATGTATACATTCAGATTCCCTTTAATTCTGTTTGTAAATATATAGATATACGTATTATATTTCCTTTATAAAAGTAGTTCTAATGACATGTGTTTAATGTATAATATTAGATATTCTCAACGTTTACTTTACCGGTAAAAGGTTTTTTTTATGTACATATATTTATCTCATTTCTAATTTACATGACTTAAAATTCAACGCGCCTCTAAATCTCATGATATATTTAAGACCACGATAACATCATCGAGAATAAATTTCTAAAAATGAATTTAGGCTCACTGAAGCAATAGAGAATGAATAAAGAAGAGAGGTTGACGAGAAGTGGGGGGGGGAGCAGAGGAAGACCCTAATGCACTAAATCAATTTCAAGACAATCTCTAAAAAGCCCTCCCCATCCTAGGTGGGAAAAGGAAGCTGATTAGGTAATCACAATATATTTCTTTCAAAACACCTAATCTACAAATGATGAAAACAAATTACACTTTCGAGAATACTTTAATCCTTGCGACATCGCTTGAAATTTTCTAATACCTTTACCCCCAAACAGTTTTCGGGCGATGTTTGATGAATATTAGCAGCAGAGCGTTTTGAGAGCAGGGCTTTAGTTGGTGACGGAGAGGCAAGAGAGAAAGAAAAAAAAATGAGAGAAAAGAAAGAAAAAAAATCGACAGTAAAGGCGCTATTTACTCTCAAATATGTGACGAAATCCGCGAAAATTCGTTTACTCTGAAGAAAAGGTTTCGAAAGCGATAACGCAGGACTCTTGGGGGAAAAATATTTTTATGTTTTGTTTGCCCTGTGGCGCCGCTGTTATCAGTTTGGGAGGACAATTTTCACCGTATCGCTTACGGTGAGGAAATTGAAAGATTTTTTTTAAACAAACAAACAAAAAATGAAGAGTACTAGAAAAAATATAGAGAGGAATAATGTTTGTTAATGGATTTATAGGTACCCTTCGAAATGCAACCAGGATCATTAATAATTAAAGAGGAATTCTTTTGTAAATATTCGAATCTGACATAATACCTGACCGTGCATTACGTGATTCTCTTTTGTTCTGAAGACTAATCCGATATGAATAAAAAAATTTGGGGGAATTTAATTATTATCAGAACAGAACACAATTCAAACGTGTTTATTTACATTTTAATTAATTTTAAAACATGCTGGTTATTAATTCTTACGGTATATATGCTACTCACCAGTAATTAGTTGAGATCTAATGAACTTAATATGTACCTCCGATGCCATAAGGACATTCCAGAGATATTGTTGAACTGGTTTATGATTCGATGTAGATTTTCTCCTTTATATCCGCTGTTATCAGTTTGTAAGGACAATTTTCACCGTATCGCTTACGGTGAGGAAATTGAAATATTTTATTTTTAAACAAACAAACAAAAAATAAAGAGTACTAGAAAAAATATAGAGAGGAATAATGTTTGTTAATGGATTTATAGGTACCCTTCGAAATGCAACCAGGATCATTAATAATTAAAGAGGAATTCTTTTGTAAATATTCGAATCTGACATAATACCTGACCGTGGATTACGTGATTCTCTTTTGTTCTGGAGAGTAATCCCATATGAAAAAAAATTTTGGGGGGGGATTTAATTATTATCAGAACAGAACACAATTCAAACGTGTTTATTTACATTTTAATTAATTTTAAAACATACTGGTTATTAATTCTTACGGTATATATGTTACTCACCAGTAATTAGTTGAGATCCAATGAACTTAATATGTACCTGCGATGCCATAAGGACATTCCAGAGATATTAATTGTTGGACTGGTTTATGATTCGATGTAAAATTCCTTTATATCCGCTGTTATCATTTGTGAGTACAATTTTCACCTCCGATGCCATAAGGACATTCCAGAGATATTAATTGTTGGACTGGTTTATGATTCGATGTAGATTTTCTCCTTTATATCCGCTGTTATCAGTTTGTGAGGACAATTTTCACCTCCGATGACATAAGGACATTCCAGAGATATTAATTGTTGGACTGGTTTATGATTCGATGTAGATTTTCTCCTTTATATCCGCTGTTATCAGTTTGTGAGGACAATTTTCACCTCCGATGCCATAAGGACATTCCAGAGATGTAATTTATTTTATTTATCTGAATACTTTCGTAATTTAATACAAAATAACTTTTTCGTTGTAGCAGGATTATGTTTTTCATATAAATAATTACCAATTTTAATTTTTAATACCGACATTTTAAATTCTAAGCTTGACCCAAGTCTTTAAAGAAATTTTTTTCTTTGGAACAGTCTGTAGGAGCGTATGTATAACAACATAGAAAATCCTCAAATGTAAGGAATTGGATGGGATTTTATTATATCAATTTGTATGTATGCCGATATGGGATACGGTATCTCTAAATGCAATTAGCTTGATCAATGGTTCTCAAACTGTTTGGGTCTCCAGTACCTTTGCTCCATCCAAATTTCTGCAGCAATATCTTTTACAAAATAATGAATGTTTGTATAGGTTAAGTAAAAATAAATAAAACACAAATTAGGTCACGATTTATTGAGCAAATATTAGTGGAATAGAGGAGACATTGACCTCTACACATTTTCTCAAATCGTAGAATTAAACAGCTATCCTCATTTTATTTTATTTTGTACATTGAATTTTGGGTGATACTTTGTTTTAACTAGAAGCAATTTTGGATTCATTCAAATAAAACTTATCCGACGTGAATTAAAATCTCCGATAATTTAGCTCTTAGTATGTATTCATTTTCTACTGACAGCTAATTTATGAATGTTAAAGGACTTATGACGAGAAGAAATTTCAGAATTCATTCAAATAAAACTTAGGCAGTGGGAATTAAAATCTACGGTATTTAGATCTTAGTGTGTATTCCTTTTTTACTGACAGCTAATTTAAAAATATTAAATTACTTATGACGAGAAGCAATTTCAGATTCATTCAAAGAAAACTTAGCTAATGAGAATTAAAATCTCCGATATATAGGTCTTAGTGTGTATTCTTTTTTTTTTACTGACAGCCAATTGAAAGAAGTTAAAGCATTTATGACGAGAAGCAATTTCAAATTCATTCAAATGAAACCTAGGCTGTGGGAATTAAAATCTCCGATATTTAGGTCTTAGTGTGTATTCTTTTTTTACTGACAGCTGATTTAAAGAAGTACTGACGAGAAGCAATTTCTGATTCATTCAAACAAAATTTAGCTAATGAGAATTAAAATCTCCGATATTTAGCTCAGTGTGTATTCATTTAAAGATGTCTAAGCTTACAATGAATTTTCACAAAACCACACGATCACAATCTATTCTGCAGCAATATATCCAGGTGAATCAGATGAAGTAAGTGGATCTTGAACAGAGGCAAATACATGAATGTTATCAATTTCATAGTATTTCAACAACCGGATTTATAAGCTGCGATAAGAGTACTTCAAAAATGGATTTCATATCTTCAACGAAATCAGCTGCATTGGAGATCTAAAATTGATGCAACAAAGTGAAACATTCTTTGTCTCCACCTTCATTCAATTTTCTTACCTTTAGTTTTTTTACTTATAAAAGGTAAAAGGTTTAAATAAATTTTATGAAAAGTAAATAATATTTCGTGGTTCCCTGGAGGGGAAATCGATATTACCCAGGATTGTTATAGAGGATTTTTATGTGTAATATTCGAGAATATTTTATTTTTATAGCACATAGCCACTATCATTTCTGGCTTTAAGTTCAGATATGTCAACTACTCGGAGAAATGAGAAAATTTGATAACTCCGAAACACTTCAGATTGCTCCGGAAAATAACAAAACTTTAGAACAGCTAAAATATTACGATTCAGCAATTAAATACAAATGATTGCAAAAGTAATGCTGAATATTACTCTTTTCATATAGTAATTTAGGTCCAGTAGCCCGGGCAAGTAAAAACTATAGGAGTTACAATTAATTATTGTGACTAGAGGAAATAATTTCCGCTGGATTACACACACACACACAGACACACACATATATATAATGTGTTTGTGAAACCGATAAATAGTAATCTTTACACATTTTGCAGCCATGTCAACTACTCAGGAGAAATGAGAAAAATAGATAACTCTGAAAACTACTCAGATTGCTCCGGAAAATAACAAAACTTTTAAACAGCTAAAAGATTACAATTCAGCAATTAAATACAAAGTTTTGCAAAAAATATTGGTGACTATTACTCTTTCCAAACAGAAATGCTGCATGTTAAAGAGTTTTCAGTACTGTGAGCTTCATTAAAACCAAACTGAATTTAGGTAAAATTTGGGTAGACAAACTCTAGAATCCTTGATGACAGAAAAATGGAAATAATTTAATCAGGGTCAATGTTGCTACAAGAAACCTTTTCTGAAATTTAAGTTCTTAAAGTTAAAAAAGGTACTCATAAATTTTTAAATGCATAAATTTTAATTTACCTTTTACAATTTATTACTGTGTAAATATTTAAAATTTAGTTTTAATTTAGAAACTTATAAGATATGTACTTATGTATAAACTGTAATTATCATACTGAAATTTCAAACCACGCTGTTGCTTCTGACACAAGTGCCTAATTGTTGGCATGTCTGTAAGTTACCCGTGTCTTTTTTGCTGGACTAAGCAAGGTATTTCATAGGGAGTGCATTCGATTTATTTTCATTATGAAATGGCCATAACTAGAAAAAGGATTTCATTGCTTAGATAATTCACATATTTCCTAAGACAGCGTGTTCAGTGTATCTAACTGAGAAGTTTTCCAATTATCTCTTTGAGCATTGTAATAACCTAGAAAATTAACGGATTCGGAAATGAGCCTTTGTGCCTTCTTCTCCGGTTAGACGCTAAGTTCTAGCTCCATCGCATTCTCGGAATCTTATCTTCTCTCTGCCCAGTCAGGAGTAATGAACTGATATCATTTTGTTGCCTTTCGTGTATGTGCCATCCAAGGTTCCTCTGAATAAAACACACAGCAGTTTTACCATTGGTTCAAGTACTTCTGCAGGCGGAAAACAGCACAGAAATTTGTTTATATACCAACGCAACCATTTTTTCTTACCAGCATTCTAAACGTAACATGCGGTTTTTCATTATTAGTTTTTCAATGAATTTGTATAGTTTTCATTCATTTTAGTAACATCGATTGCTAAAGTCAATGTCTCTTTTCTGTTCTCATTTTAATTGTCTGTTAACTTTAATATGTATCTACAAGATTTAATGCTTTATTTATAATAAAATTTACCGGAAGGAAAGGTTCCCAGTATAAAAATAATTGTCAAAAAGGAAATGGATAGAAGAATGTATCATTAAAAAAAAAAACGAGATATATAAAGACATAATTTTTTACATAGTTCATAGTTTATATTATAACATAATTTATAAGTTTATAAAATAAAAATTATTATAATTTTTTTCAAAGTTATTCAGATGTTTCAAGTTAAGGCGGCACTTAGAAATCCAGTGAAATAGAATTTAAAAACGTGGAATGCATGGATTTAATATCTTAGAAGAAAGAAAGAGTTGGTTGTAATAAAAGTTTAATTTATTGTGGTTTCATTGAGTTTTAGAAACAATATTCCTTCAGTGTAAGAAAATAATCGCTATGATGGATTTATGTTATCATTTATGAAATTGTCTTTACTAAGATTTTGTTTATAGCTAGATGTAATAATTATTATAATTGTTGAAGCATAATGAAGAACCGCAGATCGCAAAACACCTTTTATTAAAGACACCAAAATAAATATTAATAATAATAAAAAAAAAACAAAAATACGAGGTACATTGAGCTTTAAAGTTTTAAACAGCTCCTGAGCCCAGCCAATCAAATTACAGGCACAAGACAAAACTAATCAAGCACAACCAATGAAAGTACAAAAGGATCAACTCAAGAAAACCTCGTACGTCCGAGAAAGCTATTACTTAAATAATAATAAGCACTCAAAACACCAAGTCGCCGAGTATGAGTGCGATTACATATTTCAACAATAATCAAGAGAGAAAATTATTCCAAGCATGTTCTCAAGAATAATATACTTCAGTTTTAAAAATATGTCCTAATTATGAGTTAAGTAACATTCTACTTCCATTTCTATTAAGACATTGTAGTGTTAAATCACGCGCTATTTTTCTATTGAGTTTTCAGTGTAGGTTGCAGCTCTATCTTTGTTAGATCTCGTGGGTGTAAGATACTTGTCGTCTTGTATTACTTCGTTTTAATGTAAAATTAAATTATCCTGAAGGAGAAACATTCCTTTAAAATTTCAGAATGAACTGATATCAAGCCCTCTCCTTCTAAATTTAACTCAAGTTAGGCGTAGGTGCGAATGACGTCATCAGCAACAATGTTCCAATCGAATGTCTACGAATCTGTGTTTACTCGATATACCTAGCTTAATAGGTATTTCTGGTTTGCAGTCACCATATTAGTAACTTCGTGATATTTTCTAATTATGATGTCTTCAAGGCGTTAATATCTGCACTTTAATTACATTCATATCTTGGCAAGAGCAATATAGATCATCAGGGAATTGCATCATTTGTTTTTGGAGCAACGCTGGATATCTCCAAATTCTTAGTCGTGGTGGTGTTATGAACTCTTCTCAATCTTTCATTCTCCTTTGCCTTCTTATATATTCTTATTTCTTCCTCAAACCGAACCCAAAGCGTTTCTTTATTTCCACCTCTATTCCAATCATCTTCCAGTATCAGATAACCATTATGCGAGGTTGCCTATGCCCGTGGATTTCTTCATTACAACCAATTCCCGGCAGATGACTTTAATCAAAATGGAACGGCGCTTCTTATTACCACCCCCATTTAGGAGATTATCTTACTCCTTGCTTTGATCGGTGGTATCGCCTCTCGTGGCTTTTATTATCAGATTTTTGGCTTTGGCATTTTTTCCGCCATTACGCAGGTGGTAAGTATCTTAGGTGGTGCGGTATTGATTTCACTTCGCCTAATGGTTATGCATATTTCTTTTTGTTTTTTTTTTTTTCGTATTTGTTGGTTAAGGAGGAGTCTTCCACCAGCCGAATGATATTAGATTCGCCTGTGTAAGACTGTATCAGAAAGTAATACTTCTGAAACTTATATGTATGTTAAAAGTGAGGACATATTAATATCGAAATACATAATTATGACTGCAGTGTGCTTCCTGAATGTCTTCCTGATTAAAATTACTTTCTGTAATGTTGTAGATTCACACCAGCTGTTTTAAATTGGAATCTAATGTAAGATGGACTGAAGCAGATTATTTAATTATTAGTTTTCGGAAACAGACCTGAGGTGTTATGAGATGAGCAAATGTGTTTCTATGCTTTCAAAACCAAGTATTAAGAGTAGTTCTTCATATTTTGTCACTTACCTTAAATTATAATTTTTCGATTTCGAAGTAACACGGTTTATTCATTATGTCTGTTGTTAAGTTTATGTGCAATTGATAGGTACACGATAAATAGGGTATAAATCGGTGTAAGAACTATATCAAATTGTTAAGCTCAAGCTATTTAAATTCTACAAATATTTTTTGGTCTTATTAAGTGATTAAAAATTCAATGTCTGTTACTTTCTAAGTTACTGAAATACATTTAAGTACGTTTGACAATAGCTGAAGTACTGCTAACGTAATGGACTATCCTAATGATGCCTTGTATACCAATTCAGTTAATTTGTGACCAATTGGTATCTTTGATTTATCTTCTTCTTAGTAGCTTTAGGCAGGAAAATCTTCCTTAATTCCTTCCGCTATCAAACTTCATTTGCATAAACGCACAATTCGATAATCCATTATCTTCGAAACTGAAAAACCCAGTTCCCCTTTTCGTCAATGCATTGTTCATTTACCGTGGACTGGCTCATACGAATCTGTTACCTTTGGAAGTTGCACTAAAAAGTTTATTATCTGTGCTCGGAAATCTTGAGAAATACGTTTGGTCCAAGGCAGACGCAATAATCCCTCTTGATTTGTCTTCCGGTGCTAAGAATTCATAATTCCAAGGTCGGGTAGCAACAAGCAAGGAATTGTTTTTCAACGGACTGTGAAGCGTCTGAACATCTAGCACCTGATATCATTTCGCTGCGAACTGGACAAAACCCGCTAACGTAATGTCGAACACGGCGGTACTCTTAAAGAGTATTTTCTTTTTCAAGATAAGAAACAGCTTTAGATATGACTACCTTGGTCATGAATTGTCGAAAGAATAAACAGGATCTACAGACATCTATTTATTCTTAGACAAAGATGTTTCGGCAGAATTACTCTGACTCTCTTTAAATAAGAAAAAAAAGTTTTTCTTAATCCCGAGATTAGAAAGTTACCAAAATATGTAATCTTCCTTACATTTCACTTACTGTTTGTTTATCTCATAGAATCTTATATGTAACATAAAAATTAAAAATATCAGTTGCCAGTTCCTTACTCTACTTGCATACTTTATTTGCGAAATGTTTATGTCATATTTAAACGAATTAGGATTGTAGGTATTCTTAATTCTATAATTTGTAACATATTTACGTATTTTATATTTTATTTATTTGTCTAATTTGCGGTGTTTTCATTCTCCGAACATCTTTTGTTCAACAGAAATTACTAATTCTATTTAAATTTTGAGGTAATATCTTCTTTAAAAAGCCATTTTGGATTTTTTTTTTTTAAATGCCATTCTGTTTTTGGTAAAGGAAACTCTTAAGAATCTATATATGCTTCACATTTCTACAATAATTAAGATTGAAGAGCAAATTTTAAAGGCCTCCGAAAAGAAGTTCTTACCGATTTTTGGGAAAAAATAATAACATTATTACAACTTTCGACACATTTCTTTGCACGTGGTGACGAATAATATTATAATTTTGTACCCCACACACACAAACGGCTGATCAGAGGTAATTAGAGCGGTTCCGGGCTTCAATACGTCTGTGTGTGTGTGTGTGTGTGTGTGTGTGTGTAATAATTACAATACCATTTTTACGCTGACTTGTATTAGGGAAATTGTGTAGTGGAAGTGAATTAGTTTCCCATGACCTTTAATAAAGCAAAAAATAATGTCGCCAAATTTGGCAACAAAATTTAGTCGCCAGATTTGGCGTCCTGTCGATGAAATAAATATAACTAAAAGAACAGGAAAAAAAATACATATTTGTATTCTGATTGATTTTTAGTACCCTTTGTTTTAAATAACTGAGTCAATTAAAACCTTTTCTACATACGGTGTTGCAGCACCCACCCACACACACACACACACACACACACACACATATATATATATATATATATATATATATATATATATATATATATATATATATATATATATATATATGACAAGTCGTGATCCAGAGTTAAGGCGAATGGACAACAGTCTTCTTGATAATAATAAGTTTTATTAAGTCATCGTTCTTAAGGAAAGCAACATGCGCCATTTTCATTTATCGACCCGGAGCTATGCGTGAAGGTGTTGACCGCTCTATGTCCACGCGCCAAATCAAACTTATCTGTTTGCAAGCTCATCAATTAGCTCAAAAATGCTTCCGCCTGACCGGATTATCCTGAAATCTTACGCGAGCGTGGGTCTTTTTCATTTATTTTATTATTATAAAAGAGTTCCCTTTTTAAAATCGTTTTCAACTTACATAATTTCCAACTACCTCTTTTTTAGACCTGACATATATATATATATATATATATATATATATATATATATATATATATATATATATATAGTTAATTAAACGTGAATCCATGCACATATATAAACATGCATACACACTCTAAAGCATTGTAATCAGAGCTATAGATTTATGTTCGACATATTATTTACAAAAATCAATTATTTGTTATTTATTCCAGAGTTAAAATGTACTATTAAATGTTTCCAAATCCTGCATGTCAATAAAACTATAAGTTTAAAAAGAAACAATGGAAATGGTTCTAAATATTTTCAGTATCCTCCCTTCTTTAATTCGGCGAATCCCCAAAAGTCGTCCACCTCTATTACGACGTGGAGAGGAGAGCGTTAAGATTATTTTAATAGCAACAGTTGTTGGGAGGAAAAACACTACATTCTCATCTGGAATTTCGCACGCGAGGCGGCAGGCGATAATTTGAATAAAAACGTTTTTACGTGACTAATTTGTTCGTTTAGAATTACGTCCAAAAAATTGTTCGGCGTGGTGCAAAATTAGCGGAGAAAAACACGAATGCAGCCGAGAGAAAGAGGATTCTTTACACTTTTGGGCGGGGAGGGTGATCGGCCCATTTAATGTTTGCTACTTCAGAAAGAGACTGGAGAAATAAATGTGATTATCTTTATCGCGCTCTATTAAAAAAAATAATAAAAAACACAAGCATTCATTCTTCATTTTTAGAAGCTGATATGAACATTTAAAAAAATTAAATCATAAAACTGTCAAATGTCTGTAATTTATCGTGATAATTCTTTCAGCTTAATCAACATATGGTTTGCTTTTTTTTCTTCTTTTAACTGTGTGTATTCCTGGCGTTCTTTGATCGATGAAGTAACACGGAGTTATTAATGTTACTTGTTAGAGATTATTTTGTTCTTCGCGTTTGTGTTTTTATTTGCTTTTGCGACAAATTAGAAGTTATGCTTCATATTTAGCACTACAATTACGAAGCTGCTCCGTGTTGATGAACCGTGTGTTATAAAAAAGGATATTTCAGTATTTTAATAGCATATTCTAATAAGAATAAAATATAAAAAATTTTAACTTTATTATTTATTGTCATAAGATGCCATAATTACTGCCTTTATGGCTTCTTTTCTATACATTTATAGTACTTTATATGTCGGGTTTGGAAATTGGGGAATGAAAATTAAAAGACTTATTACCAAAAACACACACTAATTAATATTACGTCATTGAGGAGACGCGTGAATGTTAGCGGAAGAGTACGGAGAAAACTGTATAGTAGCAAGGTTATGTCGCGAAATAAAGTGATTACGTAGGCAAGAGTTAGACACTTTGGTTAGTGAATCTGGGCTGGAGGCACCTCCACGCTGTTGTCTGTGCTAATGGAACAAAGAAAATTAAACTGATAGCGTAGCCATTGTCTTTCTCAGCATAGATTACGAAATAAAGATTTGTGAGTGTATTTGAGTGTTGACTTTTATGACGAGACATTTCAAGTATATATATGTATATATATATGTGTGTGTGTGTGTGTGTGTTTTACCCACTACAATCTTGATTTGGATGACTTAGGCCGAATAAGAGTTAAACACATTTACCCACTACAATCTAAGATTTATATCCATGTTCGTAAAGAACAGTCGTTAGGTCATGGAAGAAAAAAGAAAAATTTGAAAATTAAAAATATAGAGAATATCATTGAGTCAATTCATCTTTGGCTGCTCAAACTATGTACATTCACGTATATAATGTCATAAGTACGCAACGCAACCAGCCAATCAGAAATGTGAAAAGTATACCATGGGGGGAGCGCTAAAGGTCGAAACTTAGTTATGTAAAATAGTTATATAGATTAATAGAGTTAAGAAGAAATAAATTTTGTGTTCTCGGTTGTCAAAAGTTGTTTTATTAAGTATAGAATCGCCAGAAATTTACTTTACAATATAATTATAATTAAGTTGGTTAGTTTTGTTAAAATATCATCACATATATACACAGAAATACTTTCACAAAGAAATTTTAGTAAAACAAGGTTTTGTAATATACGGAATAAGTAATTTTGACCTCTTTCATAATTCTAGTGTTGAGTCAATGGATATAAGTATTATTAGTAAAAATAGGAACAGTAACAACTTTTTAAAAAAATGAGAAAGTTTCACTGTACATCAGGTGTTACCTGTATTTTTATTCTATTTAAATTCTTTATTTCACTGTTAAATTAAAAGAAAATCAACTTATTTTTACTTTATTACGAACAAACGAGGACTGATCCCATGAAGATAAAAGGTAATCAAGTGATGGAGAATAAAAAATAGAATGATATTAATAATATCTATTGCTTATTTCTTATATCTACCATGGATATTTGAATTGAATCTTTTTTAAGATCTGTTCGATTAGTTACGAGTTCTGTTCTCGACCAAATTGAGAATGTTTATGGGTTATTCCTTGGTTACTTGTTCACTATCCTTATAAATCCTGTAGAAAAAACATTTTTCGCAAAACCCATCCAATTTGCGCCCAAACCCCGTATGTTTCTGGAAAGCATAACTGCAGCGAAGTGGGCAGGCACTATTATTCTTAAAAAAATTTTGTTCCTAATCCCTTAGATATAAAACTTACGAATCTTTAAAGAAATACGCATTACCTTACGAAAGACTATTTTTTCTATCTGATATCTCACCAAATTTAGTATATTTCTAATACTTGAATCATGCTTCACCATATTAGTGACGACAGTTTATTATGTCTAAACTAAAATTAATGCAGACCTTGAATATTTTGGGCAAAATAAATCTTATGTAATATTCATTTAACTGACATTTGCCTATGTTTTTTAGTTCTCCAGGAAATTACTGTTTTCCTTTAACATTTGTTTGTTTTCCTACTCCTGGGCATTCCTTTTGGGAAATAGGGTCGCGCGGTTCACCCACTCTATCATAATTGTTCATAGGGCAGATAATTTACTGAAAAGCAATTTATTGCAAATGACATCTCCCAGAAAGAAGATCCTCTGAGATCCCCATGTCGAATTTTTTATTAGAAAGAATTTCCGTAACGTAGTTCCTAGTTCCGCCTGACTTGTACTCATCCATCATAATGCTGACAAGAAGTGGTTCATCCTACATGGATAGTTCTTTAGGCTACGGGAAATTCCTCCAGTGTAGCTTCAAAGAAGAGCATTTTGTTTACTGATATAAGGTGCTCGGTTTTTTTTTCTCCGCCTTGCCGTTTCTCTTGAATATAGGTGCTTTCTTCATTAAATCTTGTAATAGAACTCCATGGAGATCTTGATAGCAATCCCCGGTATCCCGTAGATTCATAAGTCATGAATGCAGTGTTGTGTGTTGTTTCGCATTCATATCGGCCCAATTGTTTTTCTTCAGTTGTAATTATTTTGTTTAGTTGATTCTTTTAAGCTAATTTCACTTTAAACGACCCGTCAACTATCGGTTTGTTATCTGTAATTTTCGTTTAGAATCCATGGTAATTTTGAAAGCTTGCGCCGGTATCCTGTAGATGTATATATCATAGATGCAATGTTGTGTGTGGTTTCACATTCATTGCAGTCTGATTGTTTTTCCTCTGATGTAATTATTTTGTTTAGTCTCTTTCAAGCTAATTCCAGTTTAACCGATCCGTCAACTATCGGTTTGTAATTGTAGTTTTAGTTTAGAACTTCATGGAAATCTTGATAGCTAGCTCCGGTATCCCGTAGATTCATAAGTCACAGATGCAGTGTTGTGTGTTGTTTCGAATTCATATTGGACCGATTGTTTTTCTTCTGCTGTAATTATGTTGTTGAGTCGATTCTTTTAAGCTAATTTCACTTTAAACGACCCATCAACTATCGGTTTGTTATCTGTAATTTTCGTTAAGGATCCATGTGGATTTTGATAGCTAGCGCCGGTATCCCGCAGATGCATATGTTATAGTTGCAATATTGTGTGTGGTTTCACATTCATTGCAGTCTGATTGTTTTTCCTCTGATGTAATTATTTTTTCGTTGATTCTTTCAAGCTAATTCCACTTTAACCGATCTGTCAACTATCGGTGTGTAATTGTAGTTTTAGTTTAGAACTCCATGGAAATCTTGATAGCTAGCTCCGGTATCTCGTAGATTCATAAGTCATAGATACAGCGCTGTGTGGTTTCATATTCATTTTAGTCTGATTATTTTTCTGCTGCTGTAATTCTGTTTTGTTGTTTTTTCCAAACTAATTTCGGTTTAAACGACCTATCAACTATCGGTTTGTAATCTGTAGTATTTGTAGTATTGTCACGTTTTGAAGCAAGCGTGTAAGAATCAGTTTCTTTTTAGAGAATTAATTTTCATCGTTTACCTGCACAAGGATTTGAATATTGGCACATTTAAGAGATCTGAGAGCAAATAGTTATCACAAAATTGGAATAATGAGTTTCCTATTTTAAAGGTTATATATTTTAGATTTAGCTTGACCGTAGTAGATTATAACTAACCGAGGACTAACAAAATATACGATTGTGCTATGCCTAACCTGTGGTTAGCGATAATCGGCTATGAAGAGACATGATCTTACCACTGTAAACAAATTGCTCTTTGTTTTTTCCTTACTAGAGTGTCAAATACGTTTTTCTTTTAATGCTTGGCCTTTTTCCCCCTTCGCTTTGAGCTGTTTACCATAAAAAATAAATAACTCGAAAAAGCAATGTCCAAATTTTAATCTAAAGTGGGAAATGTGTAAATATTTTTCTATGTAAAACCTAAATTGAGATAAGTTATTCAAAAGCAATAGAGAAAACCCCTAAAATGAAATAAAGCTTCTGAATTATTAAATGGCAAATTGCCGAGCAATATTATTGCAACACCTCATCGAATGAGTTCAAATCTACAGTCCGTGCAAATACAACTAACCGGAGAATAAACGTAAATCACAAAGCAAACAACAATGATGGAATTAAACTTTCATGATCAGAAACGTTTTCCTTGTTTTTCTTTTATTTTGCATAATTTCCTAGCCTGTCAAAATCAACAGAACAATAATAAGTCGTCTCCTGTGGCAACCCGACTCCGTGGCTCTTGTTAGCACCCATTGACAGCTAACAGCTATTCGTTGAAACCAGACGCATTCATTGTTGCCATAACGGCAATCGCAAATAATCTGTAGATACGTCGTCTGTAATTGCCGAAATACAAATTAAACACGATTTTCATTATAGATAAAAGCCGAGTATTCTAAATGTATCGCAGTTTATTTTTCGTGTTTATGTAGCCATATTATGTGCATAAATTTGGATTTTTACTCTGATGATTATTTTGTTATTAATATTCTGATTTTCTGAATTTCAAGCACTGTGTAACATTTATTTATGTTTAAAGTGTTTAGAAATTGAATTTAGGCTCTTTATTGACAATTTTTATTAAATTGGTGTTTTGTAACTTGTATGTGACTGCAATTGAAAGAAAATAAAAATACAATATTCGATTTTACGTCGTAGGATTTCCCCCCCCCTTATTTCGTTTAACAAATTGCAATATTTGACATATTTTATTAATGGTAATTTTCTCTGTTAGCTCTGTTAGTTGAATCCGTTTGAAACAAACACTGAATGCAATAAATCGTGTTTGTTTGGACTAAAACAAATCAACAAAATAAATTTGTATGTCTAGACGTTGTTATAAAATTGCTTCTGAAATGCAAACCCAAAGAATTGACGATTTCTGCATAGCTGAAATTTGATCAATATTCTCAAGCCAAAAGTTTTATTGAGGTATCGATTATCAAACTTTCATTTCCTAGTTTAAAAAAAAAATATTTTTGATCTAAAATTCTGCCTGTTCCGATAAACTATTTTTTTATTAATATTTCTATGATTCATGGTCACAGAAAATTGTTAATACAGGGTTAATCTTACAAACTTAACATCTTAATCATTTAAGGCTTTTAATCTTTCAAAATAAATTTGTAAAAACTATTCTAAAGAAATTTAATATTTAATCTAATCGTTTTGTTAAATTTCAGTGCCACCATTTTCATTTGTTAAAAGTTTAATATCATAAATTCATGTCCGATATGGAATAATTACTTGAAATATTAAAAACTATATTTAGGAATAAATCTGTTGTAAATATGAATTGTATTTTTATTGCATTATTAAAAAAAACTGAAACTTTATTGTAGAATCATCTTTTATTAGTACTTGAGATTTTTGCTATTTGTAACTCCAGTCGCAGCACAATTAAGAATTAGACATCTGAAGTTTTTTGACTGTGATTCATATACAGATTAAAGGTCATTTTTTTTCGTTTATGAATCTCCCAAAAATGTAGTACTTCAACCAGAAAATTACGATACGAAATACGACGCACTACCAACACGCCATGACCTTTCCCGTTTACTTCAACACGGAGGCGGAGCTTCGGTTGCCTTGACAACGGTACGTCATATTCATTCCTGACGTAACGCTGACGTCACCTTGATCACGTG
This sequence comes from Pardosa pseudoannulata, assembly GCA_032207245.1. Lineage (NCBI taxonomy): Eukaryota > Metazoa > Arthropoda > Arachnida > Araneae > Lycosidae > Pardosa > Pardosa pseudoannulata. Next base: position 79,345,518 of record CM063510.1, on the reverse strand, counting down.
CTTCTCTGTGAAAGATTATACAATGTTGCAATATAAAGGCTCCGCTTTTATTGTGTCTACATTCCAGGGCAGAACGACGGCGCGCCTAGCAACGCAATGATATAATTTTTTTCCCCTCTTCCATTTTATTTCATCTTTGTTTTAAGAATGTTTTACTTTAGTTTACTTTTTTTTTCAAACACGTATGTGATAGTTTTTTCGCTTTCACCCCTTTACTCGTAAAACAGTTAGATTGACGTCAGTAGTACGCTTATGGCTAATGAAATTTTCAAAGAAAGCTGAATATTTTATTTACTTACCCCCGTAAAACCAAGAGTTGCTCTCGATAATCCGAAAGAAGATGCAATGGAAGGCGGCGTTGAAAGATCTTTTTGCCGCGTTGTCTCCTGGGTATTAGCTTGTTATAGTTTTGTCAATTATTCTGCCAGATGTATAATTCATTCAGAGAGTATACAATTCTTGAGCCCAGGTCACAAACATCTCGCTGTTATTCGGAAAAAGAGAACGCTGGAGGAAAATGAACCGAAAAAAAAGTGAAGGAAGATAATTTTTATTCTATGGTTTCATAGAACTATAACTTTCTAATCGTTTCTTACTATTATTACAGTTTCTTTATTTCAAAATACCTGTCGCTTTTCAATAGTAATTATCAGATTGTTCGAAATAATTACTCTTTTCTTCATTGTGTACTTGAGAATATTAAAATATTATTCTATAAATATTTTTAAAGGGGGTTTGGGTTATTTACCGTAAGACAAGTAAATTAATTTCATGAATCTTATTGTTATAATTAAAAAATAAGCTATCATTTCTAGATGTCAGATAAAATGTTTTGATTACACTAGTTAAGTAACTATTACAGGTATTTTTTGTAGTAACTTTTGATTGGTAATCATTTTGAAGCCTTTTATATTTATATAAACTTTTACTGCGTGTTTACTTATTTCTATTCCATGTTAAAACTGAATTCTTGTAGTATAAGAAACTATACAATTAAAAATATAAAAAAAGAAAGAGTTTATTTTAACGTGAATGTCCTGGAAAGAATTAGAACACGAAATTTTTATAATTTAATACCTGTTTCAGTAATTCTCAGGTAGGGTAAGATGGTTGCTAAGTCGTCACCATAGTATTCCACAACTGTAGATATGTCAAAGGTTATTGTAGAGTTCGTGGCCTCCCCAAGGAGGTGCGGTTAACTCCCCCTCCCCTCTTCCGTATTTCCTTTCGGTGCAGACGGATGAAAAGAGGGGAGGGAGACTAGATTGAATTCAGCCAGGTTATCTCTGAATACTCTGCAGTGATGATAGTTATTTTTGTATATATTTTTCAATATCAAGTATCCAGAATAAAAAAGAGTCAGAATCTAAACGGACTGTTTCATCAGTGCGGCAGTGATATTGCTGTAATTATTTTTTTTAACTGCCTAGAAGTGGTAAAAGTAGGATTCAGGAATCCCGGTGCCCAACAACCTAGGGCATATTCTCGAGATAATTCCTGGGGTAATCTTACAAACCTATGTCAGCTATCATCTGTAAAATACACGCAACCAAATACGATAATTTTGTTTTGCAGTAGTGATGAATTTAGCATCTATCTGTAAAGAGTGTGATAGTTCTAATCCCTGACATACACAAGTCCTTCAGCAATCCTTAAATTCCCCGAATAACCCTGCTGTCCTCCATAAAATGCACAACCATACACAATGGTTATGCTTGTCCTAGTGACGAATTTATCATTTAAGGATCGTGTTATGTCCTCCAGTGTCCTAGTACAAATTCACGAGATTAATCCTTCAATATTATTTCCTAGCCCTGCCTTCTCATGTCCGTAAAATACCCAAGTACACATTTACGGTAATTTTATTTTACCGAAATGATGACTTTAGTATCCATTTCGTGTAGAGTGTGGTAACCTAAATCCCCGAGATATAAATTATGCTGCAAAATTACACTTTTCTTAAAAAAAAAAGTCTTGCCCATAAAATACCCATCCAAACACGTTAATTTGGCGATCATCTATTACGCCAGGAGTGTACTATAGTTTCCAACGTCCTAGTGTAATTTCCCGAGACAAGTCCTCCAGCATTCTTGCTATCTGTGGTTTGTAAAATACGCCTAAATACAATAATCTCATTTTGAAACCATTATAACTCCCACACTGTGATAGCTAAAACCTCTGGAGCACAAAATCTACAGGAAACCTAGTCCCCTTTCGTCGCATGTCCTCTAAAGTATAAACACCTAAATACAATAATTATACGTTTTCAGTGACGAATTGATCATCTATTACATAAGGAGTGTGTGATAGTTACGTAAACGTCCTAGTACAAATTTCCGATACAGTCCGTCAGTCTCACGGTTCCCTTCTTTCCCTCAACCGTAAAATACACAGGCATACACCAAGATACGGTAATTTCATATAGACAATGGGATGAATTTAGCATCCATTAAGTAAAGAGTGTATGATAGTAATCCAAACGTCCTGTATAAATTTCTGAGATAGTCCTTCGGCAAATCTACAGTTGCCTGTATTCTCTCATTCATAAAACAAACACAACCAGATACTTTAATTTTATTTAGACGAAGAGACGAATTTGGCATACATTCTTTAAAGAGACTAGTCGAAATTCCCGAAACCGGAGTCGTTCGTAAATATCATAATCCTCTTAAAAAAACTCTATAATATGCATACCACTGTACGGTAATTATGTTTTCAGAAAGTGATGAATTTAGTATCAATTACGCAAGGACTATGATAATTTGCCCAACATCTTAGTACAAACCGATGAGATTAGTGTTCTGGTAATTCTGACTCCCCTCGTATGTAGAATACACACACACACACACGTGCCTTCAGTTACGGTAATTTTATCTAGTCGAAGAGACGAATTTAGGATACATTCTTTAAAGAGACTAGTTCAAATTCCCGAAACCGGAGTACTTCGTAAATACTATAATCCTCTAAAAAAACCCTCTAAAATACACACACCACAATAATTATGTTTTCCAGAAGTGTTGAATTAGGTATCAATTACTCAAGGACTATGATATATGCCCAACATCCTAGTACAAACACACGAGACTAATGTTCCAGCAGTTCTGACTTCCCTCGACGGTAGAATACACACACGCGTGCACTCCGTTACGGTAATTTTATTTAGCCGAAGAGAAGAATTTAGCATACATTCTTCAAAGAGACTAGTCCAAATTCCTGAAACCACTCCTTCGTAAATACTATAATCCTCTATAAAAAACCCTCTAAAATGCACACACCACATTACGGTAATTTTATTTTTCGGAAGTGATGAATTTAGTATCAATTACTCAAGGACTATGATATTTGCCCAACATCCTAGTACAAACTCACGAGACTAGTGTTCAGGCAATTCTGACTTCCCTCGACGGTAGAATACACACACGCGCGCACTCCGTTACGGTAATTTTATTTAGCCGAAGTGATGAAATTAGCATGCATTCCGTCAGGAGTGTGATAGTCCAAATTTTCGAGACACTTACGAGTCCTTCGGCAATCCTTCAGTCCCCTGTGAAAAAGCCTTCCCTCTCTCCACCCGTGGAGTCTGATCTTTTGTGCTGTCGGCACTGGATCAAAGGCGGCGGCGGAGGGCATTGTCCGGAGTATTTTGTCGGATCGAGTAGTGAGTGCATCAGGGGAACGTTGGCATATTGAGGCGAGTCTAAATTGGGCATCAGACGTGCGCGGGGTGCTTGAACTGCTTCACATAAACTCTCTCTCTCGCACACTCTGTGTGTGTGTGTGATGATTTATGTCGTATCAGAATGATTTATGTTTCATTCGATTTTTATTGCTATTGCTTCGCTTCGGTAATGATTTTTCGATGATAGAAATCGAATTTTTCATGCTTAATGATGCGACCTCCCCTCAGTTTTCAACCTGCAGCTCTTGCTTTATTTGTTTCTTCGGCATATTTTCGGTGGGAAAGAAATTTTTTTTTTAATTTTTGTTTGTTTATTATTTGTTTTTGATACATTTTTTTATACGTCGGTAGAAAGGTTTAAAAAAAATTTAAATTTTATTAATAGTGATCTTGAAAGTTTTATTATCTTAACTCTTTTAAGGACAGTGGTTTCACAGCGAAATCACCTGTTAATACTGTTTCCCTGATTTAAACACACTAATTTTTTCTTTGTTTTTCACACTTTAAACTACAAATAGATGGTATCACTGCAATTAATTTATTTCTCTGTGAAATATACTTTTTTGAATTTGTTTTACATGGAAGAATCAAGAGTTCGAGTTATTTCACGATCTCATATGAAAATACTTACCCAAAACATTACTGATAAATTGTTTAGCAAATTGTTAATTACATTATTTTAAGGATAATTATTCATTGCTCTCCAAATTTAATTAAAATTTTAAGAAATAAATATTTTCCTGCTGTACAAGGTAGGGGAGCGTTTCACAGTTAAATCAGCCTATCTAAATCTCCTCCCCCCCAGATAAAATGTATAACCTAATTCCAATAAATACCAAAGAATTTGTAACCGTGATCTTCAAAGGGTTAACGAATGTTATAGAAACATAGCAGTTTATTGTTCTAGTTAACAATAATTAAACTCTTACAATTTTATGTATATTTGACAAGATATTTTTAAACGTTTTTTCCCTTTAAAAAAGAGAGATTGACATGTGTTTAATGCTCTATAAAATTTCCTAATGTATTTCAAAATGGGTATTCTACAAAAAATATTTCAGATAGTTTAGATATTTTATTTTTATTTGAACGAAGGGTTTAGCTCTTGAAGTATTATAAGGGGAGAAGTACCTCACATATTTTTCTGCCCTTATACCAATAGTTAATTTCATTATATGCTCAGTGGGAGGGAATTCAGTAGGGGGGGAATTCTCCACCCTCCTCCTTTATACACCCCTGATCAGAATTTATTTATCTGCCTTCCAAAATTGAAACCAGTGGTATTCAATTTAGAAAGGCAAATTTTCGGATCTAGAAATATTTTCTACTAGACCGGGACTGACCTAGCCTCCCGCCTGTGAAACCTTGCGGAATTCACGAAGTTTCTATTTGAAACAAATATTGCATCTATTATAATAAATGCAATAATATTCGACATATTTATTGAATTGTCGTAATATATTTATGTATAATATATATATATATATATATTTTAATTGCTTATTGTTGTTTTATGTACAATAATAATAAAAGTTGTAATAATAATAATAATAATATTGGTTTTAATTTCCACATCAATATATAAAAGCAGTAAAAACTTATACGAAAGGCACTTATACGAAATATTCTCTTATACGATGTACTCTTCGTTCTCTGACGTTATTAGCATAAGGCCTAAATAAGAATTTTTTACGTAATCGAACATTCAGTTCTTTGAAGAATTCACTTATACGAAGGAATGTTTGATTCCTTAGGTAATTTTTTTTCAATTATACGAACGGAGCAAATATTTTTCTTACGTATTAACATCTCCGTATAGTTTTATCCTTTTCTTAGAGAATGTTTGTATTATTCTTTAAAAAGTGGAGAGAGTTTTTAATTCATGTTTTTTTAAATTTAAATATTATTTTTGTTTAGAAGTGTTTTATAAAAAATGTTTGCATGTACTTATGTATATGGTTAATGAATACAGAAACTTGCTGTGTTTGATTTAGACAAAAAAAAAATTGTTGCTATAGTTTACAGATATTAATATAAATGCCATTTATACCTTTAATCTGCTTTTATTTATTGAAAAAAAACTCCAGAAAACAGTAATGTGTATCATGTATATGTGTAATACTTCCCGCAGACGTATAATTCATTGCCAATATAAGATCCAAGTCACTTTTAGACTAGAACCTTCTCTCGAAACTTTAATACCGTAACGAATGGTCAGAATAATTAACTGGTTTAACAAATAATTAAGATTTAGTATAATTCTGTATGTTTCACCACTGCTCTTATACTTCAACTTTTAATTTCTCACTTTCTCGAATAATTTTGAGTCCTCTCTAATTAGGATTATTAATCAGATTTGATACTTTATTTGAAGTTTTATTTGAAAATTTTAATAAATTTTAACGTCTCTGATTTTCATGAAAAATTTTATGCTAAAAACTATTATCATTAAGTTTAACAAGGAAAACAATATCGTTAATGTATGTAAATATGTATTGTATCTTTCTCTAAGTCAAGGATTAACGAATCTGTGAATCATATTCAGCTAACTTAAATCACTCAGCGTCCGCATTGAAAATATATTTTGTTCAGCTGGCCGCATTCTATACACTCACTCACATACACATAAATTGAAAAAAATGCATTATTATTATTCGTATATGAATAATTGGACAGTTAAAATTTATAAACATACTTAAATATTTCTAATAATAAATTAATAAAATAAAATTATTCTGATACAGTAAATGATATGTCTGTTTTGATTATAAGTTTATAAGTTTTACAACTTCCACTAGGGACCGCAAAAATTTATTAGTGATGCTTCCGTTTGCACCCCCTGCTGTTTATTCTTCCTTTGACCTGTATGACGTATCTGTTTTTCAGTGCGACAATGTGGCTATATGTGTGTGTGCCTATATATATGATACGGTCCGAGTGATTAATACATGGAAGACACGTATTAGTTCTTGATAAAAACTTTATTGTAAGCCTTCTGTCTATAGCTACGCCATTTAGATATCCTTTGTTCACATTTTGGTACGGCAAACATGGAGGATGTTATCAGCCAAAGTTCCCGCTCAGAAGTGTCTTTTTCGGCGTTGCTACCTAAACAAATTCCTTTTGTCTACTTCCGTTTCAGCTTCTTTACTCTGTATAGTTTCATATATCGTTACTCTGTATAGTCTTTCTCCTATTACGTTATCGTTAAAGAATTCCAACTTTTTTTAATTATAACTCGCTTAATTCTTAAACCCCATTTTAACTTGACATACACACACACACACTTCTATTTCGATTCACACTCACATTTCTATTGTCTACTTCCGCTTCAGCTTCTTTACTCTGTATAGTTTCATATATCGTTACTTTGTATAGTCTTTCTCCTATTACGTTATCGTTAAAGAATTCCAACTTTTTTTAACTATAACTCGCTTAATTCTTAAACCCCATTTTAACTTGACATACACACACACACACACACACACACATATATATATATATATATATGTATATATATATGTATATATATGTATATATGTATATGTATATATGTATGTATATGTAAACATAATTTTCTGACGTTGATATTGAAACTAGAAAAAACAAATGCATTCATCGTAAGAAAATCGAAATCTGTCTATAAATAGACAGCTTTACCTTTGTTTAAGGTCACATTAAATTTTTAATATGAAACAGAATGAACCTCATTCGCCCAGAAAAAATTAATCACTGCACTAGATAAAATTGAATGATATAATTTTTTCAAACGGAAAGTCGGCGTGTATTGTTTTTTGTTTCATTTCTGTTTTTTTTTTCTCAGTTGAAATCACGGGTAGACTTTTTATGCGCCATCAACCCGATTTCATCCTTTCTGCTCCATTCTAGGCAATAAATGCAGGATTATTTTACGGATCGAAGATTTGTTCATTCCCGATTATCTGAGCTCATTAGAAGTCTTTGTTTCATCTGAAATAATGGAGGCAAGGCAACATTGAATCGGCTGATTGTGCCGTTTCCTGGTTCATTTTACAATCCTTGCTTGTGAACGTTCGTAATGAACATTGGATAATAAACGGAACTAAACACATGTGTAAATTTCTGCTAAGTCTGTGTTCGTTTTTTTACTTCCGCAGTTTACTGTAAATAAGGAAAACGCTGCTTTATTAGTCTTCCTGAAAATTGCCTTCTTTATTTTCTGCTGTAAATTGGACTGAAATTACTTTCTTCAATTGTTCTTCCTACAGTTTGGGTTGTTTTTAAGGCATTTCAAAATTTTCTTAAGAAAACGGAAACGCTCCAAAATGAGTATTGCATTATTAGTTCAGTTCTTAATGATTTATATTTCTGTTGGCCATTATTTTAAATTTCAAGAGATTTCATTTGTTGTAATTGCGTTCGTTTACAAAAGATTCCGAGCTCTAAATTGTGTTATATTTTTCTTTGAGTAGACGATCAAGGCAAATATTTACGTCTTACAGAATTTATAAGCATGTGTTTAATCAAATACATTCGACCCGATATTGTTCTTCTGTATAGTAAAAACCTTTTATTTCCATTTTTTGGCCAACTAACTGTTGGTTCATTTTCTAGATACATGTATTGTTTCGAATTTAAGTAATCTTAAATTAGCAGTTGAAATTTAAAGGTCTGTTTATCTTATTGAATAAATATTGTATTCGATTTTTTTTTCTGTAATTGAAGTATTTTTATACTCTTATGTATGCTTCTCTTCCAAAAACGCTATTAACCTGTGTATTTTATTTTATAGAACGGAAAATTTCATATTTATTTAATATGAATTTATATATTTATTTGATGTTCTAATTCGAAATATTGAAAAGG